>JAXIVH010000005.1:1737352-1832352 GCA_036785325.1 Urophycis tenuis | reverse complement strand
GACATTATTTTGTCTATAGCACTATTGTCTTCATGTTTACATGTTGAAGTAAAGCTCAGTGAAATCATCATTATCTTGTGGAGAAAGGCACGGAGAAGATCAAACATTTGCATATTCATCAGACCAGCGTGGACATGACAGAATAGCAATGGGATGGCTATCAGTACAAAGGCCGTTTCCTGCGGTAATAGAGCAGTTTGTAGCTCTTCAAAGTGTTGATTAAGAACTGTATCATCTCTTTGCCCACTGGGCCTTTTGGGTATTTATATGTACTTTATATTAGAGTGTTATATGATGCATTATTGTTTACACATTCTAATTTCTAATTTATGTAGCTATTATGTGTCATATTTCAAAAATGTCACCCATATATTCTCCCTTTTGTTTTGTGTGTGTGTGTGTGTGTGCGTGTGTGTGTGTGTGTGTGTGTGTGTGTGTGTGTGTGTGTGTGTGTGTTTGCACATGTATTTGCTTTTGTGTTTGTGAGAACACATTATTCATTTGCAGATGTCTTCGCCTAACAACCATGACCAACCTTTAACTACCCATCTCTTCCTTCTTCCTCTCCCTCCTCTTCATAATCCTCCTCCTCCCCTTCCAACTCATCTTCCTCCTCCTCCTCCTCCTGCTCCTCCAGAGGGTGGCCTTCGCCTCTCTGTTTTTTATCCTGGTGTCCATCACCACCTTCTGCTTGGAGACCCATGAGGCCTTCAACCCCATCTACAACTTCACCGACACGGACCCCGTGGACAACAGCACGCGGACCTACCTGGAGACGGAAACCGTGGTCTACCTCACCTACATCGAAGGCGTGTGCGTGCTCTGGTTCACCTTTGAGTTCCTGATGCGCGTCATCTTCTGCCCCAACAAGCTGGAGTTTGTGCGGAACACGCTCAACATCATCGACTTCGTGGCCATCCTGCCGTTCTACCTGGAGGTGGGGCTGAGCGGCCTCTCCTCCAAGGCCGCCAAGGACGTCCTGGGCTTCCTCCGCGTGGTGAGGTTCGTCCGGATCCTGCGAATCTTCAAGCTCACGCGGCACTTTGTGGGCCTGCGGGTGCTGGGCCACACGCTCCGGGCCAGCACCAACGAGTTCCTGCTGCTCATCATCTTCCTGGCGCTGGGCGTGCTGATCTTCGCCACCATGATCTACTACGCCGAGCGCATCAGCGCCAAGCCCAACGACCCGCTCGCCAGCGAGCACACGCACTTTAAGAACATCCCCATCGGGTTCTGGTGGGCCGTGGTCACCATGACCACCCTGGGCTACGGGGACATGTACCCCCAGACGTGGTCCGGGATGCTGGTGGGCGCCCTCTGCGCCCTGGCCGGCGTGCTGACCATCGCCATGCCGGTGCCCGTCATCGTCAACAACTTCGGCATGTACTACTCCCTGGCCATGGCCAAGCAGAAGCTACCAAAGAAGAAGAACAAGCACATACCGCGCGCGCCTCAGCCCGGGTCACCCGACTACTGTCGCTCGGGGATGACCTCGCCGCACGGGAGCCTGCACAGCGAGGTGGCCGTCTCCCCGGGGCCAGAAGCCCCGCCCGCCCCCAAGCCAGGTAGCCCTCTGCCGATGGAGACGTGCGCGGCGCACACACACACGTGTCACGTTTGTTTATTGAACGCGTAAAGCCCTGATGTGTTGTCGAGCCGCGTGTCTGCCTGGAGAACAGGGTTTATTTTAGTTGTGGCACACGCTGCGCTGAGGCGTTGTTCCCACGGCGCCTGGTTGTTGTTATAATGGTTCTTTATCTTTCCGTTCCTGTGCCTCTGAATGTTGTCATGGCTACGGTGTCTAAGCAACACAGGGCAGAATCCTAGTTGGCCAAGGTGCAGCACCAGCCTTCTCTCGCGGTGGGCAAACAACCTACACTTTAGTCTTATGTCACAGTGATAATGGATGGCCCATTTACAGAGGCCACGTCACTGTGGCTATTCCACTACTGTGTGTACAACCGTTGCTTTGCGCCCCGTCCCCTAGCACTCCCAGACTCACCAAGCACATAGCTGCATCCTCTTGTGAGCTAACTGAAGCACTACCTTCAGCCCAAATAAGACTGCAAGGCTGACGCGTGCCATGACAGTGGTTGTGTAACTGCCATTAACCAAACGGTCCTTCATATTTCAAGTTGATGCTGCTTTCACGAGCCGAGGAAATGTGCAGAGGAATTGCATGTGGGTTCATACACACATGCGTACACACACGCACGCACACGCACACACACACACACGCACACACACACATACACACACACACACACACACACACACACACACACGGACACACACATACACACATCCATACACACGCACACACACACACACACACACACACACACACACACACACACACACACACACTGGCTGTCTCAGGGATTTACAGTATGCATGATGTAAGTAAGCCCCCTGCTTCTCCCTTCACTGTCTGTCTTAAAGAAACACTCAGCAATATTTGAGTCCAAAAATATCGAAGATGTCTAATAATAATGGCCAAATGTAATTGCGGTGTTAATCTAAAGACGATGAATTGTATAAAAATGCACTCCATGTAATACACTGTGTACACTCTCGTTTCGTCCAGTCCTAAATTCCTCTACGTTTGCGCCGTTTCAACCCTGCCAGTAGAACCAACTCCGTACTCCAAGTTGAACGGCGAGGCAGCGAAGGCCGCCCTGGCTGACGAGGACTGCCCGGACATCGACCAGGCCCTGTCCACGGAGGAGGGGCCCATCTTCAGCCCCGCGCAGGACCACGCCGACCAGCCCTGCTTCCTGCTGTCCCTCGGGGGCGCACCCACCCACACTGGAGGCAGGATCAAAAAGGGTAGGCCACACCTGCACGATGCCCCGCCCCCCCCCCGATGAGATGTGTCTCTTCTCTACTTAGAGAAACGTAGGGAGTAGTTGTCATTAGTGTTAGCTTCATTTCGCTATGTGGGGTATTGCGTTGCGCGACAGGGACTCTGGTCCTAGCCTGGATTTAGGCCGACTCTGTTAGGCCTCACACAGTAGTTACCTGACTCTAACAACCTACATTCATCTCAAAGGCAGGACACTCGGAAGGAGACCAGGATAGCTTTTTAATAACCAGACTGGTGGTCAGACAGTGAGTGAGTTAGCTCTCAGGAAGGCGGTCAGGGAGATGGTGTGGTAGCCCAGTCCATGCTGGAGCCACCAGGAGAATACAGGATGGAGCTAATTGGCAGAAAGTGCTTAGAAAATAAGCATTGCATTGCCACTCAGATGTGAAGTGAATAACGACACGAGGGGACCGCGAGATGGTAATATTTGTTTGAAGAGGCAGTCCAAAAATATGCATATGATATGTATGATGAATATCCCCATATCACAATATTATCTATTATAGTCTCCCTAATATGTCCTGTTATTTCACAAAAAAAGCATCAATGTACAAGTGTCTACACATCAGCAATTGATGTTAGATGATTTTAAATTCAGATTCAACCAATGTAAACGTAGAGACCACCCCTACCACGCTACACCAGTATGTGTGGTGAGATCATTCACAAAAGAAGACAAATGATGTCTACAACCGTTCGGGATGTAGACTTTCCTTGCACCACCTGATTCATCTATTTCATTTTCCATGTATTTTATAATCTCTATTCCTGTCACTCTATTTTCTATCACCCACTCTCTGACTGGCCCTATTCCCCCCTTCCCAAGACGTCCCTCTCCATCATTTATAGTTGTTAACAGACATACATGCACCATTGGGCAAGCCTTAACTTTCCCTTTTTTTTCTGTTGTTTCTCCGTTGTCTTGTTATTTTTCCCGCATTTCCCTTCCACCCGTCGTTGGTCTCCTCCTCCGTCTGTTTGTTTTTCTCTCTGCGTCCTCCCCAACCACACTCTTCATTGGGGGGTTATGGTCGTGGCGGTAGGCTCTGGGGGTATGGAGCTCCTTGGCCCCTCCCAGCAGGGATATCCTCTGCTGCAAATCGCCTGGGTCGGCCAAGCGACGTCCTCCATGTGATGCCGGTTGAACAATCAGTTTATCAGAACCCAACTGCGACATTCTAAATGACATCACCTTACCGTAGCGAGGCCTCAGTGCAGTTGACCGAATCTGAAGCTCCCTGAAGTTCTTCTGTACTCCAGCCTCAAGCTGCCAACGCTCAGCTTCGTTTTGTATGCTCAAACAAATCAGATTAAGGAAACAAGAAGCCTCACATATTCGCTGTCACTGAAGAAGGCTTTGCGTTAGCGCAGCCGGTCGGACTTGCTAGGCCAGCCTGGCCCAGTGTGTTTCCCCAGGGAAGCCCTCGGCGCTACAGCAACACACACATGCACTACACTGCAGCTAGGAGGGGTCTTACCTGCAGGACCTTTGTAGCATCTGAGCCGTGGCTCAGCGACGCTCCACCTTAACCTCGCAACGGTGGTCCGAATTTTTCTTTCTTCACTCATGCACTGAGACAGCATATTTCACTCGTTAGCCGTTCCCCTGGGGGAGATTCATCAGGGGATCAGGAGGGCTGAATGCTGATGGCTCAGTCATCTGGGGGCGGGGTACCTGAAGGTTAAACCTTTCCCTTGACGTTTTCCTCAAAGCCTTTTCAGTGAGATACGTCAGGTCTCGCGCTGGTCCGACCAATACCGTGATCAGCATTGGTAGTTGGATTCACAGCCACCAATCAATATGAGCCGTTTTGTCTTACCTGCAACCACTCCCTGCATCGCATTTCATTTAATTTAAAACTACTCAACACCTGATCAATCATGTAGCATACACAGAGAGATTCACTCAGAGAAGAACGTGACACTATTTAAAGACCGATATTGAAGACAAAGATGGGACGCAGAGAAAGAAAGGACAGAAGAAAGAATGTTTCTAGTGTAAAAAGGGTTGATACAGGCCCCTGGTCTGCGCTGTGGATCTGTCACCAGTGGTAGCTAATAGGCTGACATCGCTGTGTTTATCCTTGTGGGCATGTGCACATGTTGCTGCATCCTGCATGTCATGTGATACAACAGGTGGCAGGTGGGATGGATTGACCTCTTGTAGGCCTCTTTTGTGCATTCTACAGCTCCCAATAGACCAGTGAAGAACACCATGTTAAAATGTACACATACATTGCCGAACCTCAGTGATAGCATCATCCCTGATGGAACACAGGTTGTGTATACAACACACATTTGGCCCCAAGCTCTGTTGTATTGGCAACTCAAAAAACGTGCGGCTGCAACTCTTTACAAAGAGAGAGCTCGCGCTCACGCTCCCTGCGGACCTGCAGATTCCCTGTGCTATCCATCTGAACAAAATCCAAAAATGAGTCATTGGACATTTTGTAGACACACTGGTGGTTCTACAAGCACGTCACTTCATTCAGAATGCATTGTGGGAAACAAAAACATGACAATGGGACAACAAGTACAACCTACAACTCCACCAGTAAAACATACATGGGTAACTTTGGGTAAAATTTTATAGTCGTCCTATTATTTGACCATATCTACACTATCAAGAAAGTGGTGTCCAGAAGGTACCAGATGCCATAGGTCCTGAGTGTGTCTCTGTTGTTTACTTTAAGCAGCGTGCTTACAACCTTGACCACCGCTGGCTACTTACTGTCTGGCACGTTCTCATTTCCTGTTTCTGCTTGCAAAGCCCCCTCAAGTTCTTTTTAACTTTTGCCGGTGCCTCAGCATTTTCTGTCTGTCTGTCGTCTCTGGGGCCAACTAACCTAGCTTATGTGATGACTCGTGGTGTGGTGGCTTGGCTGTGATAGCTTCTGTCTCGATTTGTCATGATCTTCAGTTCACTCACTGTGTCAGCCCGGTCTGTCCCGCCCTGTCTGTGTCGGTCCGTTTGTTACTTGTGCTCTACAGCTTCCTTCTCAGAGCCCCAACCCTTGACCCTTCCCCTCCAAACAATACCACGGAAAAAAAAAGAATTTAATGGCAATGGGGGATTCCTTTCTCGTGACTTCACTTTGTAAGTGTGTGGGCTAGAGTCAGCGTTTTGTTTCCCCCTGACCCATTAGAACCACAACAGCGAGGACATGCTTTTCTTTGTGTGAGCAGCACCCTTCTCCACTGGAGAGAAACTCTCACGTCTGTGCGTCTTTGTCTGTCTCTCTCTTTCTCGCTCTTTGTTGATCACTCTGCCACTTCTCTGTTGTCCTTCAAGCCTTCTCAAATAGACTCTCCCTGTCTCTCTCTCTCTCTCTTTCTCTCTTTCTTCCTTCTCTCCTCTCCCATGCTGAGAACATGAAGGGCTTGGTTGATACAACCATGATCTCTTTCCCCACCCCCCCCTCACCCTTCCCCAGATGCTTGGAATTTCGACGGTGTCCGGTTTAAATATATTCAGACTGAAGTTCTGCGTGTGACCTGAGGGGGGCACAACACAATTCTGGCCTTGCCAAGTCCTGTTTGCAATCTCTCTTCTCACGCGTGTGTCTGTCTTACCTGAAGCGGGGTGACAGACGAAGCATCTGAGCACACTCTGCTTCTTCACCCCTTTTCCACGGACTCCTCCGTCCCCTGGGAGCGCAAACCACAGGGTGTTTGGGTTTTCTTGATGGCTGCTTCTGTACAGATGTCTTGTGAATGACTGTGTCTCGAGAACAGGACCCTGTGAGCGGTAAGACAGCCCGATCAAGTCAGTACAGGAGGAAGACTTCTTGAAACGGGAGCTCACGTTCAGAATGCCTATCACGTTTGGCGGTCTTTCAGTATTAGTGTTGAGTGTGTTACATCCCAGCTGTAGGAGCCAGTGTGTTTTGCTGTTTATCTAGCATGTGTTGCATGGTGGACTGCCCGTAAAATATGGCTGTAAATGCTGTTATGATCAGTACGACAAGTTTATTTTCTTTATATGAGTCCTCAATCCATGTAGCTATCTGAAGATATGGTGTTAATTGATCAATATTGAATCATTTTCTTTGTTGTGTTTGATTTAACCAGACTTTTTTCCACATTTTCCTTTAATGTTGGTTACTTTTGTTACTTTGATTTAATGATTTGGTTTTACATTGACATTCTGATTCAGGTTATGTTGACCAGCAAGCATGTGTTTGGACAGTCAGGGGAATGTCTGCAGTTTTTATTTAGTTTTGAAGCAATTACTTTGTTTCTGCTACCATGTTTATGAAGATTAACAATTATTGTTTAATCAATTCATTTATTTACTTGTTTTTTTATCATTTATTTATATGAGTAGTTTTTATTTTGTTTTGAAGCAAATGCTTTGTTTTTGCTACCATGGTTATGAAGATTAACAATTATTGTTTAATCAAGTTACTTTTTTATTTATTTATTTGAGATTTTTTTTATCCATGCTTTAAATGTCAATGTAAATGACTATACAGTATCTTTTTTTGTTTTTGAAATTTATTCCATTGCAACTCATTGTTATCTGTTGATGATTTTCAAGATTTTATTTTTGGAAAAAAAAATCCTCAAACACAAAAAAAATATCCACAAACCACAAGCACTTCATGACGCAAAGGGCAAACACAATCTGCTGTGGCAACGTTTTCCAGAAAAGCTAAAGATCTGAACTTGTGTTCCAAAGGGCAGGAGAATACTCACCGTGTTGGAGATCTAATGCATGCACAGTGTTATGCAACGTGATGAATAGAAAAAAAGAAGGGACAGAGAGCGTCCTGAAATATGCATGAAATAAACCTTTTGTACGAACGTAGGATTTCTGCTTCTTTTTGTAATGAATGAAAGAATCATGCAACTTGAATGCCCCTCCTTCTCCCTCTGTCAAGCTTTTTTGTTTCTAAGCAGCCTGTGAGATGAACTTTGACCTTTGGCTCTGAGGTGAAAGGTCGCGTCCTAAGCAGGATTCCGGGGACTGGCCAGGGCTGCATGACGGAATGCCTCCGCAGCATGGGACTGATGATGATGATGATGAGGATGATGATGATGATATTTACTGACTAATCCGCCAACGGAAACGCAGGTTCATGCATGGTTTGGGAGAGTGCCCTCTGTAAGATGTTCTGCACACACCAGCACCACCACCACCACCACACCTCCAACCAACCACACCACCACCTCTTACAGACACATGTACACATTGTAGACTACAGTCAGTCCTTGTTTGCAGATAGTGTTAGCGGACACTTTCACACAAAGCCACATGAGATGGAGGCTGAGAGCAATCGAAGCATCCAATCAATATTGGATCATCGTTTGCAGTGCTGCATGGACACGTTTCAGAAGACAACCAGATCCATCCACACAGACACACACACGTTAACACAGCAAAATCTCAGCTACATGCTTTTAAAAGGCAGGGCCCGAAACACCACATTTACAATTTGTAACTGTAGTTCTGTTTAATGATGAGTTTCAGATCAGTCACACCACTCACATACCAAGCGCGCTTCCCACAGTGTGATGTGATGCTGAACGCGAAAGGCTCTGGTGAACGGTTGACGTCTGCGTCTCCTCCTCCTCCTCCTCAGGTTCCAAGCATCGGGGCCGGAGCAGGCGGCAGAAGCAGTCTGTGTGTGTGATGAACCAGGGCGTGCCCACCACCCTGTGTATGGGCCACAACCTCCCCTCCCCCCCGCCCAAAGCTCCATAGTGGGGGTCATAAAGTAAGTCAGCAGGGGGGCCTGGGGACCATGTGGGACCCCCCCCCCCCCTGTATGTGTGTGTGTGCGTGTGTGTGTCACTGTGCCATACCAGGCAGAGCCTCATTTACATAATGGCCTGGCCAAGAGGCCATAGACAGCAAAAATATAGAATATAGAATATTTGGACAAACAGGGGTTTACAATACATAATACATAATTTAGACGCTATTTAAGCGATGCTTCATTCCAGTAGAATATTGTTACTGCATTTGGGAATGATAGAGTTCCATACACTGGTATGTGTGTGTGTGTGTGTGTGTGTGTGTGTGTGTGTGTCTGTCTGTGTCTGTGTCTGTGTGTGGGTGTGCATGGGATAAGTGTATGTATGTGTGTGTTTGTGTGTGTATTTGGGTCATCTTGAGTGTCAATATCACATTCACCATATTTTTTTCAATCAATTTTGAGATCCATTTTGTGCCAAGTCTGTCTTTAGTAATTGTAACAGGACTATTGTGACATTCCATGTTGTCTTGTGGCATGGCACTGAACTCGCCAGTGCACCTCTCGCTGAATGCAGACAGCACACCGTGGGCTCGTTCTTATAATACAGCCTTAGAAGAATCTAAGAGAGGAGCTTAATACTTCAGTCGGTTTCAGGGTAGCATGGCGACTTTTTGAAACTATCAACAATGTATGTGTTGATAGACTTTCTTCTATTAGCATGGCTGTTTCTATATATATATATATATATATATATATATATATATATATATATATATATATATTTATACTTGACACAAAATGTAATATTTACATTTTTTTGGGGAGAATGTCACATATGTGTTTGTTTGTCAAATGTCCTATGTCCATAACTAGACGTAGGACAGAAGACCAACGCAATACTGAGTACCTAAACCACCAACGGTTTAGTTAGTTTACGTTGTGCCATATTCTTTAACCACTAAGAGAAGCTGTTCTGCTATGACAAGATGTTTATCAAGCAATGCTTGAAATGGTCAGGGCTGACTCCGCTCTCAATCTTATGCATGTGTGACGTCAGGTCATGTATCTATGCAAGGTATGATACACGAGTTAGCTGTACGAAATTAGCATTTGAGTGTTTTTGAACTGCATTATCTGCTTGAACTGACTGAGCACACTTCACATTGGAGACAGAAGCAAGATGCCCTCATAAGATTCTAGGGCTTACAAGCAATATCACAAGAAACAATGTTTTTATATTACCTCTTAAATATGTATTCATATTTTTCTGAATAAACATTTGGTATTCCTGGTAAGGGCAGGTTTGCTTTTTTATCTATGTCAATCTATCTTTCAGTCAATCTATATTTATCTATATCTATCCACCTTTATAATTGTATTTCTATCTATTATCTATCTATCTATCTTCTACCTATCTATCTAGCTATACTTACCTCCACTTTTCTGTTAAATATCATTATTTCTATTTATCATCTGTATATCTTCTACATATCTATCTAGCTATACTATTCTCCCCTTTTCTGTTGAACTGTAATGTCAAGTTCTCTTTTCCCACAAGAATCCCAGTTCACATCTCTTGCACAGAAGAATTCCTCATGGACAATGCATGGCAATTTTGATTGGTTGAGGCAATTGTGTCTCATTTATGTTGTCTGTAGTTGTTTTCAAACAATTTAAATTACAAATAAAGTATGCATCTATATTGCTGTTTGTACACATTTTCCTCTATCCTGTGCCTAACCCCTCTCTCTCTGTCATAGTTGTTTTTCTACCTAAGGCATTGTACTGTCTCCTAAATCATCTGTGAAAGTGAGGCATGCTTGTTCACCTCACTAGACTCTTCCAGTTGAGATTTGATGAGAAAATGTTGCGGCCAAAAGTAATTGTAAGTCATGCATGCAGAGGACAAAAGAGTTATTTCCCCTGGCTATTGGTGTCCAGAAAAAAACAAGTGTCAGTCATGTCCTTTAGAGGTTGTGTGTGATGTGTCAGAGGGAGGGAGACGAAGGGAGCCATGAAAGGACAGGAGGAGGTAAGACAGGGGGCATGAAAGAAAGTTTTTACCCCTAAGAGTGGGTGAGGCAGCAGCCTAGTTTCCTCACATCACCATGACTACGTTCTGTTCTGAGGAAACTCTTCAGAGGAGCCATGCCCCCCCTGTGTTTATCGAGATAGTTATTCATATCTATTTATTTTGATTTTTAATCTATCTATTAATGTACATGTTCATTATTTTAAATTAAAAAAAAAAATTAGGTTATTTACTTATTTTTCTCGAGTCATTCGTCGGTTTGGCTGATCATGTTGTGGACATAGGGGTCATTACTGTGTTGTAATTTTTAATAGAAAGGCAGGATGAACAAAGCAACATGCTCCTACAACATCACTAATACTAGCTTACAAAAGTGTTTCACTGTTGCCTGTACGACGTTGTTTGCATGATTTGGGTATATAGTGTAGGTTTATAGAATACATGCTAGGATACAGAAATATATACCGACACAAATACAAAAAACTACTCTATGAAGCCCAGTTGCGATTAGTACCTCTCTGATGCTCAATAAACTGAAGCTCTAAAACCAATTCAAAATGGATACCAGCATCCATGCTGTGGTGTATATATTATTATTTCATATCTTATCAGCCCATCACGCAGCAGTCCATCAGCACAACAGCGACAATCACAACACTCATCGCACACCAGCCACCGTTACACACCCACCCTCCCCGCCCCCATGAGCCCGCCCACCCCCTTGACCACGCCCATCTCCATGGCCCCACCCCCAGCTCAGACGCCGTGGTGCATGGTGAGTCGGTTCAGGGCGTCGCCCACGATGTCCAGCTCGTGACGAAGGTCCTCCACTATGGTGGTGATGCTGCTGGTGTCCTTCAGCACATCCACACTCTGGGTGTACGGGTTGTACCGCACGGTGAACGGCCGCCAGATGGTCTTGGCGAACTCCCTGCGGAGAGAGCCGGGGTGTTTTGTTATTTTTCATTCTGACACAGAAGATCGTGCAAAAAAAAAATCGGTGTATTAAAAACAAGATCACAAACGTCATCGAACATCGAACTGGATTTTCCCCAGGTGCTGGCAAAGATCCGTTGGGATCAAAATGTTGATCTCGTTTTGAACAACGAGCAATAAGCTCCTTGGTCAGAGCAGGCAGTACATGTACACTGTACATCACGTGAAGGTGATGTACAGCTCCTTCTACTCTGTCTAGAAGCAGTGTTTCAGCTGCACGCTGCCCACCTCATCTTGGTCTTGGCCTCCTCAAAGCTCTCGGACACAAAGTAGACGTCCTGGAAGGTGGTGATGATGCACTCTTGGTTACAGGTCACAGCGGGGTCAAAGGTCAGGATGTGTGCGTTGCCAGAGAGTGCGTGCTGGGGCAGCAGAGAGAGGAGGCTCATGACACCAAGCGAGGAAAAATCTTTTACACTGTTAAAAATGTGTATGTTTACATCTTTAAGAGAAACGTTGTTCATTTACTCTTTTTCAATGGCGTATAATAATACTATATCTTTTTTTTATGGAGAAGTCAACAAGGTTGTGTTGTGTTACATTTGCTTACAGCAGAGTGTACCAAGCTCAGTCTAGCTGCTTGGTTTTAACCTGAGCCCTTTATCAACCTTTAGATGGCAGCAAACTCCCAAGCATGGTCGCCGCTGCCATCTGTCCACTGGTGTGTGTGTGTGTGTGTTTGTGTGGTCCGCTGCTGTACCGAGCAGAGCCTCACATGCGCTAACCTTGAGCTCACTGATGGAGGACAGCAGGCCGGCCCCATATGCTCTCAGTCCCCCCTCCTGTTTGCAGAGACCGAACTCCACCGTGAAGAAGTAGCACTGCAAGAGAGGGCATGCAGCCGTTTACTGGGAGCACGTCGGTGCAGTGACTGATGAGCACACAGCAAAGAGAGCATGGATTCAGTCCTGAGTCATTCAGCACAAGCTTTCATCCCAGGCACCCTAACCATGAATCAAGAAGCAGCTCATTTTTAGCGTGCAGTGGCTGAGTGTAGTGAATTCTGAGTGTAAAGTCACTACCGAGTGTACAGTGAACAATACATGTACAAGAGTATGAAGAGTGTGACGTGAATAATTAATACACAGAGTACACTGTAGACTGAGTGTGCAGTGAACATCGAGAGTGACGTGTGTAGTGTAATAGTGTGCAGTGATGATTGAGTCTGAAGGGACAAATTAGCGTGCAGTGAACAATGATTGTGCAGTGAACAGTGAGTGTGCAGTGAACAATGAGTGTGCAGTGAACAGTGAGTGTGCAGTGAACAGTGAGTGTGCAGTGAACAATGAGGTGGGCAGTGAACAGTGAGCGAGCAGTGCACAACGAGTGTACAGTGAATGATGTCATAATGTGTGAGGGTCCGCACTGTGGCCAGTTTCTGCACGGCCTCGTCTGAGGCGCCCAGGGACGCCAGGCCGATCTCCTGGGAGAACTGGGCGAAGCTGGGCTCTGCCAGCAGGGGCACATGGCCCAGCAGCTCATGGCACGTGTCTCTGTAAGGCAGACACACACACACACACACACACACATATATGACACAAAGGGAACGTATATAATACGGTATAGCCAAAACTTGGCCTCTGTGTGAGGCTAAAGGTTGTGTGAAGTGCGTGAACACTCACGGTTCTGGCGTGTACAGGGGGTCGGAGCTGTGCCGGACGTACTGGGTGCAGTGGAACACCCTGAAGGCCAGGCCGGCCAGGAAGTCCCTGGGGGAGAGGTACCCCGCCACCGGCCGGATGGTGAACCCCGAGCGCTCTGCAGAGACAACGCACAACGGAAACACACATACAAACGCACACACACGGAAACACACACACACACACACACGCACACACATGGAAACACACATACACACACACACACACACAAAAACACACATACACACGCACACACATGTATACAGTACACATTCACACACACACATGCATAAACAAACACATATACACACACACGCATAAACACACAAAGGGGCAATGTATGCTATTCAGGCGGCCAGATTTGGAAAAAAGATTCAGAAGCACTGTTCACTGTTCAAAACATGGTCTGGATTCAACATTTGTTGAAATATGCATTTATGTTTCTTTTTTGTTATAACAGGGGCGTGGCCGGGGGGGGGGGGGGCATTCCAATAACATGGGATTATCAATAAGACATTATTAGTGTCCATAAGAATGTTTATTCAATCCATTGTTTATGGCCTGACGGGCCCCGGGAAAACCACTGCTCTGAGTGACGTGGTGCGTGAGTTTTAAAATAGAAAATTTTAACAATCAAGTGCCACCCCAAATAAAAGACTGGCCAGAGCTGGCCCCCAGAAATAATGTCCTGGCTACACCCCTGATGACATTTGAGTATATTACACCTTACAGACCCTTTAGGAAGCGGGAGATATCCTCCAGCTGCGGGATGTTGTCCTCCCTGAGGTTACAGTATTTGACCAGCAGGGGCAGATTCTTCAGGTACTCCCTGCAGGCGTGACTCGGGTAGAGCTTATTCAGCTCTCTGAACACCACAGCCCACGTGCGCACCTCCTCCTCTGTGAACTCGATGCGCGGGATGGGATCGCCACTACGACGAAAGCATTTTGTTCGGTTAAAATGGCCGGTGGGACAGGGTAACCTAGATCTTGAATCAACATGTGTTCATTCATATATTCTATGTTTTCTGCTGATGTGAATGCCGGTTGAAAGGTAGCTACTTACTGTTTGTAGCTCATAGCCAGGTCAGCAAAATATTTTCGTCGCTGGCGATACAGATTGTCTTTGAAACCCTGGAAAAGAGAAAACACCCCCAGACCTTTGTTTTAATCAGCATATATTACATGATATATTATCGGTATCAGTACAGCTCGTAGATGTGTTTTGTCAATGCGAGGACGTACTGGGTGGTCTGCATCCAGCTCAGACCCGTACATCAGCACTCGATTGGCACACAGATCCAGGTCAGAGATCTTCTTGGGAAACCAGGGGATGTCCTCTGTTTCTGAAGCGGTTTCTGCGCAGCACAGAGTGAATTACAGTGTGCGATACAGTGTGCAGTATGAACACTCTGCAGTGTACAGTGTGTAGTGCAGTGGGTATCGGTTGTGCAGTGTATTACCACCGCAAACACTGCCTCTGGGGATATAAAGACATCGAGGCCAAGAACAATCACTTGGCCTCGTCTCAAACACCTTTCATCATCCTTTCCCGACATGGTGCTCGTTTGACAGGCGTAGTAGATGTTATTTCAGTAAAGGTGGAATAATGAATTCACGGCATGGTGTTTGAGTTGCAGTCACCTTCTTCGAGCACGCCGCTGTGGTCCGGCGGGTCCATCTCAACAATGTTGGTGTGCTTCCGCAGCAAGTGGGTCAGCTCCTTGAGCTGCTCATTGTTGCTGTCGCAATCCACAAAGATCTCAAAGTCTGAATTCCTGCGCTTGGATTTGCGGGACTCGATGTGGACCAGGTTGACGTGTTTTTCCTGCTCAGAGGGGACACAGAAACATGCATGTGGTGGGATCAGGGCCGGTGGGGCGGCGGTGACGCGTGGTAACACGGTCACAGAGTGGAGTGAGGCGGGTTCGACTCCCGGAGGATGTCATACATGCATACATGATCTAATGTGGAATTCCACGCAGTAGCTGTCTGTCTGGCGACAGACACAGCTCTTGGATCGAATGTTTAATGGTGCATGGCCGTTAAACATTATGCTGTTATACACTGCAGACATGCTGAACATCAAATTGATGTCCACTTTATACTTAAATGTTCTCGAAATGTGTGCATTACATAAGACAACAAAGGAGGACACTATGAGATGGATGGATAGAGTGTGGAATTGATTTGTGTAATTACTTGGAAGAGTTTGAGCGCCTTCACTAAACCGCCGACCTCATTCTTCAGGGAGAACACAATGGCCGCCCGGGCTTTGGGCGAGCCGTTGGGCCGGCCAGGGGAAGGACTTCTTGTCTTGTTGTCTTTGTTTTCCTCTATTTTACCAAACGTCATTTTGTTCATCTGGAAGAAAAAAGTTCATTACGCTCTGCAAAATATGCAGGGGTCAGAAACAGCTGTTAAGATTGATCAAATGAATAGTTTCATTTAAAGAAATGAATACAGACACAGGGATAAGAAGCAAATGCAAAGAAAAAGCATTTCCTCATACCAGGGAATGTTTTCAACGCCAAATATTCAGTACAAAGCTGAATGTTGAAAGGTGCCGTTCAAATTTTGAACAAAAAAAATGCATCGATCACCTCTTTCCATTATATCAAACGATGACAAAAATATCTCACCAACAGTAATAATATTCCGTTCTTTTTTTCTGCCATCACAGTCAGGACAGTGGAAGGAACGGAGGGACGGCCTGTAGCTACAGGCCCACACCACGGGAATCGAACCCGCGTCGCTAACGAGGCACATCACCCAAACCGTTGTCATAACACGTGACCACAACCTCTTACACATACATTTATTTAGGTGGCCGCCGGGCCGCCTGGCTCTCGCTCTGCTCACTGCCAGGAGTGGCATCACGTGACGTCGCTAATCCCCTTCGGACAACCTTTTCAGCACACCCCTCTGCACTCCAAGAGACGGACCCTCGGCGTGAATCTATTAAGTCTGGGCTGTTTTTCTTGTGGAGCCCAAGGTGTGGGCGGGGGGCAGCTTTAATGATAGTGTCCCACTAATCCTGGTAGCCGCCGAGGGATTAGATTTGAGTCTTAGCAACAACAACTGGGCTACATTCACAATCACAGTTGGATACGTTTGCGTAGACGTTATCGGACGGCATAGCAAAAGGGGTTTTTAATCGATGGGCGGCATTTTTAGGAAAGTGAACTTTGTATACTGTAACACTGTTGACAGGCCGACTTGCCTGTGAAGTTAAAAATCAATAATTCTGCATATCCAAATGCATATCCAATATGATTATTATGCCTATAATACATAATATTAGTACAACAACTTTAAGGAGGAATAAAGTTTCATAACCTGTTTCACCAAGCACTATGATTACTCGATGTGACCCACATCCAGATTTAGTTGGCTCAGCTTGTGAGTCACAAATGCATGGACGTCCATAACCCAGTGAGCACAATGAAACCAACAATGTGCTCCACTATAGTCACCGTTCTTCAACCACCATTCCAAAATAGTGACACAGTAAAAGTAATACCTCAACATTACTGATCACAAACAAGAAATGAATAAAAGAAAAAAAAAATCTATCAATCCTTTTCGTGTTTTCGTTGTCAACATGCGTCCAAGTGAATAAAAAAGCCGTCTGAAGGAAGAATTTCCATGAGCCACGAGCCAACTCAACGAACCCTGAGCTCATTCATCACCTCCACTTACTTCATTGTTGATCTGCTTGTCGTCGTACACCGTGTTCACCGAGTCAAAGGACCGGCCCCGCCGGGCCGGCGGCCCGTCCGCCTTGGTAGGAAACATGGACTCTGGGTATTCAGAACCACACAGGATGAGGATGTAGCTGGCGAGAACCCCAGGAAGAACCGCGGGTTGGAAGGTTGGAGCGGTTGGACGGACGTCAGCTGGTAGGACTCTGGGTTGATTGTCTAGGAGTTGCAAGGCAGCAAAACATGCTGTGCTATTTATCAGTCCAGGGTGGGGGGTGCCGGGGGTGTAGTGGGGAGGGAGCAAAGCGCCGGGGAAGGGCAGGTGAGAGAGAGAGTGAGAGAGAGAGAGACACACACACACACAGAGGGAGAGAAAGCCGTCAGGAGGAGGTGGGGGGGGGGGGGGGGGTGGGGGGGGGGGGGGGGGGGGGGGGGGGGGGGGGGGGGGGGGGGTGGGGGGGGGGGGAGGTGCGGAGCAGCCACCTCACGCAGGGGGAGATTAGGAAGAGGGTCATGATTAGCATCATGTCTGCAGAATCACATGGCCTGACACACACACACACACACACACACACACACAGCAGCACTCACACACAGAGGCCGTGTGCGTGTGCAGACAGGTATTGATATATATATCGGAAAATGTTCCTCTCACCCTCTTCTCTCTCTCTCACCGTGACTCTGCCTTTTATAGAAACTCATTGTGTGAGCGCTGAGCGACGACCACAGAAAAGGCTGCAGAATCAACAGAGAAGAAGGTCATTCGGAAGCTGCTGAAACCTACATGGCCCATCTCTGGATGCTGTGTGTGGAATAAGCTGGAAGGCAGCGGTGAGGTTTACCTGAACTCAGCTTGGTCGGGGAATACTGATCTACAGACAGTGTTGAGTGACGCATATTCTTGTGGTGTCTCGTCCGCTGGGATGGATAATGGTTACAGGATGGTAAACGTGCTAATGATGGAATGGTTCAGTAAATGCTGTGGCTTTAATGAGCAACAGTAACTATCAGTCATTTAATTAATGGTGCCAATAAGCAAGTGTTTCCTGTAGGGAAGAAAGACCAATGTGTGAATCACAGCTTCTGGCACTGCTGAGCGGGTTTAACCTCTGTAGTATCGAAAAACACTCCTTTGTATGTAGAAACACTTAAATGAATGCTACGCCATGCATTTTCATTACACAAGTATCATTACTGACATTAAGATAAGAATACAGCAATAAAAAATTTGACTATTCAAGTATGTGGCTTTTTGTGATATTTAAATGACTGAAAAGACAATAAAGACAGTAAATGTGTTGTTCAATGATGTAAACAGAACTAGAGGGTATGGAATATTCCTGGCATGCGTCCTACTGCCAGAGCAGAGAGTCTCTGTTGTACAGTTTAACGGTAGTGATAAAAGAACCCCATGGCCATAACTTTCCAAATTTATCACTTGATTTGGTTCCTTTTTGATCATGTTGGAATTTTGGACTCAATTTCATATGCTAGGAACGCATTGAATGTATGACATACACAAACAAAGATAATAAGCTTCATTCCTTTTTTGTCATTGTCGCAGTGCCCGGTAAATTCAATGGATTCAGGCACGGGACAGATTACCAGAGCTGCTTCATATTATACAATATAGATGTGGTGATGCAATATAATCCTTCATCAAACTACGTCCAACGTATATTTTGATCCCCCTGCTCTCCAGGGTGAATTACACTAAAAACAGCTGACCATTTGCAACAGTACCAGTTGTTCCAAGTCCACCACAGTTGTCTTAATCTTGCTCCATTACAGTCTCCAGAGCATTTAGTCCTGATGTCTCATCCTGCCGAGCGTACCATCCAGTCTCCACGGGGCTTCTAAATTAGATCTGCCGTGTATATTCAAACGCGGTTACAACCATGCGATAGCATCCATTATCCCTGGTGTCAAAGGGAAAATCACCGCGCCCGGCGCACAGAGCAGCCAGCGAGGCCTCATCCGGCTGGTGGGTACATCCTGAAACGCGTAATGAATAGCTAGCGCAGAGTTTGACCCATCTGTTCTGTGTTACATATAATAAGCATGCCCACCGCGGCCAGCGTCTCGCTCCATTGTGCCGTGTAATGGCTCGTATTAGCCAGCGTCCTCGTCAGGCCTAACGACCACATTCATTTCATGCATCTATTCTATAATGGTTTGTTCCTGGAAACCCTGAAATCAACTTTCATCCGAAGGTGGTATGTAGAATAGAATTGTCTATCTATCTATCTATCTATCTATCTATCTATCTATCTATCTATCTATCTATCTATCTATATATCTATCTATCTATCTATCTATCCATCTATCCATCTATCCATCTCATAGTGTCCACCTTTGTTGTCTTATGTAATGCAGACATTTTGAGAACATTTAAGTATAAAGTGGACATCAACTTGATGTTCAGCATATCTGCAGTGTATAACAGCATAATGTTTAACGGTCATGCACCATTAAACATTCGATCGAAGAGTTGTGTCTGTCGCCAGACGGACAGCTACTGCGTAAAGGCAGGAGGAACCTTGTTCACTCATCTCAGCAGGATTGTTGCTGTTGGTGAGTACGTGAGGAATTAGAACTTGTGTTGTAGCTATTCAGTTGATAGAGCTAAGTCATACAGTTAGTAGTCACTCTCTGCTGTTGTTGCTGTTGAACAATAGGACTACGAGGCCACTCCAGCTTTGAACAAGTAAGTTTTGGCCTCTCAGGTGTAGACAATAGCCTTGATTGCTGGGCGGAGCTATGACTGCACTATTACAGAGGTCAGGAAGGCAGACTCCATCTCGGCCTATGCCTGCCTCCAGACCCGCTACTTCCTGGCCTTAACAGAAACCTGGATCACCCCTAGACAACACACCCACTCTGGCTGCCCTCTCTACCGCCTACTCCTTCTCAGACACCCCAAGACCCTCAGGACGAGGAGGGGGGACCAGACTCCTCATTTCACCCAAGTGGTCCGACCGGGTGCTTCCCTTGGAACACCTGACAAGATCAGCGTTTGAACTCCATGCTGTTGCTGTCACCATTCCTATCAAGCTCTACATTGCAGTCATCTACCATCCTCCGGGTCCCTTCCATGACTTCTTTGATGAGATGGATGCCCTCCTCAGCTGCTTTCTTGAAGATGGCACTCTGCTGGTTGTCCTGGGCAACTTCAACATCCAGCCAGAGAAGTTGCAATCATCTGATTTTACAGACTTTTTTTTTTAACCTCATTTGATCTAACACTCCTTCTCCTCCTAGCCACAGAGCCGGGATCCAACTTGACCATGACTTCACAAGGTCCTGCAGTACCCGCGCACTCTCAGTTACCCCACTCCCTGTATCTGACCATCACTTTGTCACTTTCTCTCCCCCTCCTCTGTTCCTCCTACCCCCCACACTTTCCCCACCCAAAATAACCTGAAAACCTTTCCCCCCTCCACTCTCTCCATTGCTGTTCTCTCATCACTACCCCCCCCCCCCCCCCCCCCCAAAAAAAAAAAAAAAAACCCACCAACAACAACAACAACAACAACAATTCTCACTACTCTCCACTGAGGAAGCATCCTCTACCCTGCTGTCTCTACCTCTCATCCTCTCTGGACTCCCTCTAACCCCTCTCATCCAGACCAGCATGATCTTCATGATCATGATCTTCTCCTCCTCCTCCTTGGTTGTCCAAATCTCTGCGGGCTCACAGAACAGAGCTATGGACAGCTGAGAGGAAATGGAAGAAATCAGGTTGTGCTGATAATCTCTCCTACCTTTACCTCCTCTCAGACTTCACCTCCACAGTGTCAGCAGCCGAGTCTACATTCTACTGGAACAAGATCAACTCCTCTGCCTTCAACCTCAGAAAACTGTTTTCCATGTTTCTTGTCTCCTCAACCCTCCCCCCCCCCCCCCACCCTTCCTCACTCACTGCTGACAATTTTTCTGACTACTTTACCAAGAGGGTGACAGACATCAACATCTCCCTTACCCCTGCTGCTACCTTTCCTAGCCCCACCTCTACATTTATCCTCCCTCCCCCCACTCCCACCTCTGCTAGACTTAACCGCTTTACCCCTCTCTCCTCCGAAGAGGTCCAGAGACTGGTCACATCCAACCATGCGACCACCTGTCTTCTTGACCCTATCCCCTCCTCCCTTCTCCAGGCCATCTCTACCGACATCCTACCATTCATCACCACCCTCATTAACTCTTCCCTCACCTCAGGTCTCATCCCAGCACCCTTCAAATATACCAGAGTCAAACCACTCCTCAAGAAATCTACCCTTGACATTGCTGACATCCAGAACTACAGACCGGTATCTCTGCTATCATTCCTTTCTAAAAGCCTGGAATGTGCAGTCTCTAACCAACTGTCCTCCTACCTCTCAGAAATCAGCTTGCTTGATCCCCATCAGTCTGGCTTTAAGACTGCATACTCTACAGAGACGGCCCTCCTGACGGTGACCGAGTCCCTTTGTGCCGCCAAAGCCTCTTCCCTCTCATCGGTGCTTGTTCTCCTCGACCTGTCTGCGGCGTTGGACACTATGAACCACCAGACCCTCCTCACAACTCTCGCAGATCTCGGCATTACTGACACTGCGCTAGCCTGGTTCACATCTTACCTTATGGCTCGCACTTATCAGGTCACGTGAAATGTCCAAACCCCGCTCGCTAAACACTGGTGTCCCTTAAGGCTCAGTACTAGGACCGCTTCTGTTCTCCCTATATACCAGATCTCTAGGCTCTGGAATCACACACTGTTATGCGGACAACACTCTGTTCCAACTATTCCTCTCCTTCCCCCCCTCAGACAATCTGATTGCAACATGCATCTCAGAATGTTTGGCAGACATAAGCTCTTGGACAACTGCGCATCAACTCAAGCTCAATCTCGCAAAGACTGAACTTCTTTTAATACCGGGGAAAGACTGTCCTCACAGAGACCTACTGGTCTTGGTCGAGGGCATCACAGTATCTGCCTCACCGACCGCAAAGAACCTGGGCGTAATACTCGACAACCAACTGTCCTGCACTGCAAACATCACTGCAGTGACCCGATCCTGTAGATTTGCTCTCTACAACATCCGCAGGATCCGGCCATGATCCTCACAAGGGAAGCAACACAGCTCCTGACCCAAGCACTTGTCATCTCCTGCCTCGACTACTGCAACTCGGTCTTAGCTGGACTCTCTGCAACCACGATAAAACCTTTGCAGCGGATCCAGAACGCCACAGCACGCCTCGTGTTCAACCGACACAAATTCTCCCACGTGACCCCCCTCTTCCATGACCTCTACTGGCTCCCTGTAGTGGCTTGCATCAAATTCAAGACAATGGTACTGGCCTACACATCCATTAATGGAACTGCCTTTACCTACCTCCAAGCACTAGTGAAATCCCATGCCCCTGCTTGAGCACTCCGCTCAACTACCTCAGTTGGTCAACTGGTACCTCCATCAAAAAAAGGAGGAAAAGGTTGGAATGGCGAAATCACAACTCTTCTCCGTTATGGCAATGTAGTGGTGAAACGAGCTCCCTGCCAATGTCAGGACTGCAGAGTCACTCCCCATCTTCCGGAAGAAACTCAAGACTCACTTGTTCAGAGTTCACCTGAACCCTGCATAACATCCATCCTCTACCTCTAAAAAACAAAACAAAAAAACCTACCCTCATGTATGTTGTATGTCTTGGCACTTTATAATTGTAACTTGGCACTTAGCCAGAGATGTTGTATACTAGCAATGGTTAACCTAGCAATTGAAATGCTTGAAACTTGATCCGGTGACTTTCTTACTTTCTTACTGTATAAGCAGCAATGAAATGTTTCACCTTCTTCTGACAATTGTACTTTTTGTAAGTCGCTTTGGATAAAAGCGTCTTGCCCTAAATATAAATCCCCAGCACTGCTCTGCAACCTTACTGTCTGACCCAGATAACCTATGAACAGCCCCATCCATCCTGTGTGCAGGTATGGGCCTGGGCCCACCGAGGCTAGGCTTCTGTGATTAGAAAGGTGGGATTAGGGTACTGTTTTACAGACTTACTCCATCTGTGTGCAGTCCCATCTGTACCGTGAGGCTGATCCGCGAGGCATCAGGGACACACAGGCATACCTTCCTCCTCCTCCTCCTCCTCAGTGACCTTCACACTCGGCCTTGTCCCAGACTGCACACAAAGGGAACTAACGACATGTTGATATGTATATACTTATATTTACATCACAGATGACTATACTGTTCCTTTATGGGATTCAGAGATTTTGCTTTAGAATCCACTTACCCAAATAATTACAATTACAACTGGCTGTTTTCTCTATTACTAATAACAATTGACATGTTGCAAAAGTTACAATTAATAGGCCTACCTACAACATAAATATAGCATAGATAAATACATAAATATATAGTATAAATTATAGTAGAGTATAAATATATATTAACATAACATATATAAACAAATAAGTATACCACATATACTTATATCTTGCGCTTGCATATGGAATGGGACTGCCGAAATTAGGCTTCCCAAAAATGTGTGAATGAAGTAATCGCAGCAGGAGGTACAGTGCCAATCCTGTGGTTGGTATCAAAGACGTCATACATCTGTCATACAATTAGCTAAATACCGCTCCCAAGCGGTATTACTGTAATCGTGGCTAGTCCACAGCAGGCGCTCTGTGCTTTGGCTTATTAAAGGCAACTGGACGCCGCAGTCTGCAGTTTGAAACTCATGATGTTGACAAATAGGAAGCGTCCTGATCGGTTTGACAATTACACACACGCACACGCACGCACACACAGATACAAATCCAGGAACTCCACTCTGTCTAAAACATGTTTAACTCTAGTTTAAACTCTACAACTACTACTAGGCTACTATCAATCCCTGACTTAGTTTCTTACTTTACTTTATTACTTCACTTACATTTGTTATTGCCTGGTTTCACACCAATTCCACACCTAGATGCAATTATTCAGCTAAATTGTGCAAAGTAAAGTGAAGGGTTTGAAACCCAAATCGCCCTCCACTGCACTGTTCCAGCTTATAACGCAACCATTCCGCCTCCACGCGTACAGACGGAGCCCGACTCCGAGGAGCGCCTCCCACCCCCGCTGGCTGCCCCGACGAGCTAGCCGTCCACTAGCCTAGCTAGCAGTCCAATAGCCTAGCTAACCGCCCACTATCCTAGCCTGCCGCCCACTAGCCTAGCCAACCGTCCACAAGTCTTGCTAGCCGCCCTCTAGCTTAGCTAGCCAGGGCAGCCCCACTGTCTCACTAACAACTTTTCATCCTATAACCTCTTCTTTTTCAGACCATAGAGCGAAACGACATTTATTAAACAAGATGCCTGCGGTCTCTAAAGGGGACGGGATGCGTGGCCTCGCCGTGTTCATCTCTGACATCAGAAACTGTGAGTTGTTTGATTGTGTTGCTTCGTGTTTACCACTTTCTTCACTACCCAGCGGTGAGACTGTCAGCTGGTGAGTTAGCGTTAGCAGCCTTCACCGACCCGTTGTCGACCGACATGTCAGTGAACATAAACCTCGCACTTTTACCGTTTTTATTCCACCAGAGCCAAACTAGTTAACAAGCAGCCAGTAAAGCTGTTGAGATGAGTTAGGAGCTAGTCTGTAGCTAAAGGGCGTGGGCCGTGTCTCCCAGCCAGGAACTACACCATGTCTCAAACATGTCTGGCTCCAACTCTGACAACTTCTCAAATCCACATGAATTAATTTATTTAGACTTGAGTGGGCCGTGTCTCCCAGCCCGGAGCCGAACCAAGTGATCAACATGTGTCACCCAGAACTTCACAAATCCATGAGTTAGTTTGGTGCGACAGTGAAACCTGTGCTTCTGTGGTTCCCCACTACAAGGTTAATTAACCAGCTAGATGGCCTGTCAGGTTCTGTGATTAATTCAGGTTAAACCCTATTACATGTGATATGTTTTGGGAATTACAATAAAAGGATGTAAAGTCCCACGGTTCGTCTTGTTATATAATAACTTCTTGAAGAGTAGAAGGTGCATAATGTTGGCAAGTGTATGTGTTGAGAAGGACCAGCTATAATCATCTAACTTTCGGCCCATTAGCCACAGACCCTAAACTAAACTTTTATCCAGTATGCATTGTTGTTGTTGCTGCTGTTGTCGTCATTAAACCAGGTCTCATAAGTGGTGTGTGTGTTGTGACTTTCTTACAGGTAAAAGTAAAGAGGCAGAGATCAAAAGGATAAATAAAGAACTGGCTAATATCCGCTCTAAATTTAAAGGTATGTTAATGGTTAGAATTGGTTTAAATTAATATCAAGTCACCCAATATATTGATGTATGATGTATCTATTCTTAGAGTAAAATTAGTTTTTTGTGTGAAATGTGTTTGATACAAGAAGATGGGTTGATGCAGCACTTGTGTCTCATTATTCCCCCTTGGTCCCATCTCTTCCTGCCAGTTTTACTTCCTGTTGTTATTTACCCCAAATGCAAATCTGGTTTGCATAATAGCCATTAGAGAATAGTGTTTTTGTTTGTTGGTTATAGGTACCATATGTAATTTATTAGGGACCGAGCCTGTGAAACAGGACGAGGTCCCTATTGTTTTTGTTATTTGGGGATCTTTGACGTTGATTTTAACCCCCTGAACATATACGAAAACTCAATTTTTTTTGGCAAAGTTATCAGACCTGGTGAAAAATTATTTATTATTATTATTATTATTATTATTATTATTATTATTATTGCTAGTGACAACAGCATCATTTAGCAGGTGTTTGTATTAGATGACATTACAGTGCTCAAGATCTACTGGATATGGCCTTTAATCGACATATAGAGGCAGCTTCCTCTGCACCTGTTACACAAGGCCTAAAATTAGTCCGTTGCCAGACAGTTGGTGCCCTACTTGGTTCTCTTGTGGCTTCTGTCAGCCCTCCATATCCTTTATCCTTGGACAAGATTGTTTTTCATAAAAGGACCCAGACTCTGTTATACACTACTGACTTACTAAGGCTCTGGGCTTCGATAGATATTCTGCCAGACGTATATTCCTCAAGTCTCTGGATGTTTTCACACATTGTGTTGATGGTGGTGGTAGTGGTGATGATGATGATGATGATGGAGGAGGAGAAGAAGAGTGCAATCTTTACCCATCATAATCTCCCATAGAGAATTGGTTGAGATCTGTTGAATGTGAAGGCCATAGCAGATGTTTATCATACATTTCAGTGACAAAGCATTCACTGAGACCTTCTGAATGAGGGCTTGTCATCCTAGAAGTAAGATAAATGTGATCACAACAGCATGGATCTACAGTGCCCGTTACCTCTTTGTGGATCATCTGTGTGAGGAATAGTGAGCCCCCGGAAAAGTAAAGGGCGGCAGTAGCTCAGTAGGTAGAGCGGGTGGACAGAGTGGGTCATCCACTAACCGTAGGGTCGGCGGTTCAATCTCCCTGATCCGCCTTTTCCAACTGTCCACATATTGAACCCCACCAATGTACTGATTGTAAGTTGCTTTGGACGAGAGCGTCTGCTAAATGCCTCTTTACCCTTTTAATGGGTTGATCATTCGGCCTTCGTTCTCCTGGTGAAAGATGACCATCTGGTCACTGTGGGGCACATCGCTCTAGGCCTTTGAGTCACTCTCGAATGTGCATGTGTCTTTGAAATGAAGGGTTTATACAATGCTCCCATACCACAATACTCCTCTCTGTGGATTCCTTGACAGACTGTGGTTGTTGTTATGGTTTGAATGTGTCCTGCAGTGACCTTCTGAGTCACCTGGGAGGGTCACAGAATGGAGCTGCTCTGTGTTAACACTGACGCAGTCTCTGTTAATGTAGCTCCAGCCACTTGTTTACCCCCTCGCATGCAGCGTTTTGGTTCAGCCCACAGAGCATGATGTGTGACTGTATTGTTCTATCATCAGTAAACCTGTACTCTGCATTTAGTACGCTCTCTCCATGCACTGGTGAGGTCGGAACTTACCATCTCACATGGTTGATTTTTTTTCCCCCCTGCATTGTGTGTCCCTGCATTGTGCGTATGTGTGTGTGTGTGTTTGCGTGTCATAGGAGATAAGGCTTTAGATGGCTACAGCAAGAAGAAGTACGTGTGTAAGCTCCTCTTCATCTTCCTCCTCGGGCATGATATCGACTTCGGCCACATGGAGGCCGTCAATTTGCTCAGCTCCAACAAGTACACGGAGAAGCAGATTGTGAGCGACAGCACACGCTGCCACGGCACACTAGCAGCACATTTATGTACCTGCAGGATGATGACGACCCAACGGCTGAGAACAAACACAAACCTGACCTCACCTCGTCTCTCCTCCCAAGGGGTACCTGTTCATCTCAGTGCTGGTCAACTCCAACAGCGACCTGATCCGCCTTATCAACAACGGCATCAAGAACGACCTGGCGAGCCGCAACCCCACCTTCATGAACCTGGCCCTGCACTGCATCGCCAACGTGGGCAGCCGGGAGATGGCGGAGGCCTTCGCCGCAGATATCCCCCGCATCCTGGTAGCCGGGTACGAGTCAGCCCGGCCGCCGGCTCCGCTGTACTCTCTCGTTTGATAAGTGAAGCGTTTAGCGTTTAGGTTGTCTGACCACAGTGTTCTGTAGGGACTTAGCGCTCACGTTGCTCAAATCATTCTACTACGCGCACATGGGACGGCCTATCGGACCCGATTCGCTGTCATGGTTTTGGGAGAAGTCAGTAAGCGGTGTGTGACACACACACACACACACACACACACAGGACTACACACTGCAGTAGGCTGGGGACCGAATGCCGGGTTGAGAAAGCAGTGGAAACAGTTCAATTTTTAGGGTGATCGTCTACTTCAAAGCAACTATGTAATTCATGTCACTATCAGACAAATGTGCGACCGCCCACACACATTTTTCCAAGGTTCATTCATGTGAGTTTATCTGGCAGGAAGGGGTCTGCAGATTGGATGTTTTTCCCACATAGTGAATGAAGTCAAAAGCAGAGGAATTTGGATTTCTTTGAAACTAGTTTCTGTTCTGTCAGCAGGCAGGGAAGATAACATCTGCTGTTGTCAAATCTGATCTAATCCGGACAACCCTATAAGGAGTCCTCCACATAAGCCTGCGTCACATATCTTTGTACGTTGATCATTCTGAAACGTACAGAGAGTCCTTTACATGAACCTCGATGTTACAGACTTTGTGTGTTACTCCGGCGAGAACATGTCTTATTGAAAAATAGAAATGGTCCAACAATGGGAATGAGAACCAAGCAGCAGCCAGGCTGAGGGATGACTGTTGTGCCCCTGCTGTTCCCTAGGGACACCATGGACAGCGTGAAGCAGAGCGCTGCCCTGTGTTTGCTGCGGCTCAACAGGACGTCCCCTGACCTAGTTCCCATGGGGGAATGGACGGCCCGCGTGGTTCACCTGCTGAACGACCAGCATCTGGTAAGACCATGGGCTGCTGCAACCCCCTCCTCCCTCCACACTATGGGGCTCTCACTGACTCTAGCAGCTGAAGTGGAATGTTACAACAGATTGTGACCTGCACGGGAGAGCTGGGGGGAGGGAACTGATGAGAGCTGATTTGACATGCCCAATGGACAAGTCAAAGGACAAGTTCAGAGGACTCTGTCTAATGTATTTTATGTTCTTTTGTTTGTTATTGTTATTGGTATGTTCCTCCCAGGGAGTGGTTGAGTGATTAACTAGTCCTGGTATGTTCCTCCCAGGGGGTGGTTGAGTTACTAACTAGTCCTCATATGTTCCTCCCAGGGAGTGGTTGAGTTACTAACTAGTCCTGGTATGTTCCTCCCCAGGGGGTGGTTGAGTTATTAACTAGTCCCCTGGTATGTTCCTCCCCAGGGAGTGGTTGAGGTACTCACTAGTCCTGGTATGTTCCTCCCAGGGAGTGATTGAGTGACTAACTAGTCCCGGTTTGTTCCTCCCAAGGGAGTGGTGACATCGGCCACCAGCCTCATCACCACGCTGGCCCAGAAGAGTCCGGACGACTTCAAGACTTCTGTGTCTCTGGCCATCGCCAGGCTGAGCAGGGTGAGCTCCTCTAGAGCGCTGGATCAGCCCTCTAGAAAGCAGAAGGCATCACGTTTTTTACAGTTTTTACACATCAATATGTACAGTGCAAATACACGTGGGTTGGTAACTGCCACAAAAAAAAAAAAACGTAAAGTACCAGTTGGGATCCGCGGTTTCATTATTTATTAGTTTCTGCCATATTTTTGGTTCATATTTTGAAACAAACTAAGCCCCAGTTCCCCAAACCGGCAGATCTCTCATTTCTCTTTTTGCTCACAAACACACACAAACATGCCGATATCCTCCAGTGCTCTCCTGTGAGTCACTGACCTGTTTATTTTCACTGTGCATGATCGTGTGTTTGGTGTGTTGGTCCTCAGATCGTGACGTCAGCCTCCATCGACCTGCAGGACTACACGTACTATTTTGTGGCGGCGCCCTGGCTGTCCGTGAAGCTGCTGCGTCTCCTTCAGTGCTACCCTCCTCCTGGTACACAGGTTTTAACACCTTCAGGACACCCAGCGTGGTCTCCAGGAAGGCCAGCCGCTTCACAACACAGAGCCATTCCAGAGGTTGAGCCGACACGGAGGCTTTATGGCCGGCCACACAATGTGATGCGTGGCACATTTGGTTAATTGCTGGGATCATTTTATTATTAAGATAAGATAAAAACATTTATTATTTGTATTTTTCCACAGTGAAAAAACTAAACTAAACTAAATTGGGCTGCGTAGCTTGTTGTAGAGCATTGGGTGCTTGCTCTATGCTCACACACATATATTTTAAAGACAAATTCAAAGAACACCGCCATCTTATTATACTCCTGAAGTGGCCGTTCGGGAGCATTGCATTTTGGGTAATGTGGTCATTACAACATTCTTCCTATGGCTGACTCACAGCTGCATCATCCCAGTGAGCTTGACAGTGGTAGTGGGGTGCTGGCTGGTGTCAGCGGAGCATGGAACTAAAGTGAGGCGTTGTGTGTTGCAGAGGACGGAGCGTTGCGCGGACGCCTGACCGAGTGCCTGGAGACCATCCTGAACAAGGCCCAGGAGCCGCCCAAGTCCAAGAAGGTTCAGCACTCCAACGCCAAGAACGCCGTGCTGTTTGAGGCCATCTCCCTCATCATCCACCATGACAGGTTTGGTGTTGCGCACTTAACTTATTCCGCTGACCTGCACAACGGGTTGAGTGATAAACTCTTTACATGTTCAACTGGCCAGTCAACACATGACACGTGGAAGTGTTATTTATCAGATTTATTTGTCTCTTAAAATACTTCAATAAATGTTTTTACCAACAGGCAATGTGCTTCTTGTGAAATTTTGAGCTCTTGTTAATGAAACCCACTTTGCTGTCTAAATCATACGTTCACCGCACAGAAGCCTTCTAAACAGGAAGGCAGCTTTTCCCTCAGTGAGGTGAGCTTTCTCCTTCCTCTGGCCCCCCCCCCCCCCCCAGCGAGCCCACCCTGCTGGTGCGGGCCTGTAACCAGCTGGGCCAGTTCCTGCAGCACCGCGAGACCAACCTGCGCTACCTGGCCTTGGAGAGCATGTGCACGCTGGCCAGCTCCGAGTTCTCCCACGAGGCCGTCAAGACCCACATCGAGACGGTCATCAACGCCCTCAAGGTGAGCCCTTTGACAATATTATGCCGCTGGTTTAGGCTTGAAATCATGCTTGCTTGAAAGCATGCTTGAAATGCTTGAAACTTGTTCTGGTGACTTTCTTACTGCATTAGCAGCAATGAAATGTGTCACCTTCTTATGACAAATGTACTCTTTGTAACTCGCTTTGGATAAAAGCGTCTGCTAAATGCCCTCCCTAAATGTAAATGTAAATGTTTAGATTTGTGGCTTTCTGATTGGCTGTCTGGTCGGTGCCAAGCGACATCGACCCTGAATGAAAAAAAACCCTAATCCATACACAGCAACTTGCACTGTGGTTTGATCTCGGTCGAGGGCTTGCCACTTGAACAACAGAAAGCGTCGGAGGGCCGTTGTTGTTCTGAATGCCGTGCGCGCGTTAAGCCCATTGAGTGCCAAAGCCGAGTCTGGCTCTACGGTTAAGCTCCCGCTGGCCTCCCTGCAGACGGAGCGTGATGTGAGTGTGCGGCAGCGCGCCGTGGACCTCCTCTACGCCATGTGTGACCGCAGCAACGCCAAGCAGATCGTCGCCGAGATGCTCAGCTACCTGGAGACGGCAGACTACTCCATCAGAGAGGAGATAGTGAGTCCCAGAAGGGATAGGGGGGGGGGATAGTGAGACCGATGTTTGACATAACAATGTGTCCGAATCTGATGACGATGCGATGTTTAGTTTTATTACAGTTCATTTGTAGTTGTATTTATTATTTCATTGTTATTTATTTCCCCTTTTGTGCCAGGGGAAATGAGGAAACCTTTATTATACAACACATATTTCTGCTCTTCCCCTCACTGTCTAAATGTGCACACATGTGATCATACAAATCTATGAAACAAACTTCAGTATAAACTTCTTTCACGTGGTGAAAATCAAGTTTCAAGATTGACACGACACAACAGGTAAACCCTGGTGAACGTCAACCTTTCTGCCCAAAAGGCAGATGGCAGCGAAAGGAAAATCAAACGATCCCGATGTACGACCGATAAGCAGCCGCACGCTCAGTCTGAAGGGTGCTGCTGCTGGTTTCTAGGACACGCCCCCCCCGTGGTGACCTCACAGCTCGGGTTCTGATGCCCTCCCCCCCCCAGGTCCTCAAGGTGGCCATCCTGGCGGAGAAGTACGCGGTGGACTACACCTGGTACGTGGACACCATCCTCAACCTCATCCGCGTGGCGGGCGACTACGTCAGCGAGGAGGTCTGGTACCGCGTCATCCAGATCGTCATCAACCGCGACGACGTGCAGGGCTACGCCGCCAAGACCGTGTTCGAGGTGAGGCGGGCGGGCGGCACGGGGCCACAGAACTAGGGTAGCGTGTCCAGATGTCTGGGGGTGGGGGAGACATATCAGGAGTGATGGGGTGGCAGTAGCTCAGTAGGTAGAGCGGGTGGACAGAGCGGGTCGTCCACTAACCGTAGGGTCGGCGGTTCGATCCCCTTGATCCCCACTTCCAAAACTGTCTGCATGTCGAAGTGTCCTTGACAAGACACTGAACCCTGAACCCCAACTTGCTTCCCGGGCGCTGATCATAGCAGCCCACTGCTCCTATGTACAATAGGATGGGTCAAATGCAGAGAAAGAATTTTGTTCCCATGTCTAAAAAACATGGGAATGACAAATGAAGACCACAAGGTCCCAGTAAATAAATAAAATAATAAAACATGACTGCTGCTGCAAGTTTTGTTCTTGTTGTTTGGTTCGGGTGCATTATGAGTTGCTTTGCGTGGCCCATTTTGTGGGGGGGGGGGCTTTTATATGCTTCGTGGTCCGGTTCTGAAGGGGCACTCCCCGATCTAGGAGCAGCCAAAAAAACAGAGCGGGGGTGGTTTAGAATGAATGGACCAAACCATTATCCGTGCGGTGTTTGGTAGCACTCCACTCACTCGATGTGGGTGCACTTAAAGCTTGACTGTACCCTCAGAGAGTGGAACATCGTTTTCCCCCGGCATCCATTTCCTGTCTCCTAGAGCCTCGAGCGTTGTCCATGTGTTGTCATGGTGACTCCAGCCACACGTGTCCTTCTGCCCGCATCAGGCTCTCCAGGCCCCAGCGTGCCACGAGAACCTGGTGAAGGTTGGAGGTTACATCCTGGGGGAGTTTGGCAACCTGATCGCTGGTGATTCACGCTCCAGGTATTTACCTTCATGCTGCGGCGGGCAGCCTCCCACGCTCTGCACTGTATTCTTAATTAGTGTTGTAATGTTCAATTCATTTGAGTTAAAAAACTACAACCTGCTTGCCTCTGCATGCAAGCGGCCCCGCATCCACGACCTTTGCAACGCTGTGTTGCCATGCTGCTGGTGGAGGTTCTGTGGAGATCCTTGTCAAGTCAGTTGATCTGCGTGTGTGTGTGTGTGTGTGTGTGTGTGTGTGTGTGTGTGTGTGTGTGTGTGTGTGTGTGTGTGTGTGTGTGTGTGTGTGTGTGTGTGTGTGTGTGTGTGTGCGTGTGTGCGTGTGTGTGTGTGTGTGTGTACCATGGTCCTCCCCCGTCCCTCCAGTCCACTGGTCCAGTTCAAGCTCCTCCACTCCAAGTTCCACCTGTGCTCGGTGCCCACGCGGGCCCTGCTGCTCTCCGCCTACATCAAGTTCATCAACCTGTTCCCTGAGGTGAAGGCCACCATCCAGGAGGTACTGCGCTCCGACAGCCAGCTCCGCAACGCCGACGTGGAGCTGCAGCAGCGGGCCGTGGAGTACCTGAGGCTCAGCTGCATCGCCAGCACCGACATACTGGTGGGTGTTTGTGGCGCTTTACCGGAGATGAGGGTGACGTACTGGTGGCGTGCGAGAGATGAGGGTGGCCTACTGGTGTCCTCGTGGTGCACCAGAGATAAGGGTGACCTACTGGTGTCCTCGTGGTGCACCAGAGGTAAGGGTGACCTACTGGTGTCCTCGTGGTGCACCAGAGGTAAGGGTGACCTACTGGTGTCCTCGTGATGCACCAGAGATAAGGGTGACCTACTGGTGTCCTCCTGGTGCACCAGAGGTAAGGGTGACCTACTGGTGTCCTCCTGGTGCACCAGAGGTAAGGGTGACCTACTGGTGTCCTCGTGGTGCACCAGAGGTAAGGGTGACCTACTGGTGTCCTCGTGGTGCACCAGAGATAAGGGTGACCTACTGGTGTCCTCGTGGTGCACCAGAGGTAAGGGTGACCTACTGGTGTCCTCGTGGTGCACCAGAGGTAAGGGTGACCTACTGGTGTCCTCGTGGTGCACCAGAGGTAAGGGTGACCTACTGGTGTCCTCGTGGTGCACCAGAGGTAAGGGTGACCTACTGGTGTCCTCGTGGTGCACCAGAGGTAAGGGTGACCTACTGGTGTCCTCGTGGTGCACCAGAGGTAAGGGTGACCTACTGGTGTCCTCGTGGTGCACCAGAGGTAAGGGTGACCTACTGGTGTCCTCGTGGTGCACCAGAGCTAAGGGTGACCTACTGGTGTCCTCGTGGTGCACCAGAGGTAAGGGTGACCTACTGGTGTCCTCGTGGTGCACCAGAGATAAGGGTGACCTACTGGTGTCCTCGTGGTGCACCAGAGGTAAGGGTGACCTACTGGTGTCCTCGTGGAGCACCAGAGGTAAGGGTGACCTACTGGTGTCCTCGTGGTGCACCAGAGGTAAGGGTGACCTACTGGTGTCCTAGTAGTGCACCACAAGGTGTCTATATCTGTGCCGTAGCTCAAGAAAACAAATGGCAGCAGCAGGAGGTGGGAGGAGAAGTGTGTTGAGTTCAACCAGTACGGGACACCTGTCGGGGATTCATAATGATATGAATAGAACCTACATAACTCTGTCCATAGCAGCGCTCCCACAGCACCATCTGGTGGTGGTTGTCAAGAAGCACCAAGAGGTGCTTCTTGACAACAAGGGTCATCTACTGATTGTCCAGAGACCGTTTTTTGGCTTTGAAGGGTATTGGACTCCATCCATTAAGCAGCTTGAAGGAACTCAATGAACTGAAATTACCTGACCTTGCAATGGATGTTATGGAACCTAGCTCTGAAACGTGTAATGCAAACCTTGGTAACCCTGAACAACGTCACGATATCTGGTGTTCATCCCTGTGATGCCCCCCCCCCCCCACCCCCCCCAGGCAACAGTGCTGGAGGAGATGCCGCCCTTCCCCGAGAGGGAGTCGTCCATCCTGGCCAAGCTGAAGAGGAAGAAGGGTCCAGGGAGCATGCCCAACGTGGACGAGGCCCGGCAGGAGAGGGAGAGAGAGCGCAGCCTGAATGGCAGCCTGGAGCATAAGGACGGCGCGGACGCCGCCTCCAAGGTAACGGCCTCAGGGTGCAGGGCTCCAGGGTGCAGGGCTCCAGGGTGCAGGGCTCCAGGTGCAGGGCTCCAGGGTGCAGGCCTCAGGGTGCAGGACTCAGGGTGCAGGGCTCCAGGTGCAGGGCTCAGGGTGCAGGACTCTGGGTGCAGGACTCCGGGTGCAGGGCTCAGCGTGCAGGGCTCAGGGTGCAGGACTCCGGGTGCAGGACTCCGGGTGCAGGGCTCAGGGTGCAGGACTCAGGGTGCAGGACTCCAGGTGCAGGGCTCAGGGCTCAGGGTGCAGGGCTCAGGGTGCAGGACTCCGGGTGCAGGGCTCCAGGTGCAGGACTCAGGGTGCAGGACTCAGGGCTCAGGGTGCAGGGCTCCAGGGTGCAGGGCTCAGGGTGCAGGGGCCTACAGGCACTCAGCACGCAGGCTTCCAGCCTGTGCTTCTGTTCTGTCCTGTTGGAGTCCAGATTCAACATGGATTCTTGGTTCAGTCCATAGGTGTGCTAGTTTCAGGGTCTACTCCAGCATGCTGTGCACTATGAAAAGGGCAGAGTAAAGTGTGTGTTAGATCTTCTCATTTTGATGTTTGAAAACGTTCATATCAGCTGACCATAATAATCATAAACACACCCTAAGGCAAACCTCAGACCAACAATGAAAATAATAAAACTGGACAGAAGTTGTGAATGGATTCAGTATCATAGACGATAACAATAGTCATTGTGAAGAGTTTCTTCCCCACCCTAGTGGTATCCACTATCGGCAGACAACAGACTATTGTAATGCATTAACGAATATTATACTTCAAGTAGTTAAACCCACACAGAGGCACACTTATCAATTATTTAGCTTCACGTTTTCACCAGTGTAGCAGTATCACACACAGTCTGGTACACCCAGTTCCTCTTGTATCCTGTTGACTCAGTCCTCAAGTATGCTCACATTTCTCAACTTTTTTTTTTTCTGGTTGCATTGCTGCATCATTTTCTTTGACTTCACATCTGCTTTCTTCCGTTTCTCTCCGTCCGTACCTCCGTCTCTCTCTCTGTCTCTCTCCTCCACCCTCTCTGTTTGTTCACTGTCATCCCCGTTGGTCTGTGGTGTTCTCCTCTCTCCCTCCCTCCCTCCCTCCTTCCTCCTTCCTCCTCCTCCAGTCCTGTCCATCGGTGGCTCTGGACATTCTCAGTGCAGCCCCTCTGCCCTCCAACAGGCCTCGCCCTGTCTCGTCCATCTCCCTCACGCAGGCTCCCTTCCTAGCGCCCTGCGCGGCTCCTCAGCTGCTGTCAGCTGGACCCATGGTACACCTGGCTGCCCCCGCGCGCCTTACGCTAAGCTAAGGACACCAATAACCCCCTAGACAATTCACTGGGCGATCGGAAGGCAACAACAGTTATTACAGAGAGATTACGCCTGCATGGCAGGTGTTGAGGTATCCCGTGGCCCGTTTAAAGTAAAAGCTGAATGCGCCTCAGCAGTTCTGGCGTATGTGGGATATTTAAACTAATCAAGTATTCCCTGACATTGAACTTGTGAGGAACAGTATTAGTTTACGATTGAAGCAGACCGTAACCTTTGACATTTGCTGTCATTTTCTTTGGCTCCTGTCTCCTGTTTTTGCTCGCTATCTTCGCTTCCCTCCATCTTGGTGTGTCACTTAGGATCACAGAGGCTACAGTCTGGCTGCTTCCTTAGGCATCCATCTCACTGTAGACTCCCAGTCTCAGGCCTTTTGTCTGGCGAATGAAAGCATTATCTACATGGCAGGCTGCATTTACCACACATCACCATGCCACCGCTCTGCTCCCCTTGACACACTTGGTCCTATAGGCTGTGTACGTAGCCGTGTACGTAGCGTTACCCCGTGATGTGTGGGTTCACACAGCAGTGGGTCCTCTCTTGTTTAATGAACTGGTTTTAACTTGATCTGCAGGTTGGTTTATAATGTAACCCCACCCTCCTCCATCACTGCTTCACTCCCCTCTCCTCACCCACCCCACCCTTCACTCCCCCTCTCCCCTTCCCTCGCTTCACTCCCCCCCCCCCCCCCTCCCCCATCCTCACCCACTCCCAGACATCCCTCTACCCCTCCACTGACCTGCTTGGTCCCACGGCCACGCCCCCCTCCACGGGAGGCAGCCTATTGGTGGACGTGTTCTCTGACAGCCTCCCGGCCGCCTCCCACACGCCTCTCAACACGCTCCCCGCCAGCGCCAGCGCCACGGTGTCTGAGGACAACTTCTCGAGGTGAGACCACAGGACACACTCATTACTCATAATGTTATTGGTATTATTATTCATATTATTCATATTTGGATCATCATTGTTATCATTATGACCGATACTACTGTTATTAATATTATCAATATTATTATCATCATCATCAATACACATATGATTATTATTATTATTATTATTATTATTATTATTATCATCATCATCATAATTTCACCATCTTCATAGTCGCCAACCAGGAACCTAGCTCTACTCCAGAGCTCTCTATGAATGTCTGCTCTACTCCAGAACTCTCCATGGATGTCTGCTCTCCTGCACACAACCATAGCTGTAGCTGTAGAGCAGTAGTCTCTCTAACACTTATTCAGTGGGATGTGTAGCAGACTAATGGGCCAGGAGGAAAGGCTGGCTACCAATGACAACGCAAAGCTGTGTAATCGATAGCTCATTTATAAGATGCATTTGCTGTACATTTGTACGTTGGACTTTGGAGATGTATGAAACGGATTCTGTTACAGATGAACCAGAGTAGCCATATTGACTGGTGGGTCCTCATGGGTTGCTTTGGGAGCCTTTCAGCCTTCCAGCAAGTTGTTTAAAGTGCTGAATTATTTATCCCTGCAGGTTTATATGCAAGAACAACGGCGTTCTCTATGAGAACCAATTGCTGCAAATCGGACTTAAATCTGAATACAGACAGAACCTGGGTGAGCTGGACCTCTGAAACTGTTTGCATGCCGTTTGTTTGTCATTGAAAAATCAAGGATTCATTAATTAAATGTGCATTCTCCCCAGGGCGCATTTATGTGTTCTTTGGCAACAAGACGTCCACCCAGTTCCTGAACTTCACCTCCACTGTGAACTGTCCAGAACCCCTCAAGACCCATATCCTTTACCACACGTCCTGTACTGACCTGTCTCCTACCGCTGGAGGAACCTGTTCTATGAACCTGTTCTATGAACCTGTTCTCAACCTTGTTCCGTTTACTAAACGTCCTGCTGCATCAGCGCTGGTTTCTTTAACGGCGCCGTGCACAGCTCAACGTGCACACCAAGCCCGCGGACCCCACCATCGACGCCGGGGCCCAGGTCCAGCAGATCCTCAACATCGAGTGCCTCTCGGACTTCAGCCTCGCCCCCGTGCTGGACATCCACTTCAGGTCAGTGGGTCACGCCACTCGGCGCCGGCTCGCTGTTGGAAGCCCCCCCCCCCCGTGTGACGGCCTTGTGTTTTGTTCACGCCTCCCACTGCAGATACGGCGGGACCCTGCAGAACTTTGGCGTGAAGCTCCCCGTGATGCTCAACAAGTTCTTCCAGCCCACCGAGATGGAGTCCCAGGACTTCTTCCAGCGCTGGAAACAGCTGGGGGCGTAAGGGTTCTTTTACTGCACCTTCTGCTGGGTGGATATCTTTGCACTTGGATGTTTATAATATAGCAGCTTGTTTTAAATAGCGAGTTGATAATACGGCTGTGTTCCTCCTCAGACCTCAGCAGGAGGTACAGAAGATCTTCAAAGCTAAACATGCGATGGACACAGAGGTCACCAAAGCAAAGGTAGCTCTCAGTCCGCTCGTCGCTCCTCACCATATTTCCCTCCGTCTGGGTGGCGATTCGCCAGCCCCACCCCGTACAGGACGCTTCCACGCTCTGCATCCTCCGTCATGCAGAACCCTCGCATTTACTTTGCAAATACTGACGGTGAACTGAATGCGACCGTAGTTTCGTCAGCGTCCACCAGGAGAGCAAACGCTCTGTTTGTTCACAGATCATCGGCTTCGGCACGGCCCTGCTTGACGGCGTGGACCCCAACCCCACCAACTTTGTAGGTGCCGGGGTCATCCACACCAAGAACACTCAAGTGGGCTGTCTGCTCAGGCTGGAGCCCAACACACAGGCCCAGGTGAGAACACACACACACACACACACACCAACACTTTCATCTGCACAGCTGAGCTTCTTAAAAAGAAGAAGAATTACTGTTTTGATCCCGTGAGGGAAATTTGATCTCTGCATTTAACCCAGTCGTGAATCAGCGGAAATACTCTTAGCACACAGTGAGGTGAAGCACACTAATCCCGAGACAGTGAGCTGCCAACAGCGGCTCGGGGAGCAGTGAGGGGTTAGGTAGGTGCCTTGCTCACAGGCACTTCAGCCGTTCGTCCTGGTCGGGGTTCGAACCGGCAACCCTCCGGTTACAAGTCCGAAGCCCCAACCAGTAGGCCTAGGTGCAGGCCATGCTGTTGCAGAAGGGCAGGGATGTGCTTTGTTATTTAAAGAAAAAGTGACTCATTTCACGTGTGGGGTGTTGTTCTCTCTCCCTGTCTCTCTCTGTCTCTGTCTATCACTCTGTTTGTAGATGTATCGTCTAACACTACGCACCAGCAGAGACACCGTGTCCCAGAGACTGAGCGATCTCCTGTCGGAACAATTTTAATCGTCCCCTCTAATCAACACACGCACGCACACATGCTCACTGGAACCCTCCCAGGGTCTTTGTTACACCCTGTGCCCCGGGGCCAGTCTCCCTCTTGTTACATGTTACATTTTACACTTTGTCTCCGCGTCTCACTTAGATTAGATTGGAACTGATGTACAGTGTAAATTCTTTTTTTTTTATATTTTACTTACTATAAATGTACATGAAATGTCTATTTTTTTTTTTGTTTTGTTTCTTAACGAACGCCCTTTTACTAATATCACACTGCTTTCATGCTGTCCTGGACGGTGTGTTTGCGTGCCGTTGTTGTGAATCACCGAGTGCCTGTTTGGACGGGGCCAGGAGACAGAGCACACCGTTGACACCTTCCTAACTACCCTGGTGCCTAAGCACTGCCACTCTCTTCTCAGGCTCCTTTTAAGATAAAGAAAACGTGTACCGTTAAGAACTATTGTAAACAAAATGTCGGAAGTCCTGTCTGTGTGCATATTAATCACCTCCCTCAAGACCTTTTGGCCTCTCCGGAGCCACAGCCAGTTCCAGTGCGCTGGTGCCCAGTGCGCTGGCCTGCGTGTTAAGCATGCGGTGCCTTCAGCCTTGGCCTACTCTGCATCGATGGTACTTTGCACAGCTGTAGTTTGACGATGCTTAACATTCAGAGAGAATGTTGCGGTACCGAGAACAGGCAGCATCACTAGTGTAGCGGACCCTTCTCACACACACACACACACACCACTGCCTGGCCACATCGTGCCTTCAAAGATGGGTTGTTTGTAGAGTGAATGCCAACTTTGTATGGTTGTTGCCAAATATAGCCAATTGTGTCACTTTTAATGTGTCTTGTGTGTTTCACTTTTCTCACAAACACAATCCATACTGTTTCATTTGTAGATATGGTTTTGTATCGTGGTCAATGTAATGTCAATGACTCCATTGTCATACTTTGCTAGATTGATTGCAACAACATTTAACCACTAAGAGGTGCAATCACTTTTGTTTTAGAGGTCGGTTAAAAAGTAGCTGCATTGCATTTGGTACTCTTAAACTTTTGAAAATATCTATCTTAAATAATGTCAACATCAATTAGCTCCATACTTGGGAATCAGAACAGCTTGGCCAGCTTTCACCTAGACCAGTGTCTGATTTTGTTTTACTGTGTATGATTATTAATCTTATTCGTATAAATCTTCATCACTATCTTAGTGATGGAGCTTCACCTGAAGATTGGGTGGGTGGGTGGGCGCACACACACACACACACACACACACACACACACACACACACACACACACACACACACACACACACACACACACACACACACACACACACACACACACACACACACACACACACACACACACACACACACACACACACACACACACACACACACACACACACACACACTGTGTAGGACAATCTATCCAGGAAAGTCACATTTCAGGCGCAACATTTAATTTGAAGAAGTTTTAATAAATACGTCTCATTTGAGGTTAATATAGTTATATCTGAAAGAAAAAAAAATAGGAAAATGACAGATATAAAGTAAATGTACATCGGCTATACAGTGAAAGAATCACATTATGGTCTCATGCTAGACAAGAAAACACTTTTCAGACAGGAGAGGGCGATCTGTTGGAGAGCTCATCAACTACAATCGAGTCTTGGGCTTCATCATTCGGAGTCTGTCAAACAGCTGTTGACTTTCAGGTCAATGGGAGAGCTGTTTATATGGGCAGTACGTGTACCTCAGGGTCCTGCTGGTGCTACAGATTTAGTTAACATCGAAGCGCCATGCCCTGTAGAGGTCAGATCGTCACCCTGTGTGTTTAGTCGTTTCTGTATTTGGAGATAAAGTAGTATGATGGTTTAACTTGGTAATGAGCCCTCAGCTATACTCGCTCACTAACATCCGTGCTAAACAAGAAAATTGAAAATTGCATAATGGATAATGGATAATTGTCATGGATAAATATGGTTAACAGTTAAAAGCCCCTTTTAGAGAGGTGAAGTCCACCTCTGCTGTGGGCACCCTCGAAGAACAGCTGAACAGTGGCCTCGGAAATCACCTAGGAAATCACCCGGTGGAAATCCTCGACCCAGATGGTTCGTCATTAGAAACCAACGAGAATGGATGAAACCAAAAAAAAAAAAAAAAAAGGAACCAAAAATAACTTGGTCATTTGGCCAACTAATCCCTCTCATCCAACATCAGCAATACTAACTGGTATGTCTACAGATGTTTTCTCTCCAATTTGTACGCTAGGTGTGTTCACAGTAATGATAAGCATACGAAACACAAAGGCCTGCCAACACCAGAAAGGGTAGGAGTCGACTTGTCTGGGTCTACTGCACGCTGCCACTCAGCAAACCAGGTTAGCCGAGCTCGTAAGCCTCTACAATAGAGTGCGTGTGTGTGTATGTTTGTGTGTGTGTGCGTGCAGCAGCATGTCTAGACAGCAAAGGTATCCTCGAGTTGCTAAGCCTGCCAGAATAGCGGCGTCGTCTGGTTCTCTCACCGGGCGCCCCTCTCACCCGCACCTCAAAGCCCCCCTATTCCACTTCAACTACCACCACGCATCCATCCACCCATCCATCCACCCATCCATCCCCTCGCCCCATCGTGGCACCGTCATCAGGCGCCCCCTTCCTTCCAGAGAGCGGCCGCTCAGGCGCCAGTTCAGAGTTTGGAGCGCCGCGGTGCCAGTGCTGCCTCGGCCCGGTCCGCGCCCGGCCCGGCCCGGCACCATCACAGGGTGGAGTAGAACAGGATGTAGGCGGCGGACGACTTGACGGAGTTGATGGAGATCTCCGACACCTCGTGGTCGTCGAACTTGTACCACCGTTGCTTGGTGACGTTCTTACAGTAGGCGGTGTAGTGGCCTCCGTCCAGCCCTCCGTAGTGGTTCTGGAGGAGGGAGAAGAAGTTCCATGCTGTGACTGTCATGCAATACGGGACTCAAATAACAACCATGACATTTCGAGGGTTGCCTTAGATGCGATTCTTCTAAACCTGCTTCGTAAGCGTCATACCGATGGAATTAATGGTTTGGATTATACTGAGAGAATGTACCGTTTTCTCGATAAATACATGAATAAATAAACTGGTGTTCTGCAAGGGTCAGTTCTTGGCCCACAACTCTTTGCACTCTGGCAGCTACCACTTGGTAATATCACCTTTCACTATGAGATTACCTTCAAACCTCAGATACTGAACATTTCTTAAATCACATGGGTCCCACTGAGAAGAGTTCTACTCACAGAGACCCCATAAAGGCAGTATTTCTTGAGGTTCTGTCGGGGGGCGATGACGTATTGGGACAGGTCCAGGTTCTCGAGGGGGAAGTCCACAGTTGTTTGGAGCTTCTGCTTCCAGCGGCCCTCGTAGGAGAATCTGTACATAAATCATGGAAATGTGTAAGCAAATAGTTCAACCAAATCACAATGAAATTTTACTTGCAACTATACATATCAGTGCAAAGTACATGTAGGAACATAAACGCAAGCCAGCAAGTGGGTAACGCATGAATCCATAGAATATGTACTTGATGTCTATTTCCCTAGGCTGGCTGGCTAGTACCATGAATTACTTCATCTTCATCTTAAAAACCCTGACCTAAGATATTGCATGCCACTGGTCTCCCTCTGTTTGCCTTGTGTGGCTCAGATGTGACGTCTACAGCTGTGAAAGGAACCCAACGCAAGGGGGTTACACCGTACCGTTTCAGGTGCACCAGAACAATGGGAGGAACCTTCCAGATCTCCAGTTTCTTGGTGGAGTCCCGGTGGGCCTTGCAGTGTCTGCAGAACACCTTGTTGTTGTCGGTCAACTTTTCCTCTTTGGAAAACAGCCGCAAGCAGTCCTGTCCCATGGCAGCAAACAGAGTGGACATGCACATTTACACCAGGCCGCCTCTAGACTCGGTCAACACGATCTGCCACACCCGGTCTCCATGACGGCATGTCTTCTGGTGGTGTCGGCACCTTTACATTCACATTTAGGGCATTTAGCAGACGCTTTTGTCCAAAGGGACTCGCAATAAGTACATTTACCTGCAGGGAGCACTTGCTGGTGGAGGCCAGGGGCAGCGACAGGTACATGAAGGTCTCGAAGGTCCGGGACTTGCGGTGGCATGTGAGGCACTGCACGGTGGACTTGAACTGGCCCTGGAACAGCGCCACGATGATGGACTCGTTGAGCAGCTTGTGTTTGCTCCAGGCCAGGTCGGCCGCCTTCTGGTCATCCAGGTGGTCGTTCTCCTCCTCCTTGTAGCGCTTCCGGTTGTCCGCCTGACCGGGGATACCATGCGGGAATACCATGAACACAACAACAACAACAATGGGATGGAGTCTTACCATGAAGCCAGAACCAGCTAACAGTTGAGTCCCATTTTGTAAATGGGCCGATTACAAAAAAAAATGTATGTAATTGTCCAAACCCACATTCAGTCAAAACCTCAGAACATCTTGTGGACCGAGTTACCCTGAACTCTGACTGATCCCATTTCATAAATACTCACTGTGATATATATATATATATATATATATTTATTTATTTATATATTTATTAGTTTTTATTATAGGTTGTACTGGTATATTAGCTTATACTTAGAGTTAGTTAGAGTAAGTTAAGTTAGAGTAACTAAGTATAAGCTAATATAACAAAATGTTAGGCTAGTTGGTTTTTAGTTAGTTGGTAATTAGTTACTTGGTTATAAGTTACTTTAGTTTATTGTTATATTGCTGTTTATTTAATTGGTTATTAGGGTATATTTTATTTTGTGTATATTTCTTTTCCCTCTTTGTTTCGATCTGTTGCACAATAATTTCCCTCGGGATGAATAAAGTCTCTTGAATCTTGAATCTTGAATCTTGATTAACTCACATTCAATTAAAGCCAAACCAGGGCACAAGGTGACCTTGGGTTCTGAATCCTAGTGTGGGATGAGAATGAACAGGGGGGCTTGATTGTCCTGTATGCCGACATCTGTCGGTGCGGTACCAGCATGAGCAGTCAACAATTGGTTTACTACCTTGGCCTCTCTGTTCCCCAACCCTTTTTACTGCAAGTCATTACAACCTTATCAAGGTCTCCTAGTGCTGCAGGTGTCCTTCCCTCTGGGAATCCCTTTGGTCCCCAACTTCCAAGTCTGTTTCCTCCTTTCCTCAAGTATTTCAGTCAGTGCCTTGGTGAGGTCTGAACGTTTTGATCCCCACCTTGTTGAGGTCTTCATGAAGCCCGTCCATCAGGAAGAGCAGCAGCTCCTGGGAGTCCTGCTGCTCGCAGCCAGAGAACTGGTCGTTGATCTTGCCGATGGTGATCTTGAAGTCCCGTGCGCTGATGCACTTGTAGAGGCCGGACCACAAGGCCTTCATGATCACCCCAAACTCCTCCGCCACCTCCCCCTTGTGGCCCAGGATGTTGGCCCTGGCGCACAGGAACAAACAAAAGAGGCACATTACGATACTATGATGCATAACTCTAGCTATTACAACCAGCCCCTTGCCTGACACAATCTGTTTGCCAAGCTCAACCACCGTGCTCTGTAACATGATCTTAGCTGTTTGATAGCAGGCCTCTCAGCTGAGTCACTGGGGGGACAACAAGCCTGCGTGGCAGTTTGAAAAGCTCCGACCCGACTGAATGCAGCGCATTACAAATACAACCAACTCCAAAGCTCCCCCGGGGCCTGACCTGTTGATGTCCTCCTGGTAGCAGTTCTGGTTGAAGTAATCCGCCATGGCGGGCGTGTTGCACAGACACTGCAGAATGGAGTTCATGTAGCAGGTGTTGCCCAGGTTACGCAGGCCGGTGAGGGACACGCCCACACCCCCGAACACCGGGTTCAGGTTGCGGATCTTGGCGGCCGACGGCCGGGCGATTTCCACCTTGGCGTAGGCTTTAGCCGCCGGTCTGGAGGACGCAGAGAGAGAGGGTGCTGTGAGCATCCACCATGCACTGTTTATACCAGGGGGCGGGGTCACTCGGGACCATGGCGGAAGCAACACGTTTTGGTGATGGTGTGTGTGTGTGTGTGTCTTAGTCTTACTTGGTGTCCCTGTTGATGGTGGGCGTGGCGGCGACGTTGGCTTTGGCGGCGCCGTTGGAGTTCTTCTTCGCCTCAGCCTCGTCTCGCAGGTCCTGGCTGATGTCGGGCGAGGAGTAGGACCGCTTCAGCTTGGACTGCTCCCGCTCCGCGTCGCGGTCGGCGCCGGCCTCCTGCTGGGCGCCGCGCGACGACCGGGGCTTGGCGGTGGGCGGGGTGGGGGGCGGGGTCTGGGGCACGCTGACCTCCGGGGGGTAGAGGTGGACGCGGTTGGTCGGGGAGTGGTAGTAGCGGTAGGTGCCCGTCACCGTGTCCAGGAACTGGCGGAACAGGAAGAGAGTCAGGACAGGCTCGGCCCACGTGGGAAATAGTGTTTGTTCGGGTCAACTTGCTCGACTTCACGCACCTTCATCCAGCCATTCGGGAGTCCTGGTATACTTCTGCCCATCTCCTCGCTCCTGGCTCTGGTCAGTGGCTCCCTCTGCGGACACACACACACACACACACACACCTCTCTAAACTTTAATGGGAACTTTGAATAGTACAGCTACTTAATCTGGATTGAGGCCTATAAATGGACTGACCTTGATTTCGCTGACTATGTGGTTGGGAGCCGGGGAGTCCAGAGAGGCGCTCTTGCCCGGTGTGTCGGAGCCCAGCTCTCTTCCCTTCCTCTCCTTCGCCCCTCTGAGCCCGTTCACTTTGTCCCCTCCTTCCTGCTCCTCCTCCTCGGCTTTCTGCCTCTCCAGCCTCCTCCTGTCCAGATGTGTTTTGTCCTCCTCCTCCTTCCTCCCCGGGCTGCCGCCTTCCTCCGGGCCCGCTCCGCCGTCTTCGGTTCTGCGGTCCTCGTCGCGGGTCTCCTCCCGCGCGGCTGGCCCCTTCTCTGGGGCTGCCCGGTCGCTCTGGAGCCGGCTCCCCTGGTCCTCGGGCCGGGGGCCGGCGGGTTGCAGCGGGGGCTTCACGGAGCGGTCGGGCACCGAGGGGCTGCCGGGATCCTCCTTGGCCGAGCCGTTCTGGTCGGGCCGGGGGGCGGTCGACACGCCCGCAGAGGGCTTCTTGGTCCGGTCGATCTGAGGCCAGGACAGAACAGTTCCTCACATTCGTGTGTGTGTGTGTGTGTGTGTGTGTGTGTGTGTGTGTGTGTGTGTGTGTGTGTGTGTGTGTGTGTGTGTGTGTGTGTGTGTGTGTGTGTGTGTGTGTGTGTGTGTGTGTGTGTGTGTGTGTGTGTGTGTGTGTGTGTGTGTGTGTGTGTGTGTGTGTGTGTGTGTGTGTGTGTGTGTGTGTGTGTGTACTCAAAACGTGTCTAAGGGCCCGGTTGACGCGTATCAATCTAGATTCTACAAGCATGTTTTGACTATGATTTACACCCAGCGTATCTATGTGGCGAGGTGATTTCGTCGTCTACACCTCTCTTACAACCGTTCCCATCTCTGTAGACAGAGCAAGCTTCAAAACACTAGGACGCCCCGTGAAGGGTACTACTACACTGTACTGCTGCTCACGACACTCTTGCATGTGAAACAGATTTTGACCAGAAGGAGTGCTGGACATAGCCGGCCAACGCGCCGGCTCCCCTAACATCTGGCGGGCGTTCGGGGCGTTCTGACCTGGGGCGTGGCCCTGCTGGCGGGGACAGGAGGGGTGGCGGCGGCGGCGGCGGCGGTAGCCGCGGGGGGTGTGGCCTTGCCGGCCGCGTCCGGCGTGGGGCCGAGGGAGGCGCTGGCGGGGGAGTCCACGGTGTCCGGCAGCTTGTCTGGGAGGAGGCGGGGCTCGGCGGGGGCCACGCCGTTGACCTGCGGGGCGGGCGTGGCGGCCGGGGCGGCGGCGGGGGCGGGCGAGGGCTGCAGCGGCGCCGCCTGGGGCTTGGGCTCCTCGAGGGACGGGTAGCTGAAGTTCACTGTTGGGACAGAACACACACACACACCGTCTGGCTGTTGAGTTGGCCAGACATGGAACTGGTGTCGGGCTGGGCAGTGCATCATGTATTATAGCGTGATGCAAGACTAGGCCTCTTCTTAGACTTTGGAAATTGTAACATCGTGATAGGGCGTAGGTGTGTGTCTTTTCCTGGTTTTGTATGCCGTCAGGTTATTTTCTGAAATTATCATCATGTTCTAGCCATTTAAGTATTTGCCTTTGCCCATAAAGTCATTATATCCACATTACAGATGATTATTAATAAAAAATATATATATTTTGTGAAAGCACCAATAGTCAAGATTTTTTGTGAAATTATTTCGTCAAAAATATTGATATTTGATTTGTGCACATGGGCCCGCCCTGCAGTGCTCAACGGGCCTGGGCCCCCGTGTACAGCACACCATCTGTATTACCACAGCCCAGGGGTGAGGGGTATGTGCTGCACTGTGTGCGGGTGCTCACACTGAGGGAGCGTGTTGATGATGTCCTGTCTAGGGGGCCGGACTTTGGCGTAGGTGGTGTACATCGGGTAGAAGAGCAGCCAGTTCTCGTAGCCCCCCTCCAGGATCATTGGCTCACTGCGGAGGACAGTGATGCTGTCCCACTGGGAAAACGAGCACACACGTTAATCGGGGCTGGGGGGGGTGGAAATAGAACCATTGTGGTTCTATTCCTTAGAAATAGAACCACAATGGTGTTGAGGTATATACAACTAAACGCCACATCATAACAGAACGCCTCAAATACGACTCAGATAAACGCATGGTAAAAGCTCAGGCCTGGGAGACTTTACCTTGTAGAGGGCATCTTTGAGGCTCTGTAGAGTAGTGCCCAGTTTGAGGTCTGGACTGGAGCTAAACCAGTCCAGTAGCACCAAGTAGTCCACAAAGCCACGCCGGCCCCACTGCTCTCTGGACGCCTCGGGCAGTTTGGCCTCTATCTGGTTGACAGTGATTCTGAAACAAAAAGCACAGGCCACCAAATCAGCTGCAGGAGACCCTATCACCTGACAGCAGCTTGGTGAGCCATCATTGGCCAACGCCTATCGTTCAACCTTTAATGATTTCCATCTTTGCGCTGGAATGTGGCTCATCTTCATACCTCCATGCGTGTGTGACAGCATTAGTTTATTCACCGTCACCAACACTTCCTGAAAGCCAAGCATCATTCATGGGGTGAAATGTCTCTGGGTCTCACCCTGCGCTGATGGCCTCTTCAGGCACACTGATGCACGGCTGCGAGGGGACCTGAATGTGGGACTCCTCAAAGTCCTTGAGGCTACGCGCATCCATGACAATGAGAGTGATGGTCTGGTCCTTCATCATGTGGAAGAGTTTCTCAGCCGTAAGGCCCTCTGCAGGTGGTCCTGGCACTGGGGGGGGAGGGGGGGGGATTCAATCATCAATCAATCCAATATATATATACTCGTTGTACAAATGGTCATAATAAAAATATATTCATTTTTATGACTACTATTAGGACAACGAGTTGGTGATGTTAAAAGGGATGAATCATACAACTTGAAGTGAAGGACATTTTTATGAAATGTAATTTTGTCATTTGAAATAAGGATAACATAAAATAGGACAGGAAATTAAGGAATATGTTAATGCAGATTGTATTTTGAGGCCTTTGTGTTCCTTTCAAATCTGGCACCAGTACCTTTAGAAAGTGCACTTTTCGGTTCATTCTGCTCTCCTTTGACCTATAACACAAATAAAACAATTCATTTTTGGTCATCTATGTTCAACTTCATGTTTAGCATTATTTTGTATTTGACAGTCAAACCTGTCAATAATCTTCATCTATACTACTTACTAACACACAATATTAAAACTGAATATTAACAATTTTAGATATTTTTTTTAAATTTGACTAAAACCATTAGTTTACTTTGGATAAAAGCAGACGCTTTTATCCAAAGTGACTACATTTGTCAGAAGAAGGTGAAACATTTAATTGCTGTTATTACTGTAAGAAAGTCACCAGAACAAGTTTCAAGCATTTCAATTGCTAGGTTAACCATTGCTAGTATACAACATCTATGGATCTCTAGTTTAGTTTATCATTCTCAATTACCATTTCGTTTAACCATTAGTTAATCTTCTTGACCCTCTGTTTTGTACAGTTAATATATGATTGAGGTTGGGCTACCTTTGGATCCTTGGACATTACATACTTGGTAACAAGTTTGGTACTGAGTGTTCACTGACACAGTGTTTAAATCCACACATTATTCTGTACAAGCTGAATGAACAGACAGGTACTGAATAGGGTTGTCATGAGGTCTAACAATCGGTCAGTGGTCTATAGGTCAGTGTAGGGAGGACATGGCAATAACTTAAAATGTATAAATGTATAACTTAAAACTTAAAATGAGTTTATGGTGAACTATATGTGTGTTAACATCAAACATAGCCTTGTTCAGCAGCTGTTAGCTGACGACATTGCTGTTTTCCAGGTCAAATTAGAGCCAATCTCTGACCTTTTTGATGCATGCGCAGAATGCGCATGCACCATTTGTGCTTTCCATACAATGGTATTAAGTATTTCAGAAGATGAATTTCATCTCTACCTTTTTGTTGTTAGAGGATCCTTTGGGAGAACCTCTGTCAACATCCTTCACAGCCTTATCTTCTTTCCTCGCCTCCAGCTCCCGTCTCTCCTTTTCCTCAAGCTGCTTTCGAACTTCAACTTCTTCATACCTGTTAAAAAAACATTGTTTCTGATCAGCAAATGATGACGTGAATTGGGTCAGCCCCGAACCCTAAAATTTCCTTATAAATACATAATATACGTATAACACACACACACACTACCTCTAAATAGTATCCAAATAGACAAACCTGAGTTTGAGGCTTTCTGCCAGCTTTTCAGCTTCTTCTATGGCTTTTTTGAAGCTGGTTGGGCCAAGTATGGACAGATAAAACTCCTTTCGAGGTAGGAATGAAGATAATTATTTTCAACATGGCAACAACAATCAATACTCAACAAAACACTTCCACAGCCTGCCCCCCCCCGCTTCCCAACATCAAGTCAAAGCCATAATTACAGTTCTTCAGTATACCTGCTGTTGCTTGAAGTCTGGCCTTTTCTTGAGGAGATCATACACGGTTAGATATTTCATATACATGACATAGGCCCTCTCTTCATCTCGGTCCAGACGACCCTCTTCTGCTGCCTTGAAAATCTTGCAGGCACTTTGAACATAGCTGTGATACAGTCAGACAAGCAGAGAGACGGCTTAGTTAGAGAGATCAACTCCAGTATTGTTGCATTCCTAAATAGCACAACGTCACATGGACTAGCAACGCTCTGCTTGTGTGTTTCCAAAGTACCTTTTGGTCCCCGTCTGGTTAGGCTTGATCTCAGCCTTTTTGTTGAGGTCACCCAGGGAGGTAGAGAGATACAACTCTTTCACCCCGCTTTTCGACACGGCTGGCATCTTTGTGTGTATTTGTCACCGCTTTCCGAGCACGCACACCGTCGATCACATGCTATTTACATAGCTACGAAACAGATGGGGTCAACGGTTATTGACAATCAGACAATCAGAACAAAGCTCTCAGGGGGTTCCCAGAGAGCAGGTTTCAAGACAAACCAACGTGAACCCAACGCGCACTTCGCTGGGTTGCGTGTTTGTCTTTACTGGTCGTCCATGTTAACCACACAGTAGAGTGTTGAATAGTCAAAACTATGTATATAGTATAGTATACTTTGGTGAGACGATCAGTGCAAACGGGGTCGAGTAGTCGAGTCATCACGACGTGTTGAACAGCTAGAGTTGGACCCATAGCATGTAAACACAACAATCTGTGCACACCTCATTAGCAGGCCTTCGGTCCCTCACACTGGACACCGGACACCATACTGGGCAGCTCAGGCACCACAGCGCGCATACAAGACGAGATTAACTGTATATTACACTTTAACTTGGTCCATTACCTTCCGATGTCCAACAGTGTGCTACGGTAGCATGTTGTTAGCTTACATGGCTTTAGCTCCTGTTAGCTGCGCAGCTAAAGCTAGCTCACCACACGCTCGAACTAATTTCATGTATTGATAATGGGCTGAAAACGTACACAGGAAAAAAAAGTCACACAATATAAAAAAAATAATGCGTAATACCTCTTCCCTGATCGGTCGGGACTTGTTTGGGTACTTCTTTTGACAGCTGCTTCCTGACTCCAGGGCTTCCTGGAACCAATGAAAAAACGTATCAGTCGACGACGTCATCGTCACGTCACGTGATTGTTGTTGTGCCCTTCATTAATGTCAACACGCGCCCCCTAACACGGCGGCTGGATCACAGCGAGGCGTTTATGAACGTTTATGAACGAATGTAATGTTATATTAATAGATTGATAGAGATAACAGAACTATCAGGAAGTGCCGAGCACACCCGTCTGTTTGGTATTGATTTTAAGGTGTGGCATCCTAAGCTGTTTATTATTTACTTATTTATGATTCACTTTTTTATTTATTAGGTTTATATAATACATTTATAATACATGTAAATAATTGTTCCTTGGTGATTTTAAATCATTGTAGAAATATTGCAAAATATAATAACAATAAGTTCGGAAAGTGTACATTATAGCAGTAATGCACACTATATAGATGGCCTGTCTATAACTTACTTACTACATTTCAAAAATGTGTGGTTGGATGTATGAAAAGTATCTATAAATATTGAGTTGTAATAAATATTGAGTGTTCCAAAGCACTTGTGTATGTAGCATAACCTACAGTTTAGTTGCCTGCACCATCCATATTAGCGTTAACTAGAGTCGCTGTGTGCCAGAAAGCCCTAGCCTAGCCTGCGCGTTGTTCCGCCACAGTCCACTCGAGTCTCTTCCGCAGTGGTTTCGGAGGTCTACCAAGACCTGGGGAAGAGTTTCGGTCCACCCCTAACTGACTCCGCCCACACTACACACTCCATTTCACTTGACACATTGCAAATGCGCCTCCATCTTCCAAGCCTCGATGAGTGCTTTCGGAATGGGCTTTGGTGCCGGGAGGCCGTGGGGACGCAGATCCACTCATCATCAGTCATCTTAGGCTGCCTGTCACCGGCCAATGGAAACCCAGGGACCTCCTCTGACAGCGCGGTGCACAGTGCTGGTTGTGGCTCAGGATGCCTCTTCTCCGTTTTGGCACCGCAGTGGTGGAGCGAGCTCCCTGCCAATGTCACTACTACCTGAGTCACTCCCTGTCTTCCGGAAGAGACTCAAGACCCACTTGTTCAGAGTTCACATGAACCCTGCATAACATCCATCCTCTACAATCTTCATCATAAATACTCTGAACATTTTAAGTTATTGCCATTTCCTCCCCTGACCTACACACCACTGACACCACTGACCGAATGTTAGATCTTATGACCTACAGAATTAGGTCATAATTACAGAAACATATTTGAATTAATATTGACAACATATTTTAGTGATGTTAAATCGTTTTTGAAGCTCACAACCAGGCCTGGAATTTCATCATTTTAGGGGCAAGGTCACTTGGCCTTTGGTGTTTTGGCAATTTTTTGAGGGCACAAAGGCCAAATGACAGGGCAGCAAGGCCATCAAATAAAACAATGATTTTAAGGGTAAGGGTTATTTTTAATACATAGTATACCTAGCAGTGAAATAAGTAAACAAAAAAGCTGTTTATTTCACAATATAATTTATTGGCATTATCAAGTTTCCATTTCTGCAAACTCTGAAACTCCTGTGTTTCTGTGATGATAGAACACTTTATAATATTTTTCACAGTCTGAGCACGACAGCACCACCTTAGCTCTGCTCTTAAGATGAAATTTATTCCAGTTTTTTCTTCCAGTAGTTAATGATGGTGTCTGAAATGTGTCACCCTGGCCCAAAGCCTCAAACCAAATACCTGGAACATTTCTGCTGCTGGATTGACAATGTTGTCATCTTTGCACATTTAATTGTCCAGCAGGAGTCATCAGAACAAAATTAAGCATACAATACAACTCATCTTAATAATCACCCTCTGCTGCTTGTTCGGCATTATGGTTGCTAGAGGAAAGAAATGAATGAAAGTAACGTTAATGTTGTAACAAAGATGTCTACAGATGTTATCCTACCTAACATAACATTGACTTGACAGCTAGCTAGCAAGTGTTAGCTAACATTACGTTTGTTAACATTAATGTTACAAACATTAGGCTAATGTTAATACTCGGACGGGGCATCAAGGCCACTGTGGCTGCAGGGCATATCATTTTTTGAGGGGCACAAGGTCAAACTGAGGGGCACAAGGTCAAACTGAGGGGCACAAGGCCAAACTGAGGGGCACAGGGTCAAACTGAGGGGCACAGGGTCAAACTGAGGGGCACAAGGCCAAACTGAGGGGGCATGGCGGCCATGGCCATCGTGGCCTTGGTAAAATTCCTGCCCTGAAACAACGATGTATTTTGGTGTATTTTGTTTTACATTGCGACTGGGGTTTATGGGATATGGTAGTGAACATACGCATGCGTAGCTCAGTTGGCAGCCATTACACGTTGAACTTTAGTTAGTGATAGTGATAAAGATAGCAATGGAGGAGTACAAAGATAAAAGTGGCTTTCTGGATTTTTACAAAGATGACATAACTGCTGATTTTCCCATGCAATTGGTGTCATTCTGTGCATGTTTGAAAGACGGCATTTAACAAATGAAGACAGTGCAAGAGCTGACGAAGATGCTCATCATTGAGAATAGATGCACCACTGCGAGTTTCAGGGAGGTTTGCATTGTTCTCATGCTTTTCCTGACAATACCAGTGACAGTGGCACCTGCAGAGCGCTCATTTTCCAAACTTAAACTTATAAAAAGCTACCTGAGGAGCTCAATGGGACAGTCTCGTCCCTCTGGACTTGCCATACTGTCGATTGAGAATGCCCTTGCGCGTCACCTGGACATTAAGGATTTAATTGGCAACTGTGTGCGCAGGAAAGCCCGGAAAACGCAGCTATGATGTAAGTCAGCACCTTTTTATCTATTTTAATGATCGGGTATTGCTTTTGGGTTTATTGTGTCATTGGTGGGCAGTTGGGAGTATGTTCCTTTTGGTGCGCCGTCACCAGTGTTTTGTTCATCTATGGCAGGGGTCATCAACTACATTTGTCCGAGGGCCAGAATTTTTCTTGGCAGACATTGTGAGGGCCAGATGCTTTCGTAAAATAAAATAAATTAACAAATTATATATATATATAGCCTTTGTCAGTGTTAACAGACTCACATTACATGTACGGCAGCAAGGCACTAGGGGGCGAAAGCGATATTTTAGCATTACTTTTTCCTCTTCACTATGCTATTCCTGAATCCAGAAATATTCAGAGGGCCAGATGTGGCACGCGGGCCGCCAGTTGACATTCACTGATCTATGGTGTGCTGTCACCTCAGTTTTTTTTAAGGCCTATTTATAATGCGCTGTCACAGTTTTTATTTTTATTATTTGTTGTGGTGCGCTTACTTTTGTGAGTCGTCTCATTTCTACTATGCTTTAGGCCTATATGACCTAATGGCCTATGGTAGGCTATAGGTGGACGTTGCGTCATTACGCGTTGTAGCCTATAGGGGGCCGGATCATCCTGCTTACGGCCCCTCGTCGGCTTGTTACGCCACAGGTCAAGCTGATTAACTAATGGTTAAACACATGGTAATTGAGAATGATGAACTAAACTAGAGATCAGATATGTTGTATACGAGCAGTGGTTAACCTAGCAATTGGAATGCTTGTTCTGGTGACTTGCTTACTGTATTAACAGCAATTAAATGTTGCACCTTCTTCTGACAAATGTTAAATGCTAAATGCCGTAATTATAAATGGAAATGGAAATGGACATGTCATAGTCCCCTGGCATTCTTCAGCTGGGAAACTCATCATGTTTCCAACACCTCAGAGGCCGTGTTTTCAGGCCATCCTGAAAACCGGCTTTTTTTAAACTCTTCAAACAACTAATGCAAATACAATAAAACCCTATTAATTATATTTTAGTAAGTAATTTCCTACATAGACATAGGCTATGTTCTTTCTTTTATCTTTCGCTTTATTTCTTCAATGGTTCGTGCTTGTCTATTATGACGGCTGCGGCTGCAGTAAAGAAAATGTTCGCGGTCACTGTTCAAAGTTATACGGGTTCAGGCACCGTAGCAATACATTTAAAAATGCACGAAGTTCTAGAAGACCTGTGCCCACATCTTTACCCATCCCTTCTCCCCTCGAGTCTTACAGTGACGTGTCGACTGACGTCAAGGAGACCCAAGAGTACCTGGCTGCAGACCTCCACTGTGAGGTCGGTTCCGCCGCAGGCTCCACTGTCAGGCCGCCTCCACTGTCAGGCCGGGAAATGCACGGGGTACATTTCAAAATAAAATCGCGAGCTCCACTCTCAGGCCGCCTCCACTATCAGGCCGAGAAATGTACGGGGTACATTTCAAAATAAAGTCGCGAATGCGCTTTCGGTTGAATCGTTTTCCTCACAAATACATTAATTAAAATAAAGCGTTTGATTGGACAGTTGAAGCATTAGCCTTTGACTTTTTCAAAACACTCGTTACACTCGTTACACATATAACGTACGTTATATGTAGACTATATACACTGCACTACGTAATTGTACAACTTAGTCATTACGAAAAACAAAAGGTGGGTGATATGATTCGGGCTCAATTGTCTATTTGTAGCCTATTATAAAGCTGAGGATCTTGAAAGAAGGTCAAATAGGTGATCAATGAAAACGTTGGAAGGCGGAATAACATTGCTCAGTGCACACATTTTTGTTTAAGTTATTACTCATATTCATAAGCCAACATCTCATATGATGTCAAAGGCCCATACATTTTATTGTGTACTATACAGTACTTTGCTGCCTTTTCATTATTATTTAACTTTAATGCACCGCTTTAATTTATATTTTTTTATCTGTTATCCATTTCTGTTTTTCTGTATTTTTATTCTTAACCATGTTTTCATGTTTCATGTTTGGTTCCATGTCTGTCTGTGCTAATTATGTTCTTGTGCTGCTGGAACACCTACGTACCACTAAATACTACTCTAACTATTGATATTACAGTATAAACCAAGTGAATTATTAAGTGATCAATGAAAAAAACATTAAAAACACACCAAGTCACAACATGATCAAATGTTCTGTAGCCCTTTACTCTCGAACACAAGTCACTCATCTGTGTGACATTCACAATAGGCCAAATAGTTTCTTTGGTCCATTATTTCTTTATAGAATTTCCACATGTCCTCAGTGCAGTAAAACGTGAAGTTAAAGGGCTCCAGCATTGCTTCCTTTTCATGCTCATTGTCTTCTTCTTTCCACAACCTCCCACATTGCAGAGCAGCCTCAGCCTGTTTCTCCTCCTCTGTGCACAGAACATCAGGCAGGTCCACTTTGGTAGAGAACAGTTGTTTATTGGCCTCAACCCACTCTGCTGCATGTATGCAATCATGAAGAATGCAATCTTCAACCAATCCTATGGAAAAGACAGAAGGAAAGATGTCTGTATCATAGCTGCTGCACCTACAGTATCTGACCAATAGATACTGTTACAAAGCTTACCCCTTCCACTGGTGTGTCCATATTGGCAGGTCTGACCAAGACCTCAGTCTGCTGCTCTTCTTCCTGAAAATATATAGATAAGCAAAATGATTAGTTGGAATATCAGATGAACTTGGTTGCAGGGAGGGCAAGGATGAATCCTGACTCTGTTTGGAATGGGCAGCAGCTGAGGTGAAAGTTTGTTGTCTGGGACAAGACCTTAGGTGTGCTTCCATGTCTGTCCTCCTAATAATGGTTTTGTTGCAAATAGGACAATGATAATGTCCCCCATTCCTGCAGTTCAAATTGCAGCGGCAGATCTCTTTATCCAAGAGCAAGTCAAGAAAATGTTTATATTAGCGATGACAAACAAGTCCCATGAACACACTCGAACACACAAATCTGTGTGTGTTCACATGTGTGTAACTTCAATCTAAAATACATTACCTTCAAATGCAATGGCATTTTTCACATGGACCTCAAAATGCCGCTGAAGTCTGGCTGGTTGGCTCGGTTTAAACATGCCTTTGGGACAAAGGGGGCAGTGGAACTGACTGCAGCATGTTGTGCAGCGTTCCACTGCAGGCTTTCCACCACACGGAATGACTGAATGATGCATCTAAAAGGATAGAAAATGCTTAATGCGTTTGAATTATAGTACATGAACAACTTAGATTGTCTTTGCTTACAGGTAAAATGGCCACTTGCACCAGGTAGTGTAAATGAGGCCTTACTTACAGTATGTAAAAGTAGTAATAATGACAACGAAAATACTGCAGTACAGGTTAAGGTCCGGCATTCAAAAACTTGCTTAAGTGAAAGTGGCTAAAACAAAACACTTAAGTCATTTAGTATGTTATGTTAGAAGCAAAATATACTCAAGCATAACAAATAAAAGTACTGATGGTGCAGAAGCATGCTACTTCTCAGTAATTTCAGGTACTATTCTTTGGTTTATATACTATAGTATACAAAAGAGGTGGCAAAATATAAAAGTAAAAATGTGCCATGTAGTCCAGCCACATTTTAATACCACTTGTGCACTTAAACAGGCGATATCACTAGTCGACCTCTGGCAAAACATCATGGTGTGTTACATCTGTTGGTAGCTTGGCTGTCTCACATATCACTTTTGTGAGTTCAGAAAGACACATTTTCAACTTTGTGACGATGCCCAGCTAAAGCAAGGAGAGTTACTAAAATGTTTTATACCGTTAACGTTACATACAAACAAATGCGCACAGTTACTTTACGTTATGCACTAAAAAGTTAATTATCCCTGACATTTAAGGTGTTCACACTGACCGCCATTGGGGAAAGTTAAATTTGACGTTATCCAACTTAGCTTCAAAACGACAACCCAAACCGACATGTAACATTTGGCAATTTGCATCATTGATGACTTTACGTTATTATTTTTACGGCACCTATATTGACGAAGAACACAAGTAATCATGAGTTTACCTTCTGTTGATAATACAAATCAACAACTAAGCGCTACTCGGGACACGCTCACTCGCTGATCTTTCTCGAAAAGCAGGTAAATAAAGATGCAGTCCCCCTCCACCCACCCCCCAACAAAATGTCGTCACTTCCCGGCCTGACAGTGGAGGTCGTTCTGACAGTGGAGCCTGCAACGGAAGCGTTCTCACAGTGGAGGTCTGCAGCCAGGTGCCTCTCAAACTTTTGCGGGTTGGAGACCCAGTCAATGACGTCACGAGATGCACATTTGTTTACATTCATACCGACATAATCACCATGACCAAAATTGTACTCTTTTTTCAACTTTGAATTTTGAAAAAAAAAAATCGACCTACCTACCTTTTCTGGGAGTTGTTACTGCAAACAGACATATTTTTAACGATGCCTCACTCCATGCACGCTGCCACAAATCCTCCCCCTGTTCCAATGGTGACATCATCAGGGGCTATGCTGCTTCCAGGACCGCCAGGGAGAGTGGGGAGAGTGGTCCTCTACTGGGACTCATTACACACGGCGTTTGCCATCTCTAGAAGATGCATTCAGTCCGCCAAGGAGTGGAGTCCGGCTCTCCACACCTGCCCCATTGGAAGCTGTGCTGGGTTGTGTTTGGCCATTAATTGAATGTCATCTGTGGTCAATTAGGTAAATTCACAGTATCTCTGAATCCACCAAAACTAGGATTGGAACTTTGATATTCTCATCAGTTGCTTCAAAATAGTGATCATTGTTAGTCAAATTCAGGAAATACAGGGTTTGTACAGTTATTCCTTTAGCTTGTATAATATAGGCTATATATAACATTCTGAATACATTTTCTCCTCTAATGTTTCTCGGTAGTGTTGGCAATCAACAAAACGAGTAATAAAATGTATCTGGTAATCTCGAGAGGTGAGATGATGATGGGTTGAGATGTTAGCGGCTGGTCAGAATTAGTTTATCACAAAAGTGGGTTTGCAAATATCCAACAGTTATTATTATTTAGACATTTTATTTAATATTGTTTTTAACAAGAGCACCAAAACAGAAGCTGTGATGAAACAGTGGTGACTTTGATGCCATGTGATGCATCCACACTTAAACTTCCATTGAAGAGCAGCCATCCTGCAATTACCCAAAGCCGCTTTCATCAACCACAACTCAGAGGCTCCCAGAGAGTGGGGGAGCTCAATAGTCCCATTGTCTTCTGTTGCATTTCCCATTGCAGCCGTATTTTTTTCAGTTTGCGTTTGTGTGATTTGACTTGCAAATGTTTGTAGTCATTGGTTCATATTGTCTGGTTTCTTTGAGAAGGATCAAAAGATATATAAGGTGCTTTACATAGATCCTGAGAGCCAAACGGGTAAGGTTGAGCTACCCTGCTCCACGCAGTCAAATGCACTAATATTGAATGCAGATAAATATAAATGCATGTAAAGATTTTGCAGTCCAACAACCTTTGTTCAAAACATATAGGGGAGAATATCTTTCTTTTAAAAAAAAGTTATAGCCCTTGTCTCAGATGTAAAAAAAAAAAAAAAAGTTTTAAACATTTTTTACTTCATTAGGTTTATGAAAAGGTTGGATCACATTAACATAACATTTTATTTAACGCCATACTATCTCAATTTGGTTTGTTTTCAATGGCCAAAGAATTGTTCCTGAAATGATATTTGTATGTTGGGTAATAAGGAGACGTTATCATCTTTCAGTTCATTACATTTGTGTTGGTCCAGCATCAGCGTCATCCTGTGGTTCTTTTGCGTAAAGCCAAGTCCTCATGGACACAATGCACAGTAAACATCCAGGAATGTGAAACCAGCAGCTGCTGCTTGATCTTTTGTGCGGGATTCAAAGGAGATCTGAGAGCTGACATACGTAGCTTTAGCCCCTCGCCGTCCTCTTCCTGTCCACCCTGTATTGACTCATTCGTTCTTTGTTATTTTTGTATTTGTTTTTAATCATTATCCACTGCAAACATCGTCGGTAGCACTCCACAGCTCTAATACATCCAGGCAACAATACACCGCCATCCCGATGTTTGTTGTGTCAAATGGTTTGACCAGAGCAGCGGCTTTGTCCCACACGGGCCTGTTCATGTTTTAGTTACAATGCTATTTTATACACGCAGTATGCATGCCCAAAAAGTCATGCATCTCAAGGGAACATGGAAATAACATAAGGCACAATAACAGATTTTAGCTATTTGTGAGGAGTATCATATTCAGGATATTGATATTGTATTGATATTGCATTGACATTGTATTGATATTGTATTCATCATAGAATCATAAAATTCACATTGTATCAAATAGGCCAGACATTGGGATCATAACTTATCTGTGTAACATTTCTCTGCTATGAACACAAGGTAAATATTCACAATTATATTCCACAAGTTATTTCTCACTAACTGAATAATGAAATGAATAGTCACACTGCATAAGGCTAAACAATGTGTGCTAATGCAAGTTACTTGGTTGGTTCTTTTGCCTACAAGAGTTTTTTATTGATGCCATATTTGGTCACTCAAGTTAAAATATTACATTAGATAATATTATTACAATGACACCAATCTGCTCCTGCCTTAATACAATCAACTATAATAATAATAATAATAATAATAATAATAATAGTCATAGCCTTTATAAATATAAACTATTTAAGTTTATGCAAAAGAATAAAAAACATGTATGAAATAAAAAAGTTACGTAGGCTTATATTTGTTGTGTTTTTACCGTCCTTTTTCACTATTTACAATAGGCCTACAGAAGGGAGAACGTTGATCTTTTTGAAAAAAAAAGGACGAAAGATAAAAGCATAGAACATAAATCACATAAAATTGATGGATGATTTTGCGTAATGCCTTGCATGCGTCACTCCCTAAGGGCGTGTGCTTCAGTCGGGTCTATAAAGCCGTGGCCCACGCCTCCTCCAACCAACGGTGTGACTGTGGACCACTCCTGCCGCGTGCATTTTGTGTTGGTTTGTGGACGGAACTCACACATCTGCACAATGGATGCTGAAGAATACAATCGCAGAGGTAGAACTCACTTTAATTCCAATGTGTTTGACCTCTCTCCGGGCCCTTTGTAACGCTGCATTGTAGAACAACGTTTTTTTTTTTTTAAAGTAACAATGTTTACATTGAAGTTGTCATCTCTTTTTTTTTTTTTTTCAAACAGCGAAAGAGTTGGTCGACTACATCACGGAGTACCTGGGCTCCATCAAGCACAGGAAGGTGATTCCGGACGTGAAGCCGGGGTACATGAGGGAGCTGCTGCCCGACTGTGCACCTTCTGAGCCGGACCACTGGGACTCTATCTTCAGGGACATTGAGAGCATCATCATGCCAGGGGTTCGCACACTTCAGTCAAAGTTCCAGTGCCAGCCCACTGCTAGTTAACTGCTCACTCATTATGATGTGATTTGACATGAGAGCGCTGGAGTAAGTATTTTCTTCCTTTCTTTGCTACTTCTCAGGTGGTTCATTGGCAGAGTCCTCACATGCATGCCTACTACCCCAGTCTGACCTCCTGGCCCTCTATGCTGGGAGATATGCTAGCTGACGCCATCAACTGTGTAGGATTTACCTGGGTATGCAGCGCAACTTTGATCATGTTCCTTCATTTTTTGTCACATAGGCTATTGGGTTTCTATTTGTCTCTTTTTTATGCCTCATACATTTATTTTGCACCATTCAAGCCATGACATAAATGTACAAGTCATATCAACTAACATACTAGCCTACATTATTTTAATGTATTTATTTTTCAACAGATAGAAAGAAAAATAGGCTGACCTATAGCTTGTGATCATCTGCAGCAGACAGTAAAGCTGATCGTTGTAGGCCACCTGTGAACAGCAGCATTCTCCTCTGTTGTTTTTGTACAGGCCTCAAGTCCGGCATGCACAGAACTGGAAATGAATGTGATGGACTGGCTCTGCAAAGCCCTTGGGCTTCCCTCCTTCTTCCTTCACTACCACCCTGACAGTGTAGGAGGGGGCATAATACAGGTACTACACCGCACATTTACACGCCACATGCGACGCTGTAAAGGTGTTGTAAGTAACGCGCCCCTAGGTATTAAGATGTAACATATAGCTTGTTTTAAAGTAATAATTTAAGTTGCTTTAAGAGAGATACTTCAGCCTTATTTTCCATTCAGTTCTTCTGCCCAGTTAGCATCTAGAACCCAGATGAAACCAAGATGGCCGCTACAGGTGAACGAGGCCCAGTGACTCTCGGACCCTCTTGTTTTGGTCTGTTCAGAGCACGGTGAGCGAGAGCACCCTGGTGGCTCTGCTGGCTGCCAGGAAAGACAAACTGCTCCAACTTCAGGCTGAACTGGATCAGCAAGTGGATGACTCAGTGCTCAACTCCAGACTGGTGGCGTATGCCTCTGACCAGGCCAGTACCGACCAGCCAACGACCGTAGTAACCCATCTGTTTCTGAGTATGTGCGACGACATCTGATTTGACACGGTGTCTCAGCAGGCCCACTCGTCAGTTGAGAAAGCTGGGCTCATCTCTCTGGTGAAGATTCGGTTTTTGCCGACTGATGAGCATTTCTCTCTGAGAGGGGACACGCTGAGGGAAGCCATTGAAGAGGACCGCAAGATGGGATTGGTCCCCTTTCTGGTACGCTACTCACTGTCTGGGAGGCCTGTTGAATCCTTTTAGGTTCATAAAGGATGACTTAATTGGCATCAATCCTTCTTTCTGTTGAGCAGGTCTGCGCCACATTGGGAACGACCGGAGTCTGTGCATTTGACAACCTTTTTGAATTGGGGCCAGTGTGTAAGTTCTCACTTTTAGAATATGTATTCATCCCAGACAAGAAAACATACAGCCTCAACACATGAACAATAAAATCATGAATCATGTGAGCATATGGTTGCCCCACCAAGGCTAAACCAAATGAAATGGCTAACAGCGTACATATAGTATATCGTTGTTGTGTGTCTTGTGTTGCAGGCACCGAGGAAGGCCTGTGGCTCCATGTTGATGCTGCCTACGCTGGCACAGCCTACTTCTGTCCTGAGCTACGCTGGTCCCTGAAAGGCATTGAATTTGCTAACTCGTTTGTTTTCAACCCTTCCAAGTGGATGATGGTTCACTTCGACTGCACGGCCTTCTGGTGGGTAAAAAGAAAACCCTGCACCATTTCTTGCCATAAAATCCGTAAATTCACGTTGAAAGAATCACTCTTGTGTCCATGTCCTGATGGGCGTAGGGTGAAGGAGAAGTACAAGCTTCAGCAGACCTTCAGTGTTGATCCAGTGTACCTCAGACATGAAAACTCCCAGGCAGCCACCGACTTCATGGTATGGTACCCCGTGTTTCCCGAATCCATTTCAGAATTCAGCCGCTGTTTTTGTGTTTTCTGGTCGCTCAGCGGTTCCCTCTTTTCTGGTACAGCACTGGCAAATCCCACTCAGCCGCCGTTTCCGTTCTCTCAAGCTCTGGTTCGTCATGCGTTCCTTTGGGGTGAAGAATCTTCAAGCTCACGTCAGACATGTAAATGCACATTTTTTTAAGCTAAATGAAAACCACCTTGCAAATGTAAAAAAAGCTAACAAATAGAAGCTATGCTTTTAAGGCTTTGATGCTTCAGGATCTATATATGTATCTGTGTTCAGGGTATTGAGATGGCGAAGCTGCTGGAGTCTGAAATAAGGAAGGATCCTCACTTTGAAATTCCTGCTAAGAGGCACCTGGGCCTGGTCGTCTTCTCCCTGACGGTATTGAAAACTGTTAAAGGGATTAAAGGGATTGTATTTAGATTTTAACTTCTGTTTGAGTGGTTTCAAAATCAAAACAGTTTTGTACAAATGGTATTGTTGGTAACTAATGGAGTTTGAAAATGGCCTTTCAACTCATCTGCACCTTCACTTCATATTTCTCAAAGCCGTTCATTGACGGAATGTAGTATCCTGAGGTTGTGAAATAAACAGCTTTCATCCTCCTCAGGGAGGAAACGCCTTGACGCAAGAGCTGCTCCGGAGACTCACGGCCTCCTGCACCATGTACCTCATCCCAGCTGACATCCACAGCAAGCGCATCATCCGATTCACTGTGACCTCCCAGTTCACCACAGCAGAGGACATCCTCAAGGATTGGGCCACCATCTCTGGTGCGGCTTCAGTCCTCCTTGCGGAGTTGAATCCTCCTCCTAGCGGTACAGCGGACCCACCTGCTGCGGAGGATGAGGTAAAGAGTGTTCTTTCAAGAGCCAACAGTGTGGAGACCACGGAGACGCGGCCTGAGAAGCCAGAAGGGCCCGCCGCGCGGCTTGACAAAGTTCAGGTCGAGTTGTGGATAGACAAGACATGGAGCCGGCCCAGGAGACCCATGCGCTCCCTCAGCTGCAACAGCGAGCCTCTGCCTTGCATGCACATCGGGCCTCGGTCTAGGTTTGACTTTGAACCGGCGCCTGGTCCTACAGACGCAATAGTTGTTCCTCCTGTGAGTGATGCCAAGCCAAGACCTCCATCTGCAGGTGCAGATCAGCTGTGTAACATTCCAGAAGTGCCCCAAGAGGTTCTGGGTAAACAGGTCCTGAAAAAGCTGACCAAGTACAACAGTGTGCCCAGTTTCTGTAATCCGTGGGTGCCATGCAGCAGGTACCAGCTGTGTTGTCCACTCAGTGTTCAAGTCAACCCAAACCTCTTGGCCTCCACCTGCAAAGGCCCGGGCTGCGTGTGTTCCCGCTCAGTCACCAACTCAGCTTCCTCCACCGCCCCCCTGGATGCTACCACCATACAGGACCTACTGTGATGACACACGCCTGCCATATGCACCTCAAAGTCCACAGGCTTTATCACACCTGATTGTCAAGCAGCGCATATTTACCGCTATACACGTTTTAGACAGAGAGAAAGATGACACAAACCAAGTTCACTACATCTTTGGTTGTTTTGTTATCGTCGTTTGCAAACAGAAAACTCTTTTCACATGGTCATTTTAAGTGTTCCCACTTAAGTCTTAATCTCGATACACCAGAGTTTTATATTTATCACGTAGCGCTTTAAAAATCAGACATGCTCAGAACTCAGAACTCAGAAATATGTTTATTGCCAAGTAGGTTTGCACCTACAAGGTATTTGTCTTGGTGGTTTGTGTGCAACAATAAACAATCAACAAACAACAACAACAATAGCCAGTAACAAACAACATAATGGACGCGATGGCGTGCCTAGTATTTTTTCTTTTAAAGTAAAGTTGATGCTGTATCCTTTACTCTTGATGACATGGGCCTCCAACAGATTTAGCAATGTTTACCGCTATGAATGTTCAGAGTGTGATCCTTCCCTCTGTAATACTGAATCCGGCCAACAGTTAAATCGAACGCAACTGGACTTAGATTTGTCTGTGAAGACGTTTCGCCTCTTATCCAAGCGGCTTCATCAGTTCGTAACGCATCAGTCTGACTAGTCCGCACTAGTCTGACAAGACAGTGGAGTTAGACCCAGGTATTTAACCTCAGTGGAAGTGTCCACCCACCAAAACTCCTAAAACAATAGATCATTAGTGTAGTTTCACCTGACCATTGTTTGGGGCCTGTGAGTCATCTTGGTGGAAGATGATCATTAGGGGTGGATGGGGCCACTGGAGAACGACAGTCGTTAGGTATGATGTGCAGTTACCAGTGAACGACAGTCATTCTGTTCCATAGAGCCACTTGAGGTTTGTTTTGGGCAGTCTTTGTTGTTCACCCTCCTGGGAATGGCTGAAAGTGCAGCATTGTAGATGGGGGATAACTGATGTCTCAGACCCCCTCCCCTGTTGAGAGATGGCTTTTCCACTTTGACATCGATGGCTTCTTTTACCCCTCTTTCAAACCATCTGTCCTCTCTGTCCAGGATTTTGACATTGCTGTCCTCAAAGGAGTGAGCCTTTTCCTTTAGGTGTAAATAGACAGCTGTTACTGGACCTGAGGAGTTTTCCCTTCTGTTTTGGGCCATGCGCTTGTTTAGAGGTTGTTTAGTTTCACCAATGTAAGAGTCCTTACATTCCTCACTGCATTGGACTGCATAAACCAAATTACTCTTTTGTGAGTGTGGTATTCTGTCTTTCGGGTTGGATAAGAGGCGAAACGTCTTCACAGACAAATCTAAGTCCAGTTGCGTTCGATTTAACTGTTGGCCGGATTAAACATGACCTGAATGAATGAGAACATTCATAGACCTCTGTAATACTGTTGAATATGTCTTCAGTCATGGGAACATAGCCCTTAGTGATCCAGGTAATACAGGGGGTCAGTGGTCCTCCCAGAGCTAAAGCCCTCTTCTTCAAGAGCAGACCTCATTTGCTTAAAGGTCACCATCAATGCATCCTGACAACAATTTCAAATCATTATAGGCAAGCACATCAATTTGTGACTACTTAGATTTAATAAATATGACATGCCATACTGTTGCAGCAATGTTTCACTATAGTAATGTTTGTTGGTAACAATCAAAGCCTAGTAGTTGGCTTCTCTATACTGGAACTCTCTGAACACTCAAAACAGAAGCAGTTCAACAAAGAGAGCGAAAAACTTGCAAGAGAAATGATTCCATTGTGGGCTTATGTCTTAGAAGCAAAGCTTTGCACCACAGCAGAATAAACAGTGCAACAGGAATCTGGTGTTGCTGTTGAGTAGAGGGTGGTTTATCAGGATGATTCTCAAAAACATAAAAGGAAAAAAAATGTGAATGTCCCGTTCATGATGACGTCCATCTCCATGTTCCTGGACAACTAGAGAAAGCTTATCTAAACACAGACTACACACACAAACTACAGTACGTCTATTAAAAATCAATGATCCCAAAGGCAACGCTATAATGGACAAAGCACCAAGCCTGCGAGTTAAGTATTCAATTATTGTGTTGATATATAAACAACTTTGTTGCTTCCTCTAAAACAAATTGTCCGTTAGATTCTACGGTTGGAGAACCTCCTCCGTGGCAACAGACTCTTATTTATAGCAGCGTCCTGCAATACAAATATAGAAATAACAGATAAAAACATGCTTTGGAAATACCAGATCACGGAAGCCTGTGTTTACTCATCAGAATCAAGTATTCAACAAGGCTGAGCAATATTGTTCAGTAACAGCACACATTAGTAATCCATTATCCCTTTCATAATGCACGAAGCGGGGTGCTGAGGGCGTTCCTCTCTCACTATTGGTTGGGTTCCCAGAAACCCAAATGACAGGACCAGATAATGTATGGATCTGACCATATATGGACCGGACTGATGCCTGAAGAATGTCCCTTAGAATGAGATGCATATAGGACACTGACGTCACGTCTTCACTCCATCATGTAGAGTCCTGTCAGCCAGACCCCACTGCAGACCATGTCCTGTTGCCCAAACTCAATACATACCGCACATATCTACACAAAAATGCTTGGTTGGCTCAATTTTGTAGCTAAAATATTTGCTGATTTATTTTGTACAGCAGTCATATTTAGCTAAAGCTTCCCCTACTTCACCGAGCCAGTGGCCAGCAGATTTAGATGACATTAGATCAGGGGTCGCCAACCTTTTTGAACCTGAGAGCTACTTCAAGGGTACTGTGTAATACGAAGGGTTACTTGTTTCATAGCCTTCACATTATTCACATTATTCTCGTCTTTGAACATAGTGTTTGCAATTATCATCATTGATCCTTTCAAGGCCTCCCTGTCTGAAAAGTCTTTTTTGTTCTTTATCAAAAAATGTGCAGCTCTAAATTAAGGTTCAGTTGCTTTTTCTGACTTTTTCACTGGTCTCGTGACAAATGACCGTTTGCCCAATGCTGTTTTTAACTACCGGGCCTTTTCTGCCCGTAGGGCACTGCCAGGTGGGGAGTTCAATATTGCCATTGCCTTTACATCTACATCAACACGGCAAAGACGGCCCTCCTGCCGGGGACCGAGTCCCTTCGTGCCGCCAAAGCCTCTTCCCTCTCATCGGTGCTTGTTCTCCTCGACCTCTCTGCGGCGTTCGACACCGGCTACCAGGCCCTCCTCACCACCCTCGCTGAACTCGGCATTACTGACACTGCGCTAGCCTGGTTCACATCTTACCTTATGGATCGCACTTATCAGGTCACATGGAATGGCTCCCTGTCCAAACCCTGCTCGCTAAACACTGGTGTCCCTCAAGGCTCAGTACAAGGACCGCTTCTGTTCTTCCTATATACTAAATCTCTAGGCTCTGTAATCAAATCACACGGCTTCTCCTATCACTGTTAAGCGGATGACAGTCAACTGTTCCTCTCCTTCCCCCCCCCCCCCTCAGACACTCTGATTGCAACACGCATCTCAGAATGCTTGGCAGACATAACACTTAACTTGCTCCCCAGGCGCTGAACATAGCTGTCCACTGCTCCTATGTATCATAGGATGGGTCAAATTCAGAGAACCAATCTCCTCCACCCATCCCCTTTTATTGCATTTCATTGGTCTGTACCTGCACTCTCTGCACAATGACAATGGCGTTTAATCTAATCCAGGGGTAGCCAACACAGTGCCTAAGGGACCACGGCGAGTTGCCCAGGGCATTTTCTAAGAATAGCACTTGTCACCGTGGAGAAATGTAATCTATAGCGCTGCTGAAAATCAACATTGAGATTTAACAGTTACATTTCACAAATGTTTTTTTTTTTTTTTAATTAGTTTGTTAAACCGTGCCACTGAAGTGGACCTTGTTGTGGAAAGGGACACTTGCGTGAGAGTCGACAGTGACGCTGAATGAAATCGCCCGCGGTGGTAGCTTAACTCAAAAGACCAAAGTTTAATATTCAGTTGTCAACAAGTGAACAGGCGCAGTTCAACAGAGAGCAATACAGTCGATACCTGGGTCCCGCCCACTGTCGCACCCTGGGTCCCGCCCACTGTCGGACCTTGGGTCCCCGTACACTGAGAGAATCACAACATGGAGAGAACCCAGTGGTAACGCAGTGGTCAATCGACGTTCTCCAATTCCACAGACATGTTTAGTATTTTCAATATACTCGCGGTTCTGGTAATTGTGCCATTATGTCTTTACATCAGGAATCCTTATTTTTTTTACGACCTTGGCTATGCAATCCGTCTAATTCGATGTGCGTCTCGGATACAAAGAAAGAAAAAGTGTCCGTCGATTTTGGGTTGTTTTCTCGAAAAGGTGGACTTGCATCCGCATAAACCCTTCATTGTGTTTGAAGACACTTCGTACACTTACAGTCAAGCCGATAAGCAAAGCAACAAAATTGCAAGAGTCCTGTCGACCCGCGTCCAGGTCAAAGAAGGGGACACTGTTGCGGTCTTCATGGGCAATGAGCCCCTCTACGTTTGGATCTGCCTCGCCTTGGCCAAGTTGGGATGTACTGCCTCTCTGCTCAACAGCAACATCAGGTCCAAGTCTCTGGTGCACTGTTTGTCATGCTGTGATGCCAAGGTCCTCATTGCGGCTGCAGGTAAACTGTCATCTTCAAACTTAATCGCTAAATTTGACCAACATGACGATAGAGATTTTAAGTTATTACGTTATTCACCCGTGGCAAGTGAATGCGGCTTATGCACAGGAATTTTGAAAGACATATTTTTATTGACAACATTTCCAATAGGCTACATGTTTTTTTAAATAATATTTTTACAGAAAAGCTCTATTCGCCTCAACTTTTAAGTCATGTGGACAGTTGGAGGTGGGGATCGAACCGCCAACCCTCCGGTTGGTGGACAACCCGAGCTACTGCCGCCCGCCCCATCATAGTATGAATTTTTCAGGGTCAACGATCGGGCGCCCCACATAAACATTTAGGCTACATTTAGGGCATTTAGCAGACGCTTTTATCCAAAGCGACTTATAAAGAGTAGGTCTGAAAAAGGTGAGACATTTCATTGCTGTCAATGCAGTAAGAAAGTCACCAGCACAAGTTTCAAGCATTCCAATTGCGAAGTTAACCTTTGCTCGTATACACAATCTCTGGCTAAGCGGCAAGTGACAAACGGCTATTATAAAGTGCCAAGATGTACAACATACAAAAGCATGAGTGGTTGGGGGGTGGTGGGGGGGAATGACTGCATGACTGGAAGAAGCCAATCGACCACAGTTAGAATCACTCGCCTGCCACCTGACCAGATGACCTGAACCCCTTTTCCCTTCTCAGAACTGCGGGGGGCCGTGGAGGAGGTGCTGCCCACCTTGCACCAGCAGGGCCTCCGCGTGTGCATCCTGAGTGAAGACGGCCACTCGGAGGGAGTGGAGGGCCTCAGAGACGAGATCCAGCAGGCGTCTGACCGGCCGCTGTCTCCCCAGCTCAGGGCCAACACCAGGCTCAAGGGCGCCGCGCTGTACATCTACACCTCAGGAACCACAGGTATGCGGTTCACCTGGTCCTGGGGTTGGCTCGCCGGCTCTGCTCTGATTGGCTGCTGTTTTTCCTGGTAGGTAGGCGTTCAGGTTTCAGCGTGTTTTGCGTGTGAATCCTCTCGTTTCGTAGGACTCCCCAAAGCTGCCCTGGTTACCCACGAGCGGCTGATGCAGGCAACGCTGATGTATAGCTTATGTAACGTCCAAGCGCACGATGTCGTGTATCTGTACCTGCCCCTGTACCACGCTTCTGGCTTCTTGATGGGACTCTGTGGGGCCATGGACACAGGTAACGCTGGTCGTTAGAAACCACATTAGAAACATTTCTACTTATTTCCACTGACAAGATAACAGCTATTCATGTGTCATAATCACCATAATCACAATGCTGACAGATTCAATCAAAATCATTACCGAATCCTTGAGAGATCTTGTCAGCATTGTGATCACAATCACAATGCTGACAAGATCTCTCAAGGATTCGGTAATGATTTTGATTGAATCTGTCTAATCAAGTCGTTGATCATGCAATAGAAACTAATTAACCCGGGAGACATTAAGGTAACTGAATGAGTTCATGTTTTTAGGCAAACGCAACAAGTAATGGCCCGTGAGGTACGTCATTCAATTTGACTAAAACATTTCCCGCTTCGTTTTCCAGGGATCACTGTTATTTTGAAACGCAAGTTTTCCGCGTCCCAGTTTTGGAACGACTGTAGGAAACACAACGTGACCGTGATCCAGTACATCGGGGAAATCATGCGCTATCTCTGCAACACACCCAAGGTAAACCTGCCGGTGGACACACGGCTGAACACGGCCGCCCCGTGTCAACCTGTTGCTCGACAACACCAGCCGCCAAGAGTATAACGAGCACTGATGTCACCCTTCCTCTCACCCTCCTCATCCTCCTCGCAGTCTCCTGCTGACAGAGACCACAAGGTCAGGACGGCGATCGGTAACGGCATAAGAGCCGACACCTGGTCAGAGTTCCTGCAGCGCTTCGGAGACATCCGTATCTGTGAATGTTACGGGTCAACGGAGGGAAACGTCGGTTTCATTAATTATATCGGAAAGGTTGGCGCTATCGGCAAAGAGAACTTTCTTCACCGAGTAAGTGCAGATGACCTGGAAAGGTCGAGTGCTGGCTTTCACTCTGTAGATGTTTAGCACAGATGTTTTGACTCGTGCAGAGCACTTCAAAGTCGGTGCCTCATTGGTTCAAAGACACCGCACACGTGCCACAGCCTGGGATACATGGTGTATAGGGTTCTTGTGTTCTCTTTTTAGATGGCGACGCCGTACGCCCTCATACAGTACGACACACAGAAGGAGGAACCGGCCAGGGACTCGCGCGGATTCTGTATTGAGGTGCCCAAGGGTAAGGGGAAACCGTTTCATTTCACTCTTTAGGAAATCCAAAGCCCCGATTGTCTTGCATATGTCGTCGTCTTCACATGTGTGTTGTTTACTGCAGGAGAAACCGGTTTGCTGGTTGGCAAAATTTTGCCAAGAGCCCCATTTAAGGGTTACGCCAAGAACAAGCAGCAAACGGAGAGGAAGAAACTGCAGGATGTGTTGGTGAAGGGAGACGTGTACTTCAACAGTGGGGATCTTCTCAAGATAGATCACCAGGGTTTTGTCTACTTTCAAGACCGAGTCGGGGACACTTTTAGGTCAGAGCAACATAATCAAACCTTTAAAAAAAGATGATGGTAACTGACCCCAACTAAGATTTTACAAAGACAGTTCATGGTCATTAAATGACATGATTCAGCCTACGTGATTCGGTTCTCATTGTCATGGAGCCATTGCTGATGTTCGCCGTCACATACAGGTGGAAAGGGGAGAACGTTGCTACCACTGAAGTGGCCGATCACTTGCTGGCGGTGGATTGTATTGAGGAGGCTAATGTCTATGGAGTGATGGTCCCTGGTAAGCGCTTCCTACTCTCATTATTTCAGTGTCGTAATGAACATTTCCTGAACCCTCGGGAGTGATTTTGAAGAGCACTGCGTGTGTAAATATTGAATTTGACCTTGACTGATAAGGGCACGAGGGGAGAATTGGAATGGCAGCCGTCACACTGAAGGAAGGCATGGACTTTGATAGCAGTACTACACACCAGCATGTCAAATCCTACCTGCCTGGCTATGCAAGACCCCAATTTATCCGCATACAGGTAAACCATTAAAACATTGCTGCAAAAAGTATAGCACATCAATCTAATACCAATACATGTATTTGTATTCTAATCTAATCGAATTGATTTGTTTTTTTTCTCCAAAATATTCTGAATCAATTGTTCTCAGGATGCTATGATGGTGACTGGAACCTATAAGCAGTTGAAGAGTAGACTTGTGGAAGAGGGATTCAACCCTGGGATGATCACTGACCCCCTGTACTACCTGGATAACACCAAGGGCTATGTTCCCATGACCGAAGACATATTCAACAGTATTACAGAGGGAAGGATCAGGCTGTGAACATTCACATTGCAACACTGCAAATATCTGCCCTGTGTGTTTGAATATGAATTCATAACTGAAACTGAAACAGTATGTCCAGATTTGGGATCATCATTGAGTAATTATGTTGTCAGTGGAATTGCACCTTTACTTTTATACAAACCGTGATGCAGCATATCCTAAGCACCACACACATCTGTATCAGGACTCTGCAAAACATCCGTAAAACATCTGTAAAGTATCTGCTTTAATAATCTCTGTGATATCAGCGTATCATGTTGAATCATAAAATACTTATTTTTTTCAAATAATGTACAGTGTTGTCTTTTAAATTCCACCCTGTATTACACCCAGGCCGGTCTTGGGACATAAGGACTTGGTTGAATCACACCTGGGGCTGTAAATGTTTGCAGCAGAGAACAAGAGTGACCACTGGAGTGATTACGTGGTTATGATGAACTCTGCAAGATAAAAAACCCAAACACTGATTCACCTTTGGACCATTTTGAACTGCAAGGTGTGTGTGCAAAGTAGGCAATGCTGGCCAAGGCAGTAAGTCCATATAACCTGACGGTGATGATAATGTAAAAGGTTTTTTACTTTAACCTTTACCAAAAAATCCTTATGAAAATAATTTGTATTGGGTAGTCATACAAATAAGTTACTTTAATTGATAGTTGATCCATTTACAATGTTTGTTTATTTTTCCGATTTTCACAACCATGTTTTGGAAAATGCTCACTTTTGACAGACAGACAGACAGACAGACAGACATACATAAATACTTTAATAATCCCTGAGAGAAATTGCTTTCATTACAAATACTCCAGTTGAATGGTGAAATTGTAAAGGGAAAAGGAAAACAGTATAGAAGTAAAAAACAGTAAAGAAATATACAAGTATAGAAGTATTGGAATCTGATATTAACATAGTGGTTTTACATTAAAGTTACACTATATTTGTTCTAAATGTTATTATTACTAACCAATAGGACTGGCCAGATGAGATATCAGGCTGAGTAAGCAGGGGCTCGTCTCTGAGAAGGACAAAGCTTGGAGAAGGAGCACATTAGGTTCAGTGATGTCCTTTGGGAGGGAAGGGAACACCCTGAATCCCACGTTCCAACGGCAGGCCAGCGAGCCAACAGGCCCAGATGATGGTCCATTATGCAACTCACAATTCTCACATTCTCACATTCTCCAGTCTGTTCTACCGCAGTGGTTCTCAACCTTAGTACTTTTTTAGAACCCCTTTCACCAGCACAAAAACTGAAAACAATGAAAATGATATGAATGATATATGCAACAGAAGATCCAACAACAAAGACAAAAGATGGAATTTGGAATTAATTTAATTTAGTTCAACAACTCCGGCTGTGATGCCCCTCCCAAGTCACATTAAGCAGTGTCACAGCTTCACAGTTGTGGCTTAACTGGGATAAGGGAGCTTTGTGAAACCCATAGCAGGGCTCTCCTCTATTTCCTTATTGAGTCATTTTCTATCTTCTAGATCAGCCAGAACTACCACTTGTACTACTAATCATAACAATAATATTACTTCTATTAATAGCAGCAACAATAACATCTGCACATATAACAGGACAATTTGGCCCTCGACTTGGCAACCATGACATAATTTGGCCGTCGATAAGAACGGATTGGGAAACCCTGTTCTAGCGAAATGGGAGTATCAATTTCAGCTGAAATCTTGAAGTTGAAGTTTATCGGAACTTAGTGAGTCAGTATGAGGCGTTGAGAGTTGAGTATAGAGTTCAGTATAGAGCCTTGAACAGCAGCCTAAATCTGACAAACAAGAACCTGTTGGGCATGTCGAGAATGTTGGTGGTGAAATCATCAAGAGCTGACCACTGCTCGGTCAGCTCTGTAGATCACTTTAACAAGCAAGTCACAGGGAAGGTACAGTCAGTATTAGGAAATCCTCCCTATATATGATGCTTTCTTCCCCTCAGGCCACAATTAAACATTGCTGAAAGCAAAGTGCAATAGATATACATTCTCCTTTGTACCAAAACATTTGCACAATTTGCACCATAATTAGTCGTGCACTTTGATACTTCCTCTGTGACACACTTTCTGCTCCTACTGTGTCATGGAACGTTTAATTGTAAGGATATTATGCAATTATATCCAAATGATACATGGCTTATTTACATTGATTATAATCAATTGAATTTGCATTTGTAAACATTCTCCCTGCACCTAGAGATGTCTCCTTTCCTCTCTCGAATTGAAAGGTGTTCCGGTAGTTTGCATTGCCACTGTGGCCACAAAGTGTGATACTGAGGCCATGCCAATCTCCTGACTTCTTTGATGTGTAGATTCCTCTGGCTGCCTATCAGACCTTACAGATTAGATCATGTCCCGTAGCCGTAGTGTATTGCAAATGAACTCCGTCTCCCACCATGGCCAGTCCTCTCCCCGGGGATCACTCACCTTCACCTTTTGTTTCCTTTGTTATGCCCACGATGTGAAAGTTTCATTCAAGAATCAGTACCCCCCCCCCCCCCCCCCATTGTCTCAGTGAAGATGCTTAGTCCTGCCTGTGTCTTCCCATGGTCACGCTCTCTATTAAATCAAATACTTTGGTGTCAATAAGTGTCCTAAAATAAATAGTTTATCCTAGCATTTGTGTTGTTATTTGTAAATTGGTGTATTTGTAATGTCTATCGTGCCCTACTTCATAGTCACTTTCCCTTGCGGGACAATAAATGTGAACTGAACTTCATTCAAGCACACACAGATTACCAATTCATCTAATAATATCTTGTAATCTGTTATAGTCTCGACATGACACATTACTATACGATGTGCTCCTCACTAGTTAATCTATGGGCCTGTCTGAACACAGCCAGAGAACTGTGGCTACGGGCATTTCAGTCGTCCCCACATACACTTTTCACTCAATTCAGATACACGCCCCAATACACTCAAACTTCTCCCATCATTTCCCATGGACAAAATGGGATTAATGGAAATTGATCCCTCAGGCCACATGAAATGCCTGGTAGCTGTGGTAGTTGTGGGATTTATATGAAGTGGACCAGGAACATGATTGTTGCAATATGTCTGATTAGTTGAAGAATATCCTTGTTCAAGTTTGAGTCTTTTTTCGTTTCAGCTGCCTCCACACTCCACACAAGATAGCCAGCCAGGAGTTTCCCTGGCTATCTTGAGACACTACTTTTCTTAGGACCTGACGTTAGGACCATAAGTTGGGACCTGATGTCGAAGTCATCCTCAGTAGTTTTAAAAGTATGATGGTTTGTGAAACACCTGCTTTTGTAAATCTCTTTATTGTTCTTCAAACATGACATGCTGGCCTTCATCTTGAAAGCCAGAGTGCATTTTGAAAGCGATTTAATGAGTAACTAAGACATAATAATATTCTTGTGTCTTTCTCACATGTGTGTATAATACTGTCTCATTAAAAAAAATCCTTTGGCACAATTAACCTCTGCCTCATTGTTACGCCATCAACATGTTAGTGTCACCGTCACAGTATGAGAATAACGAAATGAGGATTCCTTTATTGTTATGTCTTTATCACTGTCAATCATTAAAGAAGTAGTAAAATAGGCCTAGATAAGATAAACCTATAGGTCAATCATTGTCATTTACACTGAGTCGTTTCAGTGCAACTTGTAACATCGTGCTACACATAACCTTAGATCTTCACTCATGTGTGCACTGTCGATGTAGGCCTGTGAGGATTTCGTCCCAGCTGATTCTACCACACACACACACTAACCCTAGTATACATACGAAAGTAATGAGGGCTCACCTACATACCTGTTTTATAGCAGCAACTGGCTTTTTACAGAAAAGAGATATGTAATGAGTATGACCGAGGTGAGACCGAGGCTTATGTGTGACCGAGGCTTATGATTCAGAAAGCGTGCAATTACATTTCCAAAGCAACTTACAAAGAGTACATCTGTCACAAGAAGGTGAAACATGTCATTACTACTAATACAGTAAGAAAGTCACCGGAACAAGTTTCAAGCATTTCAATTGCTAGATTAACCATTGCTAGTACACAACATCTCTAACCTTTCAAATCGGACCTATTTCAAATTACAATTTGACCTTCCCCAAACAGATGGACTCATACATTTCAAGTGTGAGCGGTGTGTACGTCTTTCTCCTGGGATCCACGAGGAACAGAGGGTCCTGGATGGTGTTTGGATCAAACCCTTCCTTCACCAACTTAAATTTGACCAGTTTGAACGTGCCAGTGAGTTCCAGGTTATTCTGGAAAAGAAACGCCAAGTCATGATCTCACAATGTGGTTGTTTCACTTGTGCGTTAGTTTACAAAGAACTGTGTTAGAACACAAGCTACTGTTTGTCATGGCATGTGCTGAAACCATCTGCAGAAACAAGCCATTAGTAATTGTTAATAATGGTCCAGTCAACAAGAAAGTAAAGGAAATGGTTATTTATATGTAAGACGTGTGCATGAAGGAGTTGGTGTGTATGCGTGTGTGCTTCACGCACACACACACACACAGTGGTATCGCTGGCCCAAAGTGAAATCCTCTTGACCGGTTTGATCAGTTTCAGAACAACAATCCTCACTACTATGTGGCCCGGGAAAGGGAAGTGTGGGGTTCCTTGCTCGAACTGTTGCCCCCGCGACCCGACCCCGGATAAGCGGTAGAAAGTGAGTGAGTGAGTGAGAGTGAATCCTCACTATTATACACCAGGGAAAGTGTAGACCTAATAACATCGCGTGTGCACATGATTTAAGATGTCCTCGTTCTTTCTCATGGGGTCTGTCAGTGGGGTGAAAGCATGCAATTATTGGATTACGGACACATGAGATATGTGATCTAGTTCATTTCGTACCAGGCCTCTCTGAAATTGGTATGAATAGACCTGCACCTGTAAAGAGATCCTATTTTAATCCCAGATTGATTACCTATTGCTATCCATAAAAATAAAAAAAACTCAGTTAGTGACATCACAACAGGGAGTGTCCAATTACAAAGAATGTGATGACTGATCAACCGCAGGCCAGCCGTGACTAAACAGAGGGCTTCAGGAGAAAAAATTACAGGGGTCGGATCTCTGCGCTGCCAATTAGTTTTGTACACAGGCGGAGAGATGGTGTGTACTCCCCAAAGATATACCAAAGTAAAAGCCTTCTACTAAACACCTGCAGTAAAATACTTAAAGTATACATAAAGCTGCATTACATAACCACTCTACATACTCAAAGGTTTTTCTAGCCATTTCTACAGGACAGGAATGACTCCGCCTCAAACCCCAGGCGTCCACACCTTTCCCGCCCCCTCCCACCATCTTCAGTGTCTTAGCGTAGGGGTACAGCGTCGGGGTTTGGGGTCCACAGCGATGTCGCCATTGTACATGATGTGAAAGTAGCTGAACAGAACAGAAAGCAGTTCACGCAAATGAACTATAAGCAAATGCACTTCAGTTCCCTCGGGATGTCGGTGCCATCAACATGGTCAGTACTTTTCTTTGTGTGAGTTTCATCATTTTCTGGTGACATCTGCATTGGTTGCATTTGTGGGTGACTCACAGTTTTCTGTGTTGGGTGTAGTGGTGACTAACCTCCACTTGACCCACATGTGTGCGCAGTCGTTTTCTTGACGTCAAACAGTCCCGTGACGAAGCCTTCCCTGCTGTCCTCACAGCCTTTTCGCCAGGTTTTAAGAAAAGCTGTCTTGTCCTGCAGTGGTTCGACTATTGAAAGCCAGAGCCAATCAAAACGGGCGACATCGTCTCGATGTGCGGAACGCGTGACACAGTTGGGCGTCTGGGGCCACCCGGAGATCCTCACGACGGACCGAGAGAGAGCGCAATCATACCCGAAAAAATATGAATCTTCTTAGTCCCGTGTCGTGAGTTCTTTTGTTCGATAAAAGCGCACCTGGTCGTGGATTATCCCTTACATACTGTATATAATGCTGACCAAGACCATCATGTTCCTCTTCCGGTCTGATTTCCTCGCTCAGATCTGACCCAGAAATCGCTAAGCACCTGCAAGCAACCACAGTGACCGGTGTCAACGTGTCCACCGGCTGTTACCTGGATCCTGATGAACTGTGGCCAAGCGAAAGGGGGCAGATGGTTGCTGATGTGCATGAAGGTTTCGGCGCCGTCCAGTGTTTCCCCATCTTTTAACACCAGCGTGGCCATCCCGGCCCTTCCCTCGTGGCCTGGAATGAGTCGATTGCTGTCGTTAGGTGACCGCTGATGGGAGATACGACTTCAATGGTCTCACAAACAAATATTAAACATGGTCCTGCAGGGTAAGGTGGGAAAGCGTGGCAGACCTGGCAGCTGGATCCCGTACACGTTTGCATCCAAAACAGAGTCCAACATTGTCAAGATCGAAGCGACTTCTGTGGTGGCAACGTTTTCTCCTTTCCACCTGCAGAAGAAGGAGTGAACATAGACAGTGTTTGAAAGCAGATTTTCAGAACTTTGTGCCTCTAATACGTCATCAACGCATTAATATGTTTATCAATGCATACATCGCTTTTCTCTAATAGTAAAAAATAGCATCCTTCCCATCGCATGTCACAGCCCACACTCAAGCAGCACCTGAATGTGTCCCCCACTCGATCCTGGAAGTAGATGAAGCCGTCTGCATCGATCTTCATCAGGTCTCCACTGTTGAAGAACATGTCCCCCTTTTCCAGCACATCCCTGACTACCTTCTTCTTGGTCTGCACCGGGTCGTTCAGGTACCCCCCAAAGGGGGTCAAGGTGGTGATCTTTGACAAAAACAGTCCAGTTTCCCCTTTTGATGAAAGGAAAAACAGCATTTTCAGTGCTGCATCTTCGGTAAAACTGATGTACACTTCCCAACACTTTTCAACAGAACGTGTGTGTGTGTGTACGTTTCATGGCGTGCATATCCTGTGCAATTGTTGTAAAGTTGCTGCTGTCGAATGGTACCCTTCTTAGAACGTACCCGTGGGAACCTCAAGACAGAGGCCTTTGGAGTCTCTGACCAGCTCCTCGCTCTCCGTGTCAAACTTAACGAGAACGTAAGGGGTGAGCCTCTGCACACACAAAACATACAAAACACAAAAAACATGTTAAAGATCACATACAAACGATGGTGTGTCATGTAGGTCACTATCGGTTGGCACTTGAAGAGGAAGAGGAAAATGAAGGGTTAGCCAATAATAAAAAGTAAATCATTCAATCAATACAATACAAACCAACCCCCCCCCCCCCCCACCCCAAAAAAAGGAATAGATTATACAGAGAATAAAGGGCACCCAGAACGTACTCTGTGAACAAAGTTGACTCTCCCGATGGCTCCAACCTTGCCCACGTAGTTCATCAGACCCAGGTTTCCGTCGCTCGCCCCATAGAACTCCCTCACCTCAATGTTCCCGAAGCGCTGCAGAAACACTCTCCACACGTCGGCCCTCAGGCCGTTTCCCACCACCTTCCGGACCCCGTGGAGCCGGTCGTCGGCTCCCTGCTGGGCCCGCGGACACGGAGTCAGAGCACGGGCAAATCAGAGCATCATTTGCAATGAACCGGTGAACCGATTAAAGGCTGGGTTATGCTTCGTTTATGCTTCCGCGTCGACGCAACGCTGGGGGGTTGCGGGCCCTTTACGGACCCTTTACGTCCTTGACGTAAAGGGTATGTAATGACCAGAATGGTCATTCTGGTCCCTCTACCGGTGTGGCAATGAATTGCATTTCGAGACGTAAACCCCGCGTAAACCCCACGCAGAACCATCACGGGCTCATGACTGCGTCCGAGCAACTGCGTGGCCATTGCGTGATCACGACGCAATCCCTACACAGAAGCATAACCCAGCCTTAAGGCTGGTTTATGCTTCTGCGTGGGGTTTATTTGGGGTTTACGTCTCGAAATGCAATTCATTGCCACACCGGTAGAGGGATTGACAGAATGACCATTCTGGTCATTACATACGGATTACTAGCGAGTTAAAAAAAAGTTTACAGAAATGAGGCCAAAAGTTATATATATATATATATATATATATATGTTGTCGCCAATCAGTCGAAGCATTTATCAAGGCTGTGTTTACACCGTGGCGGTCTTTACGAGTGGAAACCAGAAAAGCGATCTCCAGCCAATGTAGTTCGCGGACCAATCACAGCCAAAGCCGCTGCGTTGGGGTTGCATTGCCTCGACGCGCCTCTAGGATTTTGGGAGGTGCACGTCAAGGACGTAAAGGGTCCGTAAAGGGTCCGTAAAGGGTGCGGAACCCCCCAGCATTGCGTCGACGCGGAAGCATAAACGAAGCATAACCCAGCCTTTAAGACACGATTAGACAAATGGATCAACGGATACGTCTGTAATAGAACGGATAATGAATACATTTTGAAATTAACAAATGGTGATTAGATTGATCAGACTGATTAGATATCATAGGTTACGCAGTTGAGATGACCTTTGGCGTGTTGCAGAGGTAGCGAAGGATCTCCCCTATGTATATGAACAGGGTCACATTGTACTTCCTACAGTCATGCCAGAACTGGGAGGCGGAAAATTTACGCTTCAGTACAATGGTAATGCCTGTAGAGAGAAAATAAACATTTGGTTCAGGGATAAGTGATTCCCTTCAAATCACCTCAAATTGACCCCAGTTCCACACATACACATACTTTGAGTGTTGCAATCGGCACAACCGATTGCAACACACAGCAAGGATTTGGTACCATGACGGCTTCAAAATGAATTTGAACCCATCATTTACAAAGAGAGGTTCTTATACTTGATTTGATAGCTGATAACACTGATCACAATCTTTTAGAACCACATCACACATTATCTCTTTACAACCCCTCAATCAACCAACAATCAACCTTTGTGCACCTCTCTCTCCCTCTCTAGCCCAAAAAAAACCCGGAAAAAACATGCCTGTGGGTCATTGAGTAACACGATCAAATAAAACATTAAGCAATGTCTCAAATAGGAAACCACTGGAAGCTCGCGTTCAGCCCACTTCAGCCTCTTTGATAGCCAGTCAGTCCTGATCAGACCCTTTGTCGGGGACCATGACCTTCAGTCATACCAAGGAAGAGAAGAGCGTTTAAAGAGATTTATACTTTTACAGCACATGACAATGAATGCCAAAATCGAGTCAAGTGAACACACACACACACACACACACACACACACACACACACACACACACGCACACACACACACAAACACACACACACACACACACACACACACACACACACACACACACACACACACACACACACACACACAGTGCTGGCCTGTGGTCGCGGGCCCAAAGTGAAATTCTATGGGAAAGAAATCCTCTGGACCGCTCACTGAACACACACTTTGCCAAGGTGGCGCAGCGAACCAAACCAGTCTCTTCGTCTGCCTCCCCCAGAACTCTGCTCCTCCTCCTCACCCCTCTCTATGGCGCCCTGCATGCCGCAGCTGAAGCCAGACATGTGGTACAGCGGGAGCGGGATGTAGATGACATCCTGTGGGGTCACGCCGCAGGTGGAGAGGGTGAACGCCACAACCCAGGCCTTGGCTTCAGACAAGGACAAGGCTTTTGGTAGACCTGAGGAACGGGGCGGGACAACCACGTGAGCACCGGCATGGGAGGAAATTATCCTCTGTATGTTTGCACATTTTGTATTTTGCATTTTGCACATTTTGCACACTTGCACATCTATTTTGCCCAATTGATCTGATTTTTTTTTTTTTTCATATCTACACCTCAGCAGGACTCAGTACTAATTGCACTGTTCATCTCAATGATGACTACTACGTATGTCCACCTATCAATTGCACTGTTCATCTCAATGATGACTACCATGTATGTACCGTATATAGGTTTTCATTTTTTCATCTGACCTGATTCTAAGAGCTCACATATAATTTTATCTTAATTTAGGTAAATCTAGTTATTGTTTAGGGTTTATTGTCTATACTCAGGTCTTCGATTGCACTCCTCTATCCCCTTGTACTGCTGGTCAATGTGAATTTCTCCTAAGGGGGATTAATAAAGGAATATCTTATCTTATCTTATCTTATCCTCAACAAAATGATGTACTGTACACAAAAACTCGAGTATCTATCAGCTATCAAAATCGGTATAAACTGCCGACACGCATGGGAGTATCCCCTGTGAATGCTGAGTGTGCATACGTCATACACCTGGGCGTGGACACGCCCACAGTGTCTCACCTGTCGTGCCCGAGGTATAAAAGTAGGCGGCCGGGCTGCCGGGGGTCACCTTCGCCCTGAGCTGCGGGGACACGGGCTGCTCAGAGGCCTGCTGGATCTTGTCGGTGAGACCCTCCATCCCCTCCGAGTCACAGTCCCCCCCGAGGACAAACACACGCACCCCCTGCTGGAGCAGGGAGGGGAGCACCTCCTCCACCGCTCCCCGGCCACCTGGGGGCAGGAGCATGGGAGTGGTGGTCAAGACAACACGTCGTGGAGGGTGAGACGGGAAGAGTGGACTCGTTTTTAAGAAGAATGACTCTTTTGATCCCGTGAGGGAAATTTGGTCTCCAATCGTGAATTAGTGGAAATACACTCAGCACACAGTGATGGTGAGGCACACAGTGGGGTGAAGCACACTAATCCCGAGGCAGTGAGCTGCCAACAGCGGCGCTCGGGGAGCAGTGAGGGGTTAGGTGCCTTGCTCACAAGCACTTCAGCCGTTGGTACTGGTCGGGGGTTCGAACCGGCAACCCTCCGAAGCCCTAACCAGTAGGCTGCGGCTGCTCCTAGTGGTGGTCAGACAACACGTTGTGGAGCTTGAGACGGGAAGAGTAGACTCGTTTAGGTCAACTACCGAGCTGGCACCACTGCCAGCAGGGCTATGAGTGACAGACATGAAGGTATAAAGAGGGATAAAGAGGTTTGGTCACCACTCGGCTGTCCAATGTTTTGAATGGCTGGATGGACTCTGATGGAAAATTAAACCCACAGGCCTTTTTCTGCTTATCTGCTTTTCTGCTTATCATTCTTGTGAGCGCCAATACATTTTGAGCACTTATGCAAGTTATCTGATGTACCTGTTTCTCTCTATCTGTTGATGCATGATTTACATACTTGTTTGCTTTATGCGTGACTACCTGGGCACAGCCAAAGTGGTGAGGCCTCACGTTTGACCAACACTCCCTGTCTGTTTGGGCCACGGAAGATCTCTGGGCTTTGGCAACGAGCAGAGACTCTGTGTTTCGTCTGAAATCTTAAGTATTTTAATGTCCATGTCTTAGTAAGTGGTGGCAGCTGTCCCTATTATCTTAAGAATTGCAATGTCCCTGTCTAGGTCATCTGTACCTTCGGAGCTGTTTACCTTACCCTATAAAAGGGCCAACAATACTTGCGCACTTCTGAGAAAGCTGTATCAAGTGTAGGCCTAAAGCTCTCTGTTGAACTGTGCCTGTTCACTTGTCGACAACTGAATATTAAATAAAATTAAAAAAAATATTTTGGTTGATTCTAACACATCGGTTGATTTCATTCAGCGCTCAATGTCGTCTCCCGTGCCGCGCGGTGATGGATTCGGTTTTTACCACAACATGTCACATGTATTGTTAGGGTAATCTTCTCTGCGTGAGAGGATCGCAGACTTTTAAACCCGACATCGATTGAAATTGAATAGCCCCACATCAACATGTACACCTCCATACCTGCGTCCACAATGAGGACTTTGGCTCCGGAGCAGGAGAGGCAGTGGAGGAGAGAGCTGGCTCTGATGCTGTAGTTTAGCAAAGCGGCCGCGCAGCCCAGTTTGGCCAGTCCCAGCCACAGCCACACGAAGCACGGCTGGTTCCCCAGAAACAGGGCCACCGTGTCCCCTTCGCGGAGGGCGGCGTGCTGTCTCAAAGCCCGGGCCACTTTGTTGCTCTGCAGGTCCCCGTCTCCATAGGTGTGCACCTCGTCCTCGAATACGATGAAAGGTTTTGCAGGCTGGGTCTTGGCCACTTCCAGGAATCGATCCAGCACGGTGAAGTACGGCTTTGCGCTCAGAAACTTCGCTCGTTGTTTCCTGGCATACATCATTGTACGAATGAACTTTAAATCGTGGTGAAAGTATGGAAACTTCATGTAAAGTAATAGAAGAATCAAAGCCAGCCCGGACAATATTGTAAATACAGTTTGCATCATGACGATCCTCCTCCAGGGTATTCTTTCTTCGTTTCAGATGGTATGGGCACTTCTGCGCTGACTCGGAACCAAACCGAGTTGTATTCGTCTGATGATTTCAGGTTGCTCTTGAGTAAGATTTCGGTCATTCATTACCAAGAGGAACAGTTACGCACAAAGAACACATTTGCACACAGAGAACACATTTCCTCGAATCAACTTTCAATGTACCTTCCAGTAAAGCAGAGTGGCATTTTGAGGGTGACGACATGCTGCCGAGGGGGAAGGAACTCAGCACAGGGGCGTAGTGTCTGGGAGCCCTACAGACCAGCCCAACAGAAAGGGCTCCATTGTAATGATTTTGATTTTGAGGTGCACATCATATACAATTATAACATATGTATTTTTTGGTGTTTTGTATTATATGGCGAGTAGAAAATAATTAATAAATACTTAATTATTAATTATTATAAAGGGAAAAACATCCACTAACCCGTATTAATATCAAATATTGGTTTAAGATGGCAGTTGACACACCTACTTGCAGCAATTTATGATTGTCAGTCAAATATTGTAATGACAACCATGAAACGATGAGAGACGAACAGAAGAACTCCAGGACAACAATAAAAGGTTGTGCTTTGAAATGGTTGAAATAATTTCTTTGTACAGTCTAACTGGCGTTTCAAGGGAATCAATGAACAAGAGGCAAAGGTTTGTCAAAGTGTATGAAACACACATTGGTATCACCTTGCTTGAGCTCAGTGCCAAACTGACAGTGAAATCATGTCTAGAGTTTGAAAATGAAAATGTCGCTCATAGCATGCTGGTTGACCGTTGACCGGTTGGTTTTTGCTGGATTCAAATATCAAGGTTGCTTAGCCACTATGATAAACCCTCTGAGTTTTTTTTTAACAACCACGTCTCACGCAAGACCTTGGTGCATTGGTATGATTTATTATAATTTATAATTATAATCTATGATTTAAGTGTAATTTGTTATGTCTGAGTATGTTTACATCTTAACCGATTCAAACTTCCTCAATGGCGGAGAAATGTGGGAAGGGAAGGAGCAGAGAGGAAGGGGATGGGTTGTCTATTATCAACATACTGCTTTATCTCTCTTAAAGAGGTGATCGTCAACAGACTGGACTGGAAATTTAACACTGAGGCTGTGTACAAGAAGGGGATGGGCGTACTCTATTTCCTGAGGAAACTGAGATCTTTCAATGTGTGCAGCAAGATGTTGGAGATCTTCTACCAGTCTGTTGTTGCTAGCGCCATTTTCTTTGCTGCTGTGTGTTGGGGCAGCAGCACCAACAGAATTGATAAAATCATCAAGCAAGCTGGCTCTTATGTCTCAGGCTGGAGTCTTTTGAGTCTGTGGTGGAGAGGAGAACGCTGAAAAAACTGTTATCCATCATTGACAATGATCAGCACCCTCTCCATCACACAGTGGTCAGACAGCGGAGCACCTTCTCTCACAGGCTGCTCCTCGAAGGGACAGATATAGGAAATCCTTCCTGCCACATGCCATTACACTTTACAATAACAGCTAATAACTCTGGTCATAACAACACAGTCTCCAAGCACCTTATGTTTGTACATAATTGTTCACTGCACCTTATATATATATTTTTTAAGAACTTTATTGCCAAGTAGGTTTGCACCTATAAGAGGAATTTGTCTTGGTGGTTGGTGCACAACAGTGAACAGCAGTGGCGTCTGGCCCATAGAGGGCGATAGGGCACCGCCCCCCCTTGACCCACAATAAATAAATAAATAAATAAATAAATAAATAAATAAATAAATAAATAAAACTAATAATAATAAATTATACAAATTGTTAATATTTGTGTGCTTTAAATATGACTGTACCCATTAATATGTGTAAAATATGATAGAAAATCATCTGTGAAAGATGTACACGTCCCGTGTCCCATGCTTCAACAGCTCTGGGGCGATGGAGAAATCGCCCCAAGGAGGCGGGTCTGTGTAACTGTTTAGCCAATTACTAATTTAAGATGTGAAAGAGTGACATAAAATTTGGCCAATCAGCGTCCTCAAATCCAAGCCGATATGGGCGATTACTTTATCACCCCAAGCGAGCAAATGCTCAAGTCAGGGCGAGTCTGTATTATAGTTGTATACAGTTGTATATAGTTGACCTTAGTATTTTTCCTTAATTTTCACTACCTATTAATCTGCTGATTATTTTCTTCATTGTTTAGTATATAAAATGTTTACTGTAATTTCATAGAGCCCAAAGTGACTACAAATTCCATTTCAAATGAGAAAATGGAAAGCTTGTGTTTGTGCAACATGTTGTTTATGTTTTGTGTTAGAATGCCTCAACTTTTTAATATTGGCATTCAATAATTATTGACTATTTCACGGAGCACTCATTTCCTGTAGTTCGTGTTTAATGTATTGGGATGGTTACTGAAATTGACTGAATATGGCACAGCCCCACCTAGAATTTTCTTCACCAGCCGCACTGGTGAACAGTGAACAAGCAACAAACAACACTAACAACAGACAGCACAAACAACAAGCAACACGATGGTGGGGCCTGGTGGATTAACAAAGAATAAAAGTAAGTTGAGGAAAAGCAGTTGAGGTTCAGAAAGTGCAACGGTGCAAGTAGTGCAAAGAGTGACGTTATCAGTGGGGGTGGGGGTGAGGGAGGTCCCGGGAGTTATTCAAAATCCCAACTGCAGCTGGGAAGAAGCTGTTCATGTGTGCATTCTCCCATTGACTCTCATGGTAAAACTTTGTTTTCCCTGGAAAATGATGGATTTTGAATGAGGATTTTGGGACTCGCACTAACACGCTTGCGTCATAGGAAATGTAAGCGCGTTACCGAACCGACACATCCCCAACCGGCTAATCCAGTGTGTGAAGTTTTGCGGAGTGTTCAAGTCAGCTTTGCGAGGCAAGGATGAGACGGAGGGCTCCACCAACCCAGGCGTTGTTCTTGGATTGGTGGACTCCGTGGCGTAGTTAGGCGAAGTTTTTGATGAGTAGGCCTATGTTGTAAAGGTTGTGAAAGCTCTTGATCCTTGGTCAGTTAATTTATACTTGATTTAATATGCTGCCCCTGTCTTTATGTGGTTGCGGGACATAACTTACATCATACAACATTATATTCAGACAGACAGACAGACAGACATACTTTATTGATCCCTGATGGAAATTGCGTAATCGTGTAAATAATTAATTGTGGAGCGAAACCATTTTTGTTAATGGGGTTGCCATCTAGTGGACACCAGAAGGACTCTGTATGAGTTAATCATCTAACAACAAATTGATACTGTCTTGCACCTAACTAATGGGCCACCTTAATCATTATCAGAAAAATTTCTCCCCCTGAGATTCTCTTCAGGAGCCGCCACTGCCCAGGACACTTGCATTTCCCCCACTGCTGAAAAAAAAGGAACATTTAGACAACCAAATCTCCCTTCACACCCCTATAACTTGAACATAACTGTGAGTAGGCCTACTGTATAATTAAATCTCACCCTAGAGATAACCACTACAGGAGTTCCCCCTAGCGGTGGTTCTTGGTAGGTGCTGGAGGTTCCAGACATATGGTCGACAGATGGAAACATTTGGTTAACAGCCACGCTGGTTCTGACTAATTGCTTAGTTTCTAAACAGACGAATCGTTATTATGCACCTTGGCTTTTGGTGAATCTTCTGAGCTGGACTATACTTTATTTGAAAACGAAATTAATCTGTTGAATTTTGTACGTGCACTTTACTGTGGGATGATAGTAGCCCAAGGAATTTAGAGAGGTCATTGGGGTCGTTGGGTAGAGAAGGTGCCTAACAGCGCCCCCTAGTTGCTCTGAAGCCATTGTAAATCACGGCCTGACGTGTCCTTTCTAAAACGTATAGCCTATACTATCAGCTAATTAGTAAGATTTCACCAAATAAACACAAACACGCATCATAAAATGAGATCATTTATTGAAAAACAAATCAACAATATATTTAAGACAGTACAAGACAATTGTTGCCATTCAACACAGTGTAGCTTGAGATTGGCAGAACAACGCGGTGATAGGTGTGTGTGTGTGTTTATGTGCAATTTATACATGCATTGAATCATTGAACATTCCTTATGTATATATATATTACAAGCATACATTTTCAACATGTTTACTTAAATGTCAACATATACATACCAGATTAGTGGTCCATTCAGTGCTCATGAATGAACGTCTAGAATTGTTAAATGTCATTTAAATGGATTTCAATTTTAAACCCTGGCTGGTTTTCTCTAGGAATGGCTCAGAGCACAAGCATAACAGTTCAGCTCGACATCAACAGCTTTTTGGGGAAATGTACAGGACAATGAAACACGTGTAACAATTAGCCTAATTCCTTATTCACAATCTGGTAATTGCTTTCTCAAAACCTCTATTCTTGCTAAAATACTATGCTGGCAATAATTATTAACTAACTAGTAGACATACCAAATACTTCTCATGATGTGAGGAGAAATCCTCATGCTAACTCCTGAATAATGTCTGCCTTGGGACTCCTGAGTGTCCATTGGGTAAAGTGCCATGTCCATAGCTTAAACGGTGGGGCTGCCTCAGTGGTGGATGCCAGCTAGAGCTTGATGCTGCCTGACGAGATGAGGCAGTACATGTGTAGGGTCAGAGGGCTGTAGCACTTGGCCTGGTCATCCAGTATGTACAGGGGGTCCCCAATGCTGTCCGGGTTGAACCCTTGTTCCACCAACCTCTTCTTCAGCTGTTTGAAGGTTGCGGTCACCTCTACTTCCCTCTGTGAGGAAACGAAATGCACATTTACATGTATCTATATTTTTATATTTACAGTACAATCAACAAAATGCTGTAACTCACTGACCAACATTTGAATTCGGTATTGATTCTGAAATGAACAATATGGACATTTCAGGTGTCAAAGTTAACAGAAATATGTCAATTTTGTGTCAACCAACAGACCATGAGGTTTTGAGTAATCCAGTATTTGTTTTGGTAGACACCTCAACTCAACACAGCCACAATCTAAAATATGACGTTATTATAGAGATATTGTTAATGAGTAGGCTCACCTGTATCCTTATGAAGCGCGGCCTGGCGTATGAAGGCAGGCAGGCGACCTGGTGGTAGATCTGTCTGCCGTCAAACGGAGTGTCTTCTTTCAGAGAGACGACAGCCATCCCTGCCCTCCCCTCGTGCCCTTTCAGGACACCACAGTAGAAAAATGAAACACGAATACAAGAAAATGACATATATGATATAAAATGACATATAATGATATAACAGAAGAGCAGAACTGAACTGAGTGACCTCAAGTCAGGACCCTGTGTGTTTGGTGGTGTAACTTTTGGCACTTAGCCAGAGGTGTTGTATAACTAGCAATGGTTAACCTCGCAATTGAAATGCTTGAAACGTGTTCCGGTGACTTTCTTACTTTATTAGCAGCAAGGAAATGTTTCACCCTTCTTGTGACAAATGTACTTTTTTTGTAAGTTGCTTTGGATAAAAAGCGTCTGCTAAATGCCCCTAGATGTAAATGTGGTGCTGGGCGGTGTTCTTGATATGAGTCTCCAAAGCGTTGCATCAGAGCGACTCAGGGAGGACGTGTCACCTCTCACCTGGCACCTCGACTCCGTACACGTTTGACTCTCTGACACATCCAGCGAGGGAAAGGACGTCAGCTACTTCTGTTGTGGCCACGTTTTCACCCTTCCACCTGGCCAATGAAATGAAGCTGATGATTGGCGCTGTGCAGCACGCACACACGCACACAAGCACAAGCCAGTGTATGTCTTTTTTTTTGTGTTACATTTTTTGTATTTTTTAATTTATTTATTCTATTTGTATTCTTTTTCTATTTTTTTGGTATTTTATTTTATTGTATTTATATTTTTTGTATTGTATTTATATTTATATGTACCGTGGCTGCTATGGCGACCTAATTTCCCTTGGGAGATTAATAAAGTTTTATCTTTAATCTTGCAATATTTCCTCAGTATATTTGTGAAACCTTTGGATACAGCACATCAATTAATTGTTCTCAATGTTGACCTCTTTGTATTACATTTAATTATCATTCTATACTTTTAGTTAACTATTATCACTATTGGGACACTATTGTCCACTATTTACATCACTTTCTCAAATAATTGAGGAACTGAATTCATGTTTTAGTTTCTTTCTTTCATTTTCTTTGGTAAGATCTATTGACCAATATTTGGCTGCTGTTCACGTGAATTACAAGCATGTGCAGTAGTGTGTTGTCAATTCGTCTGGACCCTGGGCTTGCGTACCTAAAGGTGTCCCCGACGCGATCCTGGAAGTAGATGAAGCCCTCCAGGTCCACCCTCAGCAGGTCTCCACTGTTGAAGTACAGATCTCCTTTCCTGAGGACGTCCCGTAGCCTCTTCTTTTCCGTCTGCGCTTCGTTTCCCACGTAGCCGACGAAAGGAGCCCGCTCAGTGATTTTTGACACCAGCAGCCCAGTTTCACCTACACAACAACGCACGTTACACGTATGACGTGCAATGCATGCACCCATGTTGCACATACGATATGCATATATACATACTTAATATACATACTCATTCATGAATGTATATATGCCTGTATGTATGTAAATAGATACACAAACACACACTCCTTCCATGTAGGAACTGGCCTTGTCCAATACATTTCATCGTACAGTATGACTAAGTGATGCTGCACTTGTTTGACTTTGTCTCGTGGGACACACTGATCTGATGAGTGGTTCCAGTTTGAAAACTCACTCACCTCGGAGAGCCTCGATGCAGAGCCCGCGGGCATCTCGCACCGGCTCATCTCTCTCTGTGTCGTATTTAACCAGTGTGTACGGAAACAGCTTCTACGGCAGAAATAGCAACGGTAAGCGCATGACAAACCATTCACTAAAGTACCGGTGGCGGCAATCGTTGCTCTCGTCTCAAAGTTGAGATAAAAACTAAATTACCGTTGCGCAATTTCAGAAACAACTTCCCGCCACCTACCACCACCAAGCTAAATATCATTATGATTCTTCTTCTTATTATTATTATTATCATTATTAGTATTTGTCGATAAAAACACTAACCAACACTGTAAAGTGCTTCAGATGCCTTGAAAAGCGCTACCAAATTCTATGCATTGAGTTGACAGTATGGCCACAGTGGCCCCCATGGGGCCGTGCACGAGGCCGGCGCGTACGCACGCGCTGCAGGACGTTGGAGCGTCCGATGGCGCCGACCGTGCCCGTGTAGTTGACGAAGCCCACGTTGCCCTCCGTGGAGGCGTAGAACTCCCGGATCTCGATGGGGCCGAAGCGCCGCAGGAAGTCGCGCCACACGTCGGCCCTCAGGCCGTTCCCGATGGCCAGCCGCACGCAGTGGTCGCGCTCGTCGCCCCGCTGCCGAGCCAAAGAAGCCACACGAGACAGCGCTTGATTCGATCCCGTGGGTGGGGTAATTCAGAGATTTAATTTGGTGGAATCACTTGGGGACGTAATGTACGTAGAGGGGGAGGGGGAGGGGAAAGAGGACGGTATCAAAGCCACGTGAAGTCAGCGCATTTTTCTACGGAGGGTTTCACTTACAAGAGAAACATCCACCGAGAGTAATTGGTGTGTGTCGTTCACGTTAGCTCTACCCCCCCCCCCCCCCTCACCAAAAAATGTACATGAGAATAAAATCCTACAAATACCAATATAAGTATAATTTGACCACAGAGGGAGATTCGGTTGCCAAGCCTCTAGATAAGGACAGCCAAGCAAAGGCCAGTATCTATTCCTAGCCTAAACCAGAAGGAACCAACCCGGCTTTAACTGCCCCGTGGTAACCTGACGCTGTTCTGCATGTGACGTTGTTGGATTTGGTTTCAATGGCCATAGACAGAATGTTTACACTCCCGGCTGCCACGCCCCTGAATTCTCCCTCCATTTGAAGTCGGCGTACAGGCAACCCAACTGACCAACGCAACGCGGGCTCCCATATTTTGTCACGTTTGCACAATCCAATCAGAGCCCATGGATCAAGTCGCACTCAGCCTTCTACTGTTTTGTGCAATACTTGGAAGCGCGTCACACTCTTTGACCTTTTCAGCCAATCGTATCATCGTGTTTAACCTTTTCGACCAATCACATCATCATGTTTCCGTTCTCTCTGAAAGGACGCCGGCCCCGGCTGACCGGCAGCTGACAGGAATCCTGTCTTACTGCCTGCTGCACATATTAAAAATACCATCGAAATGTCTTTTCATGTTAAACTACATGGGGGACAACAAAAATACATGTCCAAGGACCAGAACAGCGTGTTTGGCCTCTTTATTTACATTTCCAACTTGAAAGGGGCTCATCAGCGGGCAGACCTCCAAGTAATCAGTTTGTCCATAAAGTATTGCCATGTATGTCTTTCCAATCCTTGCACCTCAAGTGTTCTTCTGCCAGTAGGTCATACCCTGTAAATAAACAGGACTGCAGAGCAGCGCGGTCTATGGGGATAATATGCAAAAGCAATCATGCATTTGCTTTAGGCGCAGAATGTAATTGCCAAGTTGCTGGTCAAGGTCAATGATTGTAATTACAATAAAGTAGTTTGACCCCAATTTGTCCCCTTTCAAGGGAAGTGAGGACTTCCCTTGAAAGTCATACAGAAATCAACCAACCAATTGGCTGTTCTGAGTCCAATGACACTCCAAAACATGATGAGGATTCACACAGGATGGTAAGGGAGTGTCCTACCATAGGCGTGTTGCAGAGGTAGCGTAGGACCTCGCCAATGTACTGAATCACGGTCACTTTGTGTTTCCTGCAATCGACCCAGAACTGCGAGGCGGAGAACTTCTTCTTCAGAATGATGGTTGAGCCTACATCACAACAAAGCAGAAACAAAGCTAAAATCATTTGAAAATATTAGTTAACTTCTCATTGTTTAATTATGTGTAAATTGAATCTAATTCCTATCAGAACACATAATAGCGCTGGACGTATGATTCTAGAGCCATGGTTTGTGTTTAATTAAATAAAAATGTCACAGCCATCCATCATCTCTCTGTGAGAATATCTACACATAACATATAACATATGTCATATGTTGTCTGTTACAATTATTGCGCATTTGGAGTTTGGAGAAAGGCAGTGTCGATCCTCTGTATACTTGCACTAATTGTATGGTAGGTTTGACAATAAAGTTCACTTTGACTTTGACTTTGACTTTGTTCTGGTCGATCACACACCTGCCTCTGTATGAGACATCCTGATCAGGGTTTTTCTTCCCTGATTTGTTCGGGGGAATCCATCTTGCCTGCCGATCACATTCGCGCACACACCATTGCCTTAGCTCCACCACTGGTGTGTGAATGCAGTTCCTCTCAATGGTGGCGAAACAAAGTGAGGGAGAGGGAGGGGCTGTTTTTTTGGGGTTACTTATTTCCAAAATCTTGCTTCTTCTGCTCTTTTCTGCACTCTCTCTTTTCTAGCAACTCTTACATGTAAATCTTACCAATGACACTTTTTTAATGTATAATTTAAATGTATAAACGACACTTTCTTCCTTGCCTT
>JAXIVH010000005.1:1652132-1737152 GCA_036785325.1 Urophycis tenuis | reverse complement strand
TCTCTCCCTCTCTAGCCCAAAAAAAAACCCGGAAAAAACATGCCTGTGGGTCATTGAGTAACACGATCAAATAAAACATTAAGCAATGTCTCAAATAGGAAACCACTGGAAGCTCGCGTTCAGCCCACTTCAGCCTCTGTGATAGCCAGTCAGTCCTGATCAGACCCTTTGTCGGGGACCATGACCTTCAGTCATACCAAGGAAGAGAAGAGCGTTTAAAGAGATTTATACTTTTACAGCACATGACAATGAATGCCAAAATCGAGTCAAGTGAACACACACACACACACACACACACACACACACACACACACACACACACACACACACACACACACGCACACACACACACACACACACACACACACACACACACACACACACAGTGCTGGCCTGTGGTCGCGGGCCCCAAGTGAAATTCTATGGGAAAGAAATCCTCTGGACCGCTCACTGAACACACACTTTGCCAAGGTGGCGCAGCGAACCAAACCAGTCTCTCCGTCTGCCTCCCCCAGAACTCTGCTCCTCCTCCTCACCCCTCTCTATGGCGCCCTGCATGCCGCAGCTGAAGCCAGACATGTGGTACAGCGGGAGCGGGATGTAGATGACATCCTGTGGGGTCACGCCGCAGGTGGAGAGGGTGAAGGCCACAACCCAGGCCTTGGCTTCAGACAAGGACAAGGCTTTTGGTAGACCTGAGGAACGGGGCGGGACAACCACGTGAGCACCGACATGGGAGGAAATTATCCTCTGTATGTTTGCACATTTTGTATTTTGCATTTTGCACATTTTGCACACTTGCACATCTATTTTGCCTAATTGATCTGTTTTTTTTTTCTTTCATATCTACACCTCAGCAGGACTCAGTACTAATTGCACTGTTCATCTTCAGCTACTAATTGCACTGTTCATCTCAATGATGACTACTACGTATGTCCACCTACCAATTGCACTGTTCATCTCAATGATGACTACTACGTATGTCCACCTACCAATTGCACTGTTCATCTCAATGATGACTACCATGTATGTACCGTATATAGGTTTTCATTTTTTCATCTGACCTGATTCTAAGAGCTCGCATATAATTTTATCTTAATTTAGGTAAATCTAGTTATTGTTTAGGGTTTATTGTCTATACTCAGGTCTTCGATTGCACTCCTCTATCCCCTTGTACTGCTGGTCAATGTGAATTTCTCCTAAGGGGGATTAATAAAGGAATATCTTATCTTATCTTATCTTATCCTCAACAAAATGATGTACTGTACACAAAAACTCGAGTATCTATCAGCTATCAAAATCGGTATATAGTGCCGACACGCATGGGAGTGTCCCCTGTGAATGCTGAGTGTGCACACGTCATACACCTGGGCGTGGACACGCCCACAGTGTCTCACCTGTCGTGCCCGAGGTATAAAAGTAGGCGGCCGGGCTGCCGGGGGTCACCTTCGCCCTGAGCTGCGGGGACACGGGCTGCTCAGAGGCCTGCTGGATCTTGTCGGTGAGACCCTCCATCCCCTCCGAGTCACAGTCCCCCCCGAGGACAAACACACGCACCCCCTGCTGGCGCAGGGAGGGGAGCACCTCCTCCACCGCTCCCCGGCCACCTGGGGGCAGGAGCATGGGAGTGGTGGTCAAGACAACACGTCGTGGAGGGTGAGACGGGAAGAGTGGACTCGTTTTTAAGAAGAATGACTCTTTTGATCCCGTGAGGGAAATTTGGTCTCCAATCGTGAATTAGTGGAAATACACTCAGCACACAGTGATGGTGAGGCACACAGTGGGGTGAAGCACACTAATCCCGAGGCAGTGAGCTGCCAACAGCGGCGCTCGGGGAGCAGTGAGGGGTTAGGTGCCTTGCTCACAAGCACTTCAGCCGTTGGTACTGGTCGGGGGTTCGAACCGGCAACCCTCCGAAGCCCTAACCAGTAGGCCGCGGCTGCTCCTAGTGGTGGTCAGACAACACGTTGTGGAGCTTGAGACGGGAAGAGTAGACTCGTTTAGGTCAACTACCGAGCTGGCACCACTGCCAGCAGGGCTATGAGTGACAGACATGAAGGTATAAAGAGGTATAAAGAGGTTTGGTCACCACTCGGCTGTCCAATGTTTTGAATGGCTGGATGGACTCTGATGGAAAATTAAACCCACAGGCCTTTTTCTGCTTATCTGCTTTTCTGCTTATCATTCTTGTGAGCGCCAATACATTTTGAGCACTTATGCAAGTTATCTGATGTACCTGTTTCTCTCTATCTGTTGATGCATGATTTACATACTTGTTTGCTTTATGCGTGACTACCTGGGCACAGCCAAAGTGGTGAGGCCTCACGTTTGACCAACACTCCCTGTCTGTTTGGGCCACGGAAGATCTCTGGGCTTTGGCAACGAGCAGAGACTCTGTGTTTCGTCTGAAATCTTAAGTATTTTAATGTCCATGTCTTAGTAAGTGGTGGCAGCTGTCCCTATTATCTTAAGAATTGCAATGTCCCTGTCTAGGTCATCTGTACCTTCGGAGCTGTTTACCTTACCCTATAAAAGGGCCAACAATACTTGGTGCGCACTTCTGAGAAAGCTGTATCAAGTGTAGGCCTAAAGCTCTCTGTTGAACTGTGCCTGTTCACTTGTCGACAACTGAATATTAAATAAAATTAAAAAAAATATTTTGGTTGAATCTAACACATCGGTTGATTTCATTCAGCGCTCAATGTCGTCTCCCGTGCCGCGCGGTGATGGATTCGGTTTTTACCACAACATGTCACATGTATTGTTAGGGTAATCTTCTCTGCGTGAGAGGATCGCAGACTTTTAAACCCGACATCGATTGAAATTGAATAGCCCCACATCAACATGTACACCTCCATACCTGCGTCCACAATGAGGACTTTGGCTCCGGAGCAGGAGAGGCAGTGGAGGAGAGAGCTGGCTCTGATGCTGTAGTTTAGCAAAGCGGCCGCGCAGCCCAGTTTGGCCAGTCCCAGCCACAGCCACACGAAGCACGGCTGGTTCCCCAGAAACAGGGCTACCGTGTCCCCTTCGCGGAGGGCGGCGTGCTGTCTCAAAGCCCGGGCCACTTTGTTGCTCTGCAGGTCCCCGTCTCCATAGGTGTGCACCTCGTCCTCGAATACGATGAAAGGTTTTGCAGGCTGGGTCTTGGCCACTTCCAGGAATCGATCCAGCACGGTGAAGTACGGCTTTGCGCTCAGAAACTTCGCTCGTTGTTTCCTGGCATACATCATTGTACGAATGAACTTTAAATCGTGGTGAAAGTATGGAAACTTCATGTAAAGTAATAGAAGAATCAAAGCCAGCCCGGACAATATTGTAAATACAGTTTGCATCATGACGATCCTCCTCCAGGGTATTCTTTCTTCGTTTCAGATGGTATGGGCACTTCTGCGCTGACTCGGAACCAAACCGAGTTGTATTCGTCTGATGATTTCAGGTTGCTCTTGAGTAAGATTTCGGTCATTCATTACCAAGAGGAACAGTTACGCACAAAGAACACATTTGCACACAGAGAACACATTTCCTCGAATCAACTTTCAATGTACCTTCCAGTAAAGCAGAGTGGCATTTTGAGGGTGACGACATGCTGCCGAGGGGGAAGGAACTCGGCACAGGGGCGTAGTGTCTGGGAGCCCTACAGACCAGCCCAACAGAAAGGGCTCCATTGTAATGATTTTGATTTTGAGGTGCACATCATATACAATTATAACATATGTATTTTTTGGTGTTTTGTATTATATGGCGAGTAGAAAATAATTAATAAATACTTAATTATTAATTATTATAAAGGGAAAAACATCCACTAACCCGTATTAATATCAAATATTGGTTTAAGATGGCAGTTGACACACCTACTTGCAGCAATTTATGATTGTCAGTCAAATATTGTAATGACAACCATGAAACGATGAGAGACGAACAGAAGAACTCCAGGACAACAATAAAAGGTTGTGCTTTGAAATGGTTGAAATAATTTCTTTGTACAGTCTAACTGGCGTTTCAAGGGAATCAATGAACAAGAGGCAAAGGTTTGTCAAAGTGTATGAAACACACATTGGTATCACCTTGCTTGAGCTCAGTGCCAAACTGACAGTGAAATCATGTCTAGAGTTTGAGAAAATGTCGCTCATGCTGGTTGACCGTTGACCAGTTGGTTTTTGATGGATTCAAATATCAAGGTTGCTTAGCCACTATGATAAACCCTCTGAGTTTTTTTTTTTTAACAACCACGTCTCACGCAAGACCTTGGTGCATTGGTATGATTTATTATAATTTATAATTATAATCTATGATTTAAGTGTAATTTGTTATGTCTGAGTATGTTTACATCTTAACCGATTCAAACTTCCTCAATGGCGGAGAAATGTGGGAAGGGGAGGAGTAGAGAGGAAGGGGATGGGTTGTCTATTCTCAACATACTACTTTATCTCTCTTAAAGAGGTGATCGTCAACAGACTGGACTGGAAATTTAACACTGAGGCTGTGTACAAGAAGGGGATGGGCGTACTCTATTTCCTGAGGAAGCTGAGATCTTTCAATGTGTGCAGCAAGATGTTGGAGATCTTCTACCAGTCTGTTGTTGCTAGTGCCATTTTCTTTGCTGCTGTGTGTTGGGGGCAGCAGCACCAACAGAATTGATAAAATCATCAAGAAAGCTGGCTCTGTACTATGTCTCAGGCTGGAGTCTTTTGAGTCTGTGGTGGAGAGGAGAACGCTGAAAAAACTGTTATCCATCATTGACAATGATCAGCACCCTCTCCATCACACAGTGGTCAGACAGCGGAGCACCTTCTCTCACAGGCTGCTCCAGCTCCGCTGTCGAAGGGACAGATATAGGAAATCCTTCCTGCCACATGCCATTACAATTTACAATAACAGCTAATAACTCTGGCCATAACAACACAGTCTCCAAGCACCTTATGTTTGTACATAATTGTTCACTGCACCTTATATATATATTTTTTAAGAACTTTATTGCCAAGTAGGTTTGCACCTATAAGAGGAATTTGTCTTGGTGGTTCGTGCACAACAGTGAACAGCAGTGGCGTCTGGCCCATAGAGGGCGATAGGGCACCGCCCCCCCTTGACCCACAATAAATAAATAAATAAATAAATAAATAAATAAATAAATAAATAAATAAATAAATAAAACTAATAATAATAAATTATACAAATTGTTAATATTTGTGTGTTTTAAATATGACTGTACCCATTAATATGTGTAAAATATGATAGAAAATCATCTGTGAAAGATGTACACGTCCCGTGTCCCATGCTTCAACAGCTCTGGGGCGATGGAGAAATCGCCCCAAGGAGGCGGGTCTGTGTAACTGTTTAGCCAATTACTAATTTAAGATGTGAAAGAGTGACATAGAATTTGGCCAATCAGCGTCCTCAAATCCAAGCCGATATGGGCGATTACTTTATCACCCCAAGCGAGCAAATGCTCAAGTCCGGGCGAGTCTGTATATAGTTGTATACAGTTGTATATAGTTGACCTTAGTATTTTTCCTTAATTTTCACTACCTATTAATCTGCTGATTATTTTTTTCATTGTTTAGTATATAAAATGTTTACTGTAATTTCATAGAGCCCAAAGTGACTACAAATTCCATTTCAAATGAGAAAATGGAAAGCTTGTGTTTGTGCAACATGTTGTTTATGTTTTGTGTTAGAATGCCTCACCTTTTTAATATTGGCATTCAATAATTATTGACTATTTCACGGAGCACTCATTTCCTGTAGTTTGTGTTTAATGTATTGGGATGGTTACTGCAATTGACTGAATATGTCGCAGCCCCACCTAGAATATTCTTCACCAGCCGCCACTGGTGAACAGTGAACAAGCAACAAACAACACTAACAACAGACAGCACAAACAACAAGCAACACGATGGTGGGGCCTGGTGGATTAACAGAGAATAAAAGTAAGTTGAGGAAAAGCAGTTGAGGTTCAGAAAGTGCAACGGTGCAAGTAGTGCAAAGAGTGACATTATCAGTGGGGGTGGGGGTGAGGGAGGTCCCGGGAGTTATTCAAAATCCCAACTGCAGCTGGGAAGAAGCTGTTCATGTGTGCATTCTCCCATTGACTCTCATGGTAAAACTTTGTTTTCCCTGGAAAATGATGGATTTTGAATGAGGATTTTTGGACTCGCACTAACACGCTTGCGTCATAGTAAGCGCGTTACCGAACCGACACATCCCCAACCGGCTAATCCAGTGTGTGATTCGAGTCAGTTTTGCGAGGCAAGGATGAGACGGAGGGCTCCACCAACCCAGGCGTTGTTCTTGGATTGGTGGACTCCGTGGCGTAGTTAGGCGAAGTTTTTGATGAGTAGGCTTATGTTGTAAAGGTTGTGAAAGCTCTTGATCCTTGGTCAGTTAATTTATACTTGATTTAATATGCTGCCCCTGTCTTTATGTGGTTGCGGGACATAACTTACATAACTTACATCATACAACATTATATTCAGACAGACAGACAGACAGACAGACAGACAGACAGACAGACAGACAGACAGACAGACATACTTTATTGATCTCTGAGGGAAATTGCGTAATCGTGTAAATAATTAATTGTGGAGCGAAACCATTTTTGTTAATGGAGTTGCCATCTAGTGGACACCAGAAGGACTCTGTATGAGTTAATCATCTAACAACAAATTGATACTGTCTTGCACCTAACTAGTGGGCCACCTTAATCATTATCAGAAAAATTGCTCCCCCTGAGATTCTCTTCAGGAGCCGCCACTGCCCAGGACACTTGCATTTCCCCCACTGCTGAAAAAAAAGGAAAATTTAGACAACCAAATCTCCCTTCACACCCCTGTGAGTAGGCCTACTGTATAATCTCACCCTATATAACCACGACAGGAGTTCTCCCTAGCGGTGGTTCTTGGTAGGTGCTGGAGGTTCCAGACATATGGTCGACAGATGGAAACATTTGGTTAACAGCCACGCTGGTTCTGACTAATTGCTTAGTTTCTAAACAGACGAATCGTTATTATGCACCTTGGCTTTTGGTGAATCTTCTGAGCTGGAATATACTTTATTTGAAAACGAAATGAATCTATCTGTTGAATTTTGTACGTGCACTTTACTGTGGGATGATAGTAGCCCAAGGAATTTAGAGAGGTCATTGGGGTCGTTGGGTAGAGAAGGTGCCTAACAGCGCCCCCTAGTTGTTCTGAAGCCACTGTAACTCACGGCCTGACGTGTCCTTTCTAAAACGTATAGCCTATACTATCAGCTAATTAGTAAGATTTCACCAAATAAACACAAACACGCATCATAAAATGAGATCATTTATTGAAAAAACAAATCAACAATATAGTTCAAGACAGCTAGACAGACAAGATAGCTTGAGATTGGCAGAACAACGCGGTGATAGGTGTGTGTGTGTGTTTATGTGCAATTTATACATGCATTGAATCATTGAACATTCCTTATGTATATATATATATATATATATATATATATATATATATATGTTGAAAATCTATGCTTGTAATATATATATATATATATATATATATATATATATATATATATATATATATATATTACAAGCATAGATTTTCAACATGTTTACTTAAATGTCAACATATACATACCAGATTAGTGGTCCATTCAGTGCTCAGGAATGAACGTCTAGAATTGTTAAATGTCATTTAAATGGATTTCAATTTTAAACCCTGGCTGGTTTTCTCTAGGAATGGCTCAGAGCACAAGCATAACAGTTCAGCTCGACATCAACAGCTTTTTGGGGAAATGTACAGGACAATGAAACACGTGTAACAATTAGCCTAATTCCTTATTCACAATCTGGTAATTGCTTTCTCAAAACCTCTATTCTTGCTAAAATACTATGCTGGCAATAATTATTAACTAACTAGTAGACATACCAAATACTTCTCATGATGTGAGGAGAAATCCTCATGCTAACTCCTGAATAATGTCTGCCTTGGGACTCCTGAGTGTCCATTGGGTAAAGTGCCATGTCCATAGCTTAAACGGTGGGGCTGCCTCAGTGGTGGATGCCAGCTAGAGCTTGATGCTGCCTGACGAGATGAGGCAGTACATGTGTAGGGTCAGAGGGCTGTAGCACTTGGCCTGGTCATCCAGTATGTACAGGGGGTCCCCAATGCTGTCCGGGTTGAACCCTTGTTCCACCAACCTCTTCTTCAGCTGTTTGAAGGTTGCGGTCACCTCTACTTCCCTCTGTGAGGAAACGAAATGCACATTTACATTTATCTATATTTTTATATTTACAGTACAATCAACAAAACGTTGTAACTCACTGACCAACATTTGAATTCGGTATTGATTCTGAAATGAACAATATGGACATTTCAGGTGTCAAAGTTAACAGAAATATGTCAATTTTGTGTCAACCAACAGACCATGAGGTTTTGAGTAATCCAGTATTTGTTTTGGTAGACACCTCAACTCAACACAGCCACAATCTAAAATATGACGTTATTATAGAGATATTGTTAATGAGTAGGCTCACCTGTATCCTTATGAAGCGCGGCCTGGCGTATGAAGGCAGGCAGGCGACCTGGTGGTAGATCTGTCTGCCGTCAAACGGAGTGTCTTCTTTCAGAGAGACGACAGCCATCCCTGCCCTCCCCTCGTGCCCTTTCAGGACACCACAGTAGAAAAATGAAACACGAATACAAGAAAATGACATATATGATATAAAATGACATATAATGATATAACAGAAGAGCAGAACTGAACTGAGTGACCTCACGTCAGGACCCTGTGTGTTTGGTGGTGTAACTTTTGGCACTTAGCCAGAGGTGTTGTATAACTTGCAATGGTTAACCTCGCAATTGAAATGCTTGAAACGTGTTCCGGTGACTTTCTTACTTTATTAGCAGCAAGGAAATGTTTCACCTTCTTGTGACAAATGTACTTTTTTTGTAAGTTGCTTTGGGATAAAAAGCGTCTGCTAAATGCCCCTAGATGTAAATGTGGTGCTGGGCGGTGTTCTTGATATGAGTCTCCAAAGCGTTGCATCAGAGCGACTCAGGGAGGACGTGTCACCTCTCACCTGGCACCTCGACTCCATACACGTTTGACTCTCTGACACATCCAGCGAGGGAAAGGACGTCAGCTACTTCTGTTGTGGCCACGTTTTCACCCTTCCACCTGGCCAATGAAATGAAGCTGATGATTGGCGCTGTGCAGCACGCACACACGCACACAAGCACAAGCCAGTGTATGTCTTTTTTTTTGTATTACATTTTTTGTATTTTTTAATTTATTTATTCTATTTGTATACTTTTTCTATTTTTTTGGTATTTTATTTTATTGTATTTATATTTTTTGTATTGTATTTATATTTATATGTACCGTGGCTGCTATGGCGACCTAATTTCCCTTGGGAGATTAATAAAGTTTTATCTTTAATCTTGCAATATTTCCTCAGTATATTTGTGAAACCTTTGGATACAGCACATCAATTAATTGTTCTCAATGTTGACCTCTTTGTATTACATTTAATTATCATTCTACACTTTTAGTTAACTATTATCACTATTGGGACACTATTGTCCACTATTTACATCACTTTCTCAAATAATTGAGGAACTGAATTCATGTTTTAGTTTCTTTCTTTCATTTTCTTTGGTAAGATCTATTGACCAATATTTGGCTGCTGTTCACGTGAATTACAAGCATGTGCAGTAGTGTGTTGTCAATTCGTCTGGACCCTGGGCTTGCGTACCTAAAGGTGTCCCCGACGCGATCCTGGAAGTAGATGAAGCCCTCCAGGTCCACCCTCAGCAGGTCTCCACTGTTGAAGTACAGATCTCCTTTCCTGAGGACGTCCCGTAGCCTCTTCTTTTCCGTCTGCGCTTCGTTTCCCACGTAGCCGACGAAAGGAGCCCGCTCAGTGATTTTTGACACCAGCAGCCCAGTTTCACCTACACAACAACGCACGTTACACGTATGACGTGCAATGCATGCACCCATGTTGCACATACGATATGCATATATACATACTTAATATACATACTCATTCATGAATGTATATATGCCTGTATGTATGTAAATATATACACAAACACACACTCCTTCCATGTAGGAACTGGCCTTGTCCAATACATTTCATCGTACAGTTTGACTAAGTGATGCTGCACTTGTTTGACTTTGTCTCGTGGGACACACTGATCTGATGAGTGGTTCAAGTTTGAAAACTCACTCACCTCGGAGAGCCTCGATGCAGAGCCCGCGGGCATCTCGCACCGGCTCATCTCTCTCTGTGTCGTATTTAACCAGTGTGTACGGAAACAGCTTCTACGGCAGAAATAGCAACGGTAAGCGCATGACAAACCATTCACTAAAATACCGGTGGCGGCAATCGTTGCTCTCGTCTCAAAGTTGAGATAAAAACTAAATTACCGTTGCGCAATTTCAGAAACAACTTCCCGCCACCTACCACCACCAAGCTAAATATCATTAGTGCACGGGGCAAACGCACCGAGCACTGGCCCTACAGCAAAGCTGTGGAGCCAGTGCTCGGGGCGAAGCCCCGAGCACTATTGTTATCCTGTGGATTTTTTCTTCTTCTTATTATTATTCCTCTTCCGGATGAATTTTGATTCGCTACTTGTCCTACAACTCGAAGAGTTGTAGGACAAATTATATATCAAAATGTGCGTCTTCATCGGGATCGGTGTGCTATTCGATTTCTTAAAATAATATTAATTTTTCACGACGTTATTGGCAAAAAACTGCGAATATTTTCCCATAGACAATGAATGGGAGGAGGTAAAAAAATAAAGACTTTTGGTGCTGTCTGCTGCTCCTGCATACTTTGACCTAGAGACTCCATTTCAACTTTAAACAGTAGACAAAAGTCCTGTGTATTTTATGTATATTTCCATGTTTTGATAGGTCATATACTTTTTGATCAATCACTGTTCAATGACCATGATCATTTTTGGAAAAATAATGAGATTACAATGGGTGTGTATTGCATGCCCTTATTAGGGTTAGAGTGTAGCTAGAGTGGAGAGAGCCCCACAAAAATGAAAAAATAAATCTCTTTCCACGCTGCTCCTGGCCACAGCTTACAATGTACACACGTGATTTTTTCCAACTTTGTAGACATACGTGTTCTGTCTCTCACAATGTGTTTAAAGAATCGGAGAGATTTACAGAATTCGAATTAGCAGCCTCTAAGTGCGGCCAGTCAGTGTCTTCTCCTCATTGACTCCAATACAAATATTTCAAATATTTTCAGAGAAAAGCAGAACGGACCCCTGTTTTAAACTCGCGAGTGTCTCCGAAATATTTACTCTAGAAACATTGTAGAAACACCTAAGCGTTCGGGAAGTCCTTACGGCGATGATGGTCTTGCTTTTTTTCTGATAGGAGCTACCGTTTTGTCAGAATAAGCCCAAATGTGAGACCAGTGCCGAGGCAGAAATGGCTTTGTTATGGGTTCGTTACTGGTAGTCCGTACCATGACAATGCAAACTCCAGGGGGGGCCTGGTGTTCTAATGGTTTGGCCCAGCTGAAAAGCGGGAAGTGCCGTGTTGTGTTTTCCTCGCGTGCTTGTGTGGGTGAGTGACCTGTATCGATCGCGCGCAGCACAGACACACACACAGACACACACACACACACACACACACACACACACACACACACACACACACACACACACACACACACACACACACACACACACACACACACACAGACGCACGCGATGTATTGCACACGCACAGAGCTCTAATACTTTTCATTGGATAATGTGATTCAGATAGGTGCAGTTCAGCCGTGTCTACCTGCTGAATGTAACCGCTGTGAAACTATCGGGAAATAACGATTCATTTCGCTGATTAACGGCGGTGCAGTTCAGCCGTGTCTACCTGCTGAATGTAACCGCTGTGAAACTATCGGGAAATAACGATTCATTTCGCTGATTAACGGCTTTATCGAGACCGGCGCTCGCTCTCTGTTATTGTACGTCTCTCTACCAAAGTGCTCTATCTCTCCGTCTCTCTCTCGTCATCGGACACAAATCAAATTAAATGTGAATGTAAAGTAAACCTAACACTAACCCTAACCTCAACGTCTCTGTAGACATATCGCGCGTGTCTGGGTGCTTGCAAAACTCATTTTAATTCATAACATTTAGTGACACACACACACACGTCCCGACCGCAGCAGTTGATCAGTGATGGGCAGTGAGATCTGTCTGTCTTGTCGTTGATAAATAAACTGTGAGATATCGAGTCTCCGTTGCCATGGTTACCATCTAGCGTCTCTCTCGTCATCGGACACAAATCAAATTAAATGTTGTTTCTATTTTGTGTAAATTAGGTTAATGCTTTTGTGTTTTCTTGTATTATCAGTTCAAGTTGTTGTACTTGCCTGAGGAAATCGTGGATAGTAGCGTGTTTTTAACGTGTTGGGGGAGTGTTTCCCAGAATGCATTGCGATATTCTGGCATTCTGTTTCATTACATGTTATTGCTATTAGATAGGGTTTGGAGGCGAATGTTCAGGACATGTTGGGTTCCTTACATTTCACTGTTTCATGACGTTCAGTTTGTTGACTGCTGTTTTTGGGATCAGCACCATTACTCAAACGGCTGTGACTCTGATAGAGGTTCACACTCGGTAGCGTCACTCGTGCACTATCAAAATTTCCCTCGAGGGAATTTTTGAACTCTAGTTATGATTCTTCTTCTTATTATTATTATTATCATTATTAGTATTTGTCAATAAAAACACTAACCAACACTGTAAAGTGCTTCAGATCCCTTGAAAAGCGCTACCAAATTCTATGCATTGAGTTGACAGTATGGCCACAGTGGCCCCCATGGGGCCGTGCACGAGGCCGGCGCGTACGCACGCGCTGCAGGACGTTGGAGCGTCCGATGGCGCCGACCGTGCCCGTGTAGTTGACGAAGCCCACGTTGCCCTCCGTGGAGGCGTAGAACTCCCGGATCTCGATGGGGCCGAAGCGCCGCAGGAAGTCGCGCCACACGTCGGCCCTCAGGCCGTTCCCGATGGCCAGCCGCACGCAGTGGTCGCGCTCGTCGCCCCGCTGCCGAGCCAAAGAAACCACACGAGACAGCGCTTGATTCGATCCCGTGGGTGGGGTAATTAAGAGATTTAATTTGGTGGAATCACTTGGGGACGTAATGTACGTAGAGGGGGAGGGGGAGGGGAAAGAGGACAGTATCAAAGCCACGTGAAGTCAGCGCATTTTTCTACGGAGGGTTTCACTTACAAGAGAAACATCCACCGAGAGTAATTGGTGTGTGTCGTTCACGTTAGCTCTACCCCCCCCCCCCTCACCAAAAAATGTACATGAGAATAAAATCCTACAAATACCAATATAAGTATAATTTGACCACAGAGGGAGATTCGGTTGCCAAGCCTCTAGATAAGGACAGCCAAGCAAAGGCCAGTATCTATTCCTAGCCTAAACCAGAAGGAACCAACCCGGCTTTAACAGCCCCGTGGTAACCTGACGCTGTTCTGCATGTGACGCTGTTGGATTTGGTTTCAATGGCCATAGACAGAATGTTTACACTCCCGGCTGCCACGCCCCTGAATTCTCCCTCCATTTGAAGTCGGCGTACAGGCAACCCAACTGACCAACGCAACGCGGGCTCCCATATTTTGTCACGTTTGCACAATCCAATCAGAGCCCATGGATCAAGTCGCACTCAGCCTTCTACTGTTTTGTGCAATACTTGGAAGCGCGTCACACTCTTTGACCTTTTCAGCCAATCGTATCATCGTGTTTAACCTTTTCGACCAATCACATCATCATGTTTCCGTTCTCTCTGAAAGGACGCCGGCCCCGGCTGACCGGCAGCTGACAGGAATCCTGTCTTACTGCCTGCTGCACATATTAAAAATACCATCGAAATGTCTTTTCATGTTAAACTACATGGGGGACAACAAAAATACATGTCCAAGGACCAGAACAGCGTGTTTGGCCTCTTTATTTACATTTCCAACTTGAAAGGGGCTCATCAGCGGGCAGACCTCCAAGTAATCAGTTTGTCCATAAAGTATTGCCATGTATGTCTTTCCAATCCTTGCACCTCAAGTGTTCTTCTGCCAGTAGGTCATACCCTGTAAATAAACAGGACTGCAGAGCAGCGCGGTCTATGGGGATAATATGCAAAAGCAATCATGCATTTGCTTTAGGCGCAGAATGTAATTGCCAAGGTGCTGGTCAAGGTCAATGATTGTAATTACAATAAAGTAGTTTGACCCCAATTTGTCCCCTTTCAAGGGAAGTGAGGACTTCCCTTGAAAGTCATACAGAAATCAACCAACCAATTGGCTGTTCTGAGTCCAATGACACTCCAAAACATGATGAGGATTCACACAGGATGGTAAGGGAGTGTCCTACCATAGGCGTGTTGCAGAGGTAGCGTAGGACCTCGCCAATGTACTGAATCACGGTCACTTTGTGTTTCCTGCAATCGACCCAGAACTGCGAGGCGGAGAACTTCTTCTTCAGAATGATGGTTGAGCCTACATCACAACAAAGCAGAAACAAAGCTAAAATTATTTGAAAATATTAGCTAACTTCTCATTGTTTAATTATGTGTAAATTGAATCTAATTCCTATCACATAATAGCGCTGGACGTATGATTCTAGAGCCATGGTTTGTGTTTAATTAAATAAAAATGTCACAGCCATCCATCATCTCTCTGTGAGAATATCTACACATAACATATAACATATGTCATATGTTGTCTGTTACAATTATTGCGCATTTGGAGTTTGGAGAAAGGCAGTTTCGATCCTCTGTATACTTGCACTAATTGTATGGTAGGTTTGACAATAAAGTTCACTTTGACTTTGACTTTGACTTTGACTTTGTTCTGGTCGATCACACACCTGCCTCTGTATGAGACATCCTGATCAGGGTTTTTCTTCCCTGATTTGTTCGGGGGAATCCATCTTGCCTGCCGATCACATTCGCGCACACACCATTGCCTTAGCTCCACCACTGGTGTGTGAACGCAGTTCCTCTCAATGGTGGCGAAACAAAGTGAGGGAGAGGGAGGGGCTGTTTTTTTGGGGTTACTTATTTCCAAAATCTTGCTTCTTCTGCTCTTTTCTGCACTCTCTCTTTTCTAGCAACTCTTACATGTAAATCTTACCAATGACACTTTTTTAATGTATAATTTAAATGTATAAACGACACTTTCTTCCTTGCCTTCATTCAGTGCTAAAGACGTACATGACCGGTAAGTGTCCATAGTCGTCAATGACATCACTTCTCTACTGCCCCTATCAAGGTTGTGATCTGTCATCAACAAATTTCCATCAACATATTTCCAGTGTTTTCGCCACAGCTTTGCATGCCACAACTAACATACTTACTACTAACATATTCCGACTGAACAACCTGAGGTGTTCTATTTATCTATCTATCTATCTGACAAGGTCTGAGCAATCTAACTCCATACACACCAATTGTTGGTGTACATTCAAGCCATGCAGCTATCTTCCACAGGCAAACAATGCTGTGAACCTTGACCCATTTTAAGGAGAGAGCACTTGGTAGTCCTGTGGTCTCAGCCTGGTTCCCCCCAAGTTATGGGTTCAACATTTACAAAAGGCCCTTTCATGTGGTTTCCCCTGGCGACGGCTGGGAGGAGGAGGGGGGGGGGTGCTGAACAGGCTCAGTATTTACTTCAGGACAAACAAGTTCAGACATTTCCACTAGGCCTTGGTGATAAGGCTTTAGATTTAAGGTATCACACTGATACCACAACACCTGCTAATGAATTACAAATCCCACGCCCTTAGATACATTTGGACAATTAGTTAAAATTTTCATGAGAGGATTTCTTTGAATGATACATTTAAAAAAATGTCATGAGAAGTGGGGTAGCCTACCAAGGCCCTCTTCAAGGGGAAGGACCCCCACTGTTCCCCCACATCTACAGGACGGCAGTTTAACTTCCGACAAAAGCTTCAGTCACTCTTCCAAAGCCTGCTGCTGGGAGGTCGGGTGGGGGGGGGGGGGGGGGGGGGGGGGAACATGAAGATCTCAACATCTCACCCGTCTCCATGGAGCCCACAAAGCCAATCAGGAAGCCGGCCGTGTGGTAGAGGGGCAGGTTGAGGTAGAGGACGTCACCGGCCGAGACCCCGTTGGACGCCAGGACCGCCAGGGCCATGAGGAGACGGTTCTGATTGACCACAGCTGCTTTGGGGAGACCTACAGATTCAAGATTCAAGATTCAAGATTTAAATATTTTTATTGTCAAGTGTGCTACATGGCAGGCATATAGCACAGATGAAATTGCAGTCCTCTCAGACCTGCGGTGCAAAATGAACAAATGGACAAACAAACAGACAAACGGACATTGTACAGACAAAACATGGAAACACAGAAAAGTACGAAAAAAAGTGAGGTAGTGCGTTGAAAATTGAATAGTGCAAAATATATTTAAAACAGTCAAAAGACATTCTAAAGTGTCATAGTCGAGATTAGAGTTAGTGATTGGTGGTGGGAGGCAGTGGCGTAGCCACAGGTGTGCCAGGGTGTGCCTGGGCCACCCAAACGTGACCCTGGCACATCTAAAATATTCCGTTCGCAATTGACACAATGTTACATAAAGCCGTACGTTTCTACAACCATATCGTTAACGAGCGGAAGACGTGATAATAAAGACACGGGCTCTGACAGACTAAGTTGCAAAGGAAGCTGGGGGTAAAAAAAAAAAAAAAGCGCAGTTGTTGACCACAACACCGACACGGCATCGCATTGATTAGAGCATGAACTAGATCTATTTACAGCGCTGTAGCTTTAAATACTTCTGCTAGCATATTTGAACGTGCGGTTTTTTATTGTCAATACGCGATCACGTTACTAGGGCTATAGGCTACACAGTAAGCGGTGTTTACATTTCCAGCTGAGCCTCCACGTCTTTTGCATCACACCTGTCCTGTTTGCGCCCTTAATTTTCACTGGGTTGAGGCCACCCACAATCTCACAGGCGCACCTTGATTAACATTTCTGGCTACGCCCCTGGTGGGAGGGTGATGGTCTGAGGTCAGATGATGCTGGTGGGTGCGAGGTTAAGAGTCTGCGGCAGAGGGGCAGAGGAGGGGCAGGGGCAGAGCAGGGAGGGAGTTGAGCCTCCGGACCGGCTGGTGAGTCACACATAGAGAAGAAATGAGGGCTGCTGTGAGGGGCAGAGTGAGGTCATGGCTACGGGGGTTTAACCTCCCACACCAAAGGTACAGGGTGTGAGCCCCTCCATCTCTGCATGCTACCTGTAGCCCCCCCCCCCCCCCCCCCCCCCCCCCCCCCCCCCGTCAGCAAGATGTCTAACACTGTACCTGCTCCATAGTTTCCCATCTCGTGTACCCGCATTCACTGTAAGTCACGCTAGGGATGGGCGATATGGCCAGAAATCCATATTGCGATATACATTGCAGCCTCTTGCGATAACGATACATATCACGATATGGAAATGATAAAAGAACCATTTCAAAACAGGTTACATAGACCCTAAGGAATATAGTTATATAGTTATATAGTGAATGGTCAGGCTAAGGAAAAGCTCCATGGTACGGCTCGACCACAGGTTCCGTTGTAGTGGCAAAGTATTTCAAGTCACACGGCTTTTTCAACCTTTTCGCGGAGCTCGGCATACAATTTTGGCATCTCTGTTTCTGTAAAGTATTTGCGGCTCGGCACCTCGTATCGTGGATCAATAGCTCTGATCATGGCTTTAAAGCCGCGTCTCTCTATCATTGTGGGCTCTTCCTATTGTAAGGAGTAACTTTTGAAAATGAGTGTTGGTGAAGATGATGATGATGAGTTGCACCCGGTTGCAGCTCGTGGCTCTAAATTTCACGGTAGATTGCGTCATCAACATGCGTTATCAAAGTCAAAGTAGCTTTGTCAATTCCTTCACATGACAAGACATACAAAGGAATGGAGAGTACGTTTCTCACCCTCCCACGGTGAAACAGATAAAGTGCACAGGCACAACCTGCAGGACAAGACACCCTACTACTAAAACTAAATACTAAAACTAAAGTACCGGTAAACATACCTATAGATAAGAGATAAAGATAAAAAAAAGACAATACAAGTAGTAAAAATAGTAGTAGATAGTAAAATTGTAGTAAAAAGAAAATATCGCGATAGAGCATATCATTAAAACCTCTATCGTATGCCATTTGTTATCGTTTATATCGTATATCGTTTATATCGTGCATTACTAAGTCACGCTGGAGAAAAGTGTCGGCTACATGGATAGGGCAGTGGGCCGCAGTGGAGAAGGGTCCGAGGATTCCCACTCACCGCAGCAGACTAACGCCACTCGGCATCAAGGAAATCCTGCCTTGGGACTACCGATCAAACCCGTGAGTTTAAAGGCGAGGGACTTCATTCATTCACTTCATTCCAGTTTGTGTGTGTGTGTGAGAGAGAGAGAGAGAGAGAGAGAGAGAGAGAGAGAGAGAGAGAGAGAGAGAGAGAGAGAGTGAAAGGGAGTGCGAGTGAAAGAGCGTGTGTGAGAGAGCGAGAGAGAGAGAGAGAGAGAGAGAGAGAGAGAGAGAGAGAGAGGAAGTCTGGCAACCATTTATAAAGTATTTTGAGGAGGAACTCCGTTCCCTTAACATAGTGTAGCCTATGCTATCCCCCCCCCCCCTTTTTCTTTTTTTTTTTTTTAATTATTATTATTATCATTATTATTATTTATTTATTTATTTTGTGTGTGTTTATTAGCAACTCTGTTATGCACTTATGTGGGTATATATGTAGGTAAAACTACTTTCTGTATACTGAGTCATTTCTATCTATGTTCTATTTTTATATTTATATTTACATTTTTTATATTTTGAGTTGAGTACTGCTGTGATTGTATAATGTGAAAATCAATAAAAATATTACAATAACAATGGAATGAGCAGCAGTACACGCATTACACTTTTGGGTTGGTCATGTTTTCCAGTCTGCATTGCTTGTGGGCAGACACTACAGGTAAGAGTTCAGAGACTTACTGGCGTGTACACCAGTTTAAAGCATTGTTCCCTCAGTGAGGTGGAGAAGAACCGTGAGAATATGGCATAAGGCTCTCAAACCACTTTGCTTCTGATTGATGGGAGGACTTTGCCAGGTCATTTTGTCTTTTTGTCAGTCAGTTGAGTTGATGTGTATTTCCCCACTTATTTACCCAGCCATCTCCTCATTTCACGTCCATCTCCAGTTGTGCGCAATAACATAACGTAACATGGCTATGACATGTTGGCACCAATGCAGTGTGTAATGTCGCTGTGGGTTTAAGATGAAGCATCATACCTGTAGTTCCAGATGTGTAAATGTAGACAGCCGGACTTTTAAATGTGACGTGTGATCTGAAAGATCGGGGCACTGGTGCGTCTGAGGCCTGATCCACCTCATTGGAGAAGCTCTCTACACCGCTAAGATCACAATCCTTGGCCATCAGCAAGATGGTCACCCTCTGTTCCTTTAGTGGAGAAAGCACATCTCGCACAGCGTCCCTTAGTTCTAGGAAGAAACGTGAAACAAACAACATTACATGTGAAACATATGTTGTGTTTGCATTGTGTTTGCGTATGCATACCATCCAGGCTACTACGCTTTTGACAGCTCTATTACCAGCGGCTACTCGGCGGTTCAGGGCATCATCACATGGTGTGTGTGTGTGTGTGTGTGTGTGTGTGTGTGTGTGTGTGTGTGTGTGTGTGTGTGTGTGTGTGCGTGCGTGCGTGCGTGCGTGCGTGCGTGCGTGCGTGTGTGTGTGTGTGTGTGCGTGCGTGTGATGCATCACGCACAGCTACTGGGTGTGCATCCTACCTGATGCTGCAATCAACACCTTAGCGTTGCTGCAGCCAAAACAGTGCATCAAGGATCTGGAGCGGATGTTGTGATTGAGGAGCGCAGCGGGGGACCCCAATTTCGCCAAGGCCAGGCAGATAAACATAAAGGCGGGCTCATTTCCCATGAACAGAGCCACCGTGTCGCCAGCATTGTAACGAGGATGACGAAGGAGGGCGTTCGCTATCTTGTTGCTCGTAGTGTCTGCGTCCTGGTACGAGTAGCGCTCATCCTCGAACACGACAAACGTCTCATTGGGACGCGCAACAGCTTGTTCCAGAAAGCGGTCCAGAAAAAGAAATACGGGTCTCCTCCTCCGCCTTAAGATGTAGGTTTTTGAAATGGTCAACAGTTTCACTAGGTAAAAGGCATCCTTCCAAAAATAAGGGTAAAACCTTTTTAGTAAGAATTGCCCTATGCATAAACTCGCCAAAATGATCGAAATCACGTACATCTTCGTGTCGTGTTGATCTGGAGTCGCTTGGTTCAAGGCGAGACGAAAATCACCGTAAATCATGAGATTCTCAGATTTCCCTAACTTTTCGATCTGTGGGCGGGTGCTGGGCTGTGGTCTAATCCCTGACTGCTGCTGACCCCTTCTTCTGTTCCGCATTCCTTTGACCACGTATCAAATCTTTAGTTTCTTGAGGGTTTCACGATGGTGAAACCCTATTTGCTTGTGTGTGTGTATGTGTGTGTGTGACAAAGGAACACCAAAGGGCAGATAATTGGTCATTTATATTTAAGGTGAACAGTGAAGGTGAATTTGTTCCCGTCATAAGTACATAATGATTAGGTAAATAAGAACAATACACATCTTCTGGTTTTGCCAGTACCAAAGACATGATGAACTGCTGTGGGACCCGGGCGAGGACCAGCATTTTTTACATACATTTGTTGTTGATTGCTATACTTATTTACTCGGCCCTAAAGATGACCTCTTCCAGACAATGCAAGGATCAGTTCAGAGCCTACATAATTGTTATGAAACTGATGGGGAGTTCACGTCCATCTCCAGCTGTGCACAATAACATGACTGGCTAGACAGAAGACATGTTGGCACCAACGTACTCGCGTGCGTGTGTGTTGCGTCCCTTGTGCGCACGAATGCTCACATGTGTGTGTGTGTGTGTGTGTGTGTGTGTGTGCGTGTGCATGTTTGTGGATATATGTGTGTAGATATCTGAGAGGTCCTATAACCAGAAATAGATGAATGGAAGAGAAGAGTTACCCAGTCCTTTTTTAACTTTCCACGTATGTTTGCGTCTTTCGGTGACCTTTAAACATCTGTCCTTCAATCATCCAACATTCAGCAACACCTCCTTCACTCTCCTCCTCCTCTTTTTTTCTTTGTCTTTGAATCTGTTTGAATTCAGGCCTGTGTGATGGGGATGTGTGAGGGGCGTGTGTGATGGGGATGTGTGAGGGGTGTGTGTGATGGGGATGTGTGGTGGTAGTGGGGCGTGTGAATCCAGACTCGATAGCGTAGCCAGCCTGGCATTGTGTTGTGTTGCTGTTGTTGTTGTTGTTGTTGTGTTGTGCAACGCTGACACATACGTTAGATGACAGCGCGTGGTGTGGTGGGCTTCAATACTTTTTGAATTTTCTTTTACTGACTGTGATTCACATCCATTTTTTGTTTGCTCTGTTTATTTGTGTGGCTCTTTTTTTTAACTTCAGAGTGAAAAACATTTGTTTCACGTCGCTGTCCATACCGAGCCACATCAACTACGTTAGGCTCTAAATCACGTGGTGGAGTCTATTATGCCCACCAAATTGAGTGGATTATGCCTCAGACAAAATAGCCGTAGTGTTTCACGTTTGAGGGGTTGCACAAGAAAATGCCTTGTTTCGTTAGGCTATCTCAAGAGATTAAAGTATGCTATGTTAATTAAATGAACCTTTTCAATTATAGAATTGTATGAATGAATGACTATTTACAAATCAAACCCTTGGGAACCCTGACAGAGGGTTGCCTTGCCTTGCTCTGCCTTTTTTCACTTTTTGAAAACAAAGTAAAGAGAAGTGACATGTAGACCTCACATATGTAACAGAGGAGCGGAGGACGGTCTTGGGCAACAGCCAGAGATGATTAAGTAGAGAACTCCGTAATATCAGCAATCCCTGAGGAATCTGGGTTGTAAAAACATGTAAGCATAATCAAACCACGAGCAGGTGGTGTAGCGCCTATCTGCTCGTGAGTCACAGGGTCTAGCCTATATATGTAGGTAATGTAGGCCTATAGACTAATGTATACTTCACATGTGTCACACTCCCTCCTCTCTCACTCACATTTTTAACTGATATCTAATTTCAGCTAAATCCCTCTTGAATGTAAAACTGAAAAATGTTTTTTTTTTTTTGTCACAGTTGGCCTACATTCGTCCTCGCGGTGATGTTTCGTTTTTGTTCTGGGGTATTTGCTATAATCTGGCCGACATTATCCTTGAGAACTTTTGACGCAAGTGGCCCTACTTGATAAGAATTTGCTGGCGTAAGGGGTAGTGTTTCAGGGTGTATTTTCTCAAGTCACGTTGCCTCATAACTTGCCAACAACCAATGGGTCGAGAGACACGTAGGCCTACTCCTCTCTATAAAGCAGCCCTGCTGGTTGAGGCGCCCGTTCATTCAAGCGAGAGGTTGTTTCTGAGCCGCTGCGAAGCTCTACCACTCGACTCCTTTATATTTCCCAGCCGTAATTATTGCATCGGACAATGCTGCGAGTAAGATGTCTGAGAGGAGGTAGCAGGGGCGCCGAGGCAGCCCATCTGATCGGAGCTATGGTTGGTATCGCGGTGGTTTAGGACTATTCCAAATCAAAAACATTTAAACCCATTTACGCACCAGAAACCAAGGATAATAAAATCAGCGCGCATGTGTTTAAAACAAAAAAAAAAAGATTTCACCTGCAAAAACAGTTGGCCATGCCTATCCCATGTAGGATACCTAAATGGTTTTATTTCTATTTTTTGTATTTTTTGTTTTTTAACAGACATAGGCCTACAATTGTTTTTTTTCTGGTGTTCTTCGGCACTTCGGTTTCTGGGGATAACGAAACCGATTACAGCGGAATACAAGGAATCAATCTATTTTGAATACATAGGCTACTTACATTTTTGTCTGTTGTGAGTGACAGCGGCCAACTGTTGCCGCAGATGCTCGGACGACCTCGGTGACACGACCACCGCGCATGCGCCGTCTAACCTACTATCAATCTTACGTGGTCCGTTTTCAACTCTTTCATTATTCGGAAATTATTGTTTGCTGCATTCAAATAGTAGGCCTATTTAAATTGTGTCTAGTGTCTGACAGATATAGTAGGCATATAGGCTATACTACTTAAAATTCTGTTTTTATTGGTGTCAGCCCATTGGCTTGTATGTAAGTATGTGCATTTGATAAAATACGAACTACACTTAAATCGCATCAATGCCCCCCACCCGGGATGATTTACGCATTGTTTGCTCTGCCCTCTGTCCGCAGCTCGGACGGTCAGTGACTGGATGGGTGCAGAAGGCGTTTCAGAGCACCTCCAGTGCAGCTGCACCCCAGCCGCGATCCGTCCACGCGGAGGAACCTGTTACTGAGCCCGTGCAGGAGGAATGCCCTGTCTGCGCCTACAATGAATGGGACCCCCTTGAAGAAGTCATCGTGGGACGGGCAGAAAATGCCCGCGTGCCTCCCTTCAGCGTGGAAGTCAAGGTAACAGAGATGCAAGAAGTGGGAGTTCAGTTATTGGTTATTCTCGGGGGGTTTGTTATTCGGAAAGGCAATGCCGTGTTGCACAGCGTTCCTGCAGAAAGAAATGGCTTAACCAGTCGTGCTATTAAATGGAAGGGACAGCATGGCAAGAGTCTGGATCATGTCTGCACAATACAATTGCTCAGTTAAAATGTAGAGAAGAAGGGATTGGGTTTGATGTTTTTCGGATGTGCTGCTGGCCTGTGCTGCCTGCCGGGGAGACAGACTGACTTTGTAAGTGTTTTTTTTTTATTTTATTTTTTATTCACGATAACACACAACTGACAGGCTAACACGTATGAGAAGCACTGGCCCTTCTACGAGAAGTATGGGGGCCAATCCTTTCCTGAGGACCACTTGAAGAAAGCTGTTGCTGAGATTGAGGAAATGTGCAATATTCTGCGCCACGAGGGCGTGACCGTTCAGAGGCCGGAGCCTGTCGACTGGTCCTTGGAATACAAAACTCCAGACTTCACTTCACCAGGTGACCACAAGGGGGGAGGCTAGAGCTCTGTTCATTATTGATTGTTGACCATTTTTAACACTGTATTGTAGAATAATGCTATAGTTATGATGTTTGTACTGATCCCTTGACCCACTAGTAACAGCAATGTCCCTCTCCTTTGACCCTGGCCCTGGGCAGGCATGTACGCTGCCATGCCCAGAGACATCCTCATGGTGGTGGGCAATGAAATTATCGAGGCGCCCATGGCCTGGAGGTCCCGCTTCTTTGAATACCGGGCCTACAGGCCTCTGATCAAGGAGTACTTCAAGAAGGGTGCGAAGTGGACCACGGCTCCCAAACCCACCATGGCTGACGAGCTGTACGACCAGGTGTGTTTTTACAGTCACATGTCTTTACAGTCACGATGCACCACTACACACCCAAAACGGGGTCATTGAGTCATTTGGTCTGCACCCCCCCCCCCCCTCATCGAGTTGTTTGATTTGCTTATCTTGCTTTTTTCCATTGTTTTACGCAACTCTCATCTGACCTCATCCGCCCCCTCCACCAAGCCTAGCCAGAGCCCCAAAAGCCTCATTGACCCCCCCCCCCCCCACACACACACACACACACACACACACAACACACCCTCGCCTCCATTAACATTGAACAGTCAACAATTGAACTGATGGATTTGCTGATCTCATTATGTCCCCCCCCCCCGCTCACCCCGTTGGTCTCCCCCCCCCCCACTCAGGACTACCCCATCCGCACCGTGGAGGACCGACACAAGCTGGCCGCCCAGGGGAAGTTTGTGACCACCGAGCACGAGCCGTGCTTCGACGCCGCCGACTTCATCCGTGCCGGGAGGGACCTGTTTGTCCAGAGGAGCCAGGTAAAGGGGGCCGCGGGACCGCCGGGGGGGGGGGGGGGGGGCAGCGCCGGCCGTGGTGTTGTCACACGGTAACACACCGGCCACATCTTGACAATCTTATCACGGTCCGCACGGCGAGCCGGCAGGCAGAGGCCTCCGGCCGCACACGGCGGACCTTGAGCAGGAGAAAACACGCAGACGCTCCCAGACGGAGATTAGATAAAACTAGAAAACGCAATTCCAAGGAATTACCATGGCATGACAATGTAAAAAGGCTGCAGTGTAAACTAGAAAATGTGTGCATAGAAATGACTGTGATCTTTCTGATCAATACTTCGCTAGCTAGCGCTAGTAAGTTTGCACTCTCATATCAAGACAACATTAATGAAAGGTTGACGACAAAATCAATGACCCCCAACAATCACCCAAAACTGGAAAACTTACCTTGGTTGTAATTTCAGATATTTGTATCAAATGGCAGTTTGACGAGGGAATCAATTGCACGGCAGTGAATTGAGCAGAGGATAGTGAAAAGGTTCACAGCTGTAGCGTGTGTCAATCATGCCAATGCTGCTTAATCGTTCTCAGCTGGAAAGTTGATTAGCGGAGTCATAGTAACAATGGGATTACGGGCTCAGTTAGTTGTAGGCTATCTATACAGGGAATTTCATGCTTTTTTAATCACAAATAGCTCAAAACTTATAAAGGTTTCATATCTGAAAAGTAGATAGCACACCTACAATTAACGAGACCTTTGTAATGACGTTAGATCTGTATCATGTGATCCAATGGTACGGCGGGAATTAATTGCAGTAAAAAGTCGCGAGAATAATTATAAAGTGGGATAACAGTTCATGGCATGACGTCATGCCATGAAACAAGACCTACTTCTGGGGCTTCTAATGGTTACAACTTTTGTGGAAGCTTGAGTCAAGGTCATAGTACACGCTTGGGGATCCCAGGGGAGCGCTTCTTCTTCAGGTCTTTCTTGGCCATCTTTGTGTGTGGATTAGCGTCCTACATTCATAAAATACGTATTTAACATTTAGTTACCACACATTTTCAAATATAGTAAAAATCACGTAAAATCTAGCATGTTCAGTTGGAAGCTCTTACAAATCTACCAACGCGCTACTTATGATATCATTGAATATATACAAATAATGTTAAATGCTTTCCATAAAAAAACAACAACAGAGATTAATTCCAGTAAGGAACAAGCTAGTTCAACGTCAGTCAAGTGATGTCAGTCAGAATGGAGTAGCGCCAAACAGAGGACTGACATAACGTCCTGTCGTCTTATGTCTAGGTAACAAACTACATGGGAATTGAATGGATGCGCCGTCACCTCGCTCCAGAGTACAAGATCCACATCATTTCCTTCAAAGACCCCAATCCCATGCACATCGACGCCACCTTCAACATCATTGGACCAGGACTGGTGCTGTCCAACCCAGACCGGCCCTGTCGTCAGGTCAGTCTCCAACCTCTCGTAATACTGAATTAAGTGTAATCCTTAATTCGGGGTGTAATGTGTGTTCATGACTAGCCATTAGCATTCTAAAGATGGATACTGATAGAGATTTATATCTTTTAGATGAGTATGAGTAGCATACTTTTATTGCTTTTAGCCTCACCTATGCAGCTTGCTTGGGATAAAGGTGTCTACTAAATTTCTAAATGTAGTGTTAAAAAAGGAATGAGAGAGAAACGTTGTTATTTGCTGTCCTCTAGTGGCGGGACATTGTAATGTTCGTTTTTTTTTTTTACATCGTTCTTTTCCTTTTAACGTCCAGATTGAGATGTTTAAAAAGGCTGGCTGGACTGTGGTCAAACCACCGCTGCCCCTGATGCCAGATGGTGAGCACGGAAAATGAATATCCACAGAATATTCTGCGCTTTTACTTTTCAGATATTTTATTTTACAAAATGTGAAATGTACCTTTCCTCGGGTGTCCCTTGCAGACCACCCACTGTGGATGTCTTCCAAGTGGCTGTCCATGAACGTTCTCATGCTGGACGAGAAGCGTGTCATGGTCGATGTCAATGAAACCACCATTCATAAAATGTTTGAAAATCTTGGTAAGTGTTTCTGACACTATAGTACACTCTAATATACCACGACTTCAACTTCAGTTTCCTAATACTCCTTTTTCCTTTTTTAAACTTTGCCCATTACTTTCAAATGTATTGAAACTCAAAAAGCCCCTTATCCTGCTCCGATAGCTAATCAATCTATCCATGTATGTATGAACAACACAGGCATAAAGACTGTCAAGGTGAACATTCGCCACGCCAACTCCCTCGGTGGAGGGTTCCACTGCTGGACCACTGACATCCGGCGCCGCGGAACCCTGCAGTCATACTTCCACTAGCCTAGCCAGAAACAGGCAGTTTATATTGAGCTTTCAAGGCTAACGTCGCAACCCCGTATTTGTTATGGAACTAACACGTGAATAGAATAGCGAAACAGACAACGGAAAATAACGGTTATTTCATATCTACACGTAGATCTAAATTCAACATTTCTGTGTTTGTGAAGTAAAAAAGTGAAATATTGTTCTCCGTGTTTAATCAATGAAAGGTTTACCAATAATTTAGGACTTCTAAAACTTACACACAATTTTTTTTCTCGATATAGATATATTAGTAAATACATTAGTAAATTGGAAAAACCACAACTCTAAAATTTCTGTCCATTCTGAATGGGGATTGTGACTTTAGGTCTTTCATAACTGTGTATGATATGTGTCACTTTAGTTATTCTGTGCGTTTAAATGTCTTTGCAAACAGCTTTGTTCAGAGATACAGTACATGCTGACTGGCAAATAATCACAACAACAAAAAGCTCAATAATCTCAATATTAACTGCATTTCTGGCCTGGCTATTGTAGGGAACATCTTGAAGTAGGAACATTGAGGATTGGTATAATTGGCATGTTTAGCATCAGGGATGTGTAAACCGAAAACTGTTTCCTGTATTATCCAATAATGGTGGTTTTCTAGAATGTTTTTCAATCAAACAAATGTATATAGAATTTTATATACAGTAGATCATTCAAAAGTATTGCTTTCATAAATATGTTTTTTTTAAAGGATTGGGATTAAACAAAAACATTCTATTTATATTATTCTTCTGTACATGGTATTGTACTTTCATATATTTTCCAATGTTTCCCAACAATTTGTGTTTTTATATATTTACATAAAACTGGTGGAGGTCTGTGTAATATATTGTATACCTTAAGCCTCTAACTGTTTTCTATTCTTGCAAATCTGGGCCAGTTATATGCTATTAGTCATTTTCACTGCTTGGCTGCTTTGTATGTAAAAAGTAATAAAGCTACTGGGGATGTATAGTTGAAGCTTTGTTATTGTTTAATATTAATAAAAATATTATTTAAAAAAAACCCTGTGTTTGTCCTCATATTGATCAAAGAAGTAGCATTAGCTCATAGCAACAATGTTCATGTTGGACAGAATGTAAAACAGAATGGAAATAAGTTTTCCTGCTTTGAAGATGGGTTGCAGGTGTCAATGTGATGGAGGGGGATATGATAAATGATATCAGTAGATATATTCAGAGCTAGGCCTTCGTCTGGACCAGCTCTCAGAGCCTGGCTTATATTTGCCCCAATGGTGCTACAGAGCGAGGAGTGCTGGTGTGGTGTCTTGGCCTCTGTGATCCAACACATGCTTTCACACTGTAAAGGTAGCGCAGTAAATGAATACAACACATCCCAAACAGAATGGTGGTGCAGTGGTGAGCACTGTCGTCTCACAGCACGCAGCTCCTATGCCTGAAGGTTAAAACTAACAAAGGTAAGGGCACTACACCTGGGTTAAAACTCTTAGAACCAACTCAATACACCTGAAGTTGGTTCCCACAGGATGGATTAAATGTGGGGAATGAATTTCAAACAATTTATGAATGGAGCCTCAACATCTACATCTTGGGTTTTTTCACTTTGGTTTGGTAAAACATGATTATTTCAGAGGAAGGTGTGAAAACACAGTGAGACATGGTGCACCATTTTGGTAATAACAATACTCCACCACATTATGACAATTAATGATTTATGAATGCATTGCAGGGCCCAGATCAGCATTGTGTTAAGGCCTGGTTATACTTCTTCGACTGCGTAATCCGTAATCCAACTGCGTAACTACGGAGACCCCTCGAGCCCTCATAGTTCTCCGTCGTGGTGACGGATACGCTTGACCAGTAGGGGTCGCTACGCAAGACTGGCCATGACACTCACGCAAGTAAATAAGTACAAAAGGAAAAAAAGTTAAGAGAAATAGAAAAGGGGATACATTATAAATGAAATGCTTTTAAAAGTAAAAATTTACAACAATTTAGAGCAATTTGCCACCGTCTCTTTTAAGTTTCACAAGTTCAAGTAGGTCGGCTTGCATTTTGGAGCTTTATGCGTCCATATAGTAAAGCGTATAAATGTAGCGTATATATATATAGCCAGTGTTTAAAATGGGATTTGGTAGGTGGGGGAACACTATACTGGTGCAGGGGCGGGGGTCGAAAGAAAGTCAGCTGATCCCATCCTGTCCACAATCACCCATTCACCATTTCTATATTATTTTAATCAAAGTGATATAAGGAGGTCTCTAACCAAAGACCTGACCATTAGCCATGTTTTGGTTATGATTTGGTGCATATTATATGGAGAAAAGGGGCTTCTGGGGGTCCTCCCCCAGAAAATTTTTAGTTTGGTAGATCTGATTTCCTGTATTCTGATGCATTTTGGGGATGGAGGGACAGCTGGAAATGAACAATCAGTGCTGACATCTAGATTTGAATCTCATAGCATTGAAGTGATTCTGCCACTTTTAGAATATGTTGGCCTATAGTATTTATGTAGTTTTAAAATTGTTTATGGCAGTGGTTCTCAAACCACCTCAGAAAATATGTGGATTTCCAAGTACCACGATTGTGACTTACATTGACCTCCAGTAGCATGTGATGGCCTAAGTGTTATAGTCTTACTATAAGCTTAATCAGAAGTATGGGCATGGCTCCAATAAACCCAAACTTAAATAGTGTTTTTAATGATTTTTATTTTAGATTGAACTATTATTAGCATATTCATATTCAGGGGTCGAGATTGGCACCAGCCACGAGCCAAATGCTGGTAAAATATTAAAGTGGCTGGTAAATTTCAGACACAAAGTTGTAATGTTCAATTTAGTGGCTGGTAGATTTGACCAAAAATCTGTCAGTAGCTTATTATATTTCTATGACTTGACTTGTGACTTGCTTGACCTAAGCTATGACTTGACTTGACTTGACTCGACTCTAACAAAAATGACTTGGGACTTGCTTGAGACTTAACGGTTAAGACTTGAGACTTGCTTGAGACTTGCATATGTGTGACTTACTCCCATCTCTGCTTGACAATAAAGATATTTGAATCTTGAATCTTGAATCTTGAATCTGTAGGTCTCCCCAAAGCAGCTGTGGTCAATCAGAACCGTCTCCCCCTGGCGGTCCTGGCGTCCAACGGGGTCTCGGCCGGTGACGTCGACGCGGAAGTATAAACGAAGCATAACCCAGCCTTAACTAATGTGTACTCAGCTCAGGCTGTACTTATCACATGGTTTTGGACAAACAAAGCAGTCAGTGATTCAATCAGTAGTATTTTAAAAATGTTATGGCTTACTTCAGGTACTTGACCCCCCCCCCCCCCCCTCCCCAGCAGTGAGCTGCTAAAGAGGTTACAGAGAAGAGAGCACCAAACATCACCGTGGATATCAGGCAAACTATTTACTACTACATGAAAAAATTAGGTGCTCTGTTTTTTTTCTTTAAAAAATAAAATAAAATTTAAAATCCCGACTAGAACTCGCACGCACAGATGTCTATTTGGTCGCGCGAGGCTGTCGGTTTGTTTTTAGCCGTTTTACACACTGGACTAGGATACACAAGCGCTATTGGTCGCATACGTTTTATTACCTGCCCTCGTTTGTTTTATTGCAAATATGGATTTGATTTCAGTTTCTCTTTTTTGTCTGTTGATTAATTTGTTACATGTAATACATTTTCGGAGGTATGTGGCGCTGTGGTACCTTTTACATAGGCCTAGAGAAGAGGCAATACTGCCATCACCTGCAATACCCCTTCCTCAACCAAGGACCAGGTCGTTGTGGATGAGGGTACGAAGCCAACATTGGTGGCAAACAATTGTTCTGCACGAATTTACTGACAGCGAGTGGGTGGCGAACTTCAGGATGACCAGGAGGTCATTCATGAAGCTATGCGATATTATGGCTCCTTACATGGCACCAGCAACGACCACCGTCAGGGCACCCATTCCACTGATAATGCGAGTAGCAGTGGTACTTTATAAATTGGGTAGCTGTGGGGAGTATCGCTTTGTCGCCAATCAATTCGGAATTCACAAGTCTACGGTCAAAAACAAAAAAAATAAAAACACCGTTTCCTCCCCCGACCAATTTTTGTTCTTCTTCACTGTCGCCGTCATTTTAATTTAGGGCTTGTCTCGATATTTTCCGTTATCTGGCGTTTAACTACACAATCTTTATTTATTAACTTTATCTCGCGCGCCCTCACACTTGCGCAGTAACACGAAACGTGCACCTGTATATATGGGGAGTTTCCTCCTTTAATCGGAAATATGAACGGTCCAAACCACCTATTGTAATCGGTTTAATTATTTAACCCGTTTATATTTAAAGAGATTATTTGACTGTTTACATGACGCATATTTAATCTCTTTACACGTGTAATCGGTTTAAACGTGCAATTAATCGGATTAAACGTGTCCATGTAAACACACCTACTGTTTATTTTTTGAGTGGTATTCTATACAACATTTCATTCACCTGAAAAAGTGAAATAAAAAACAAGGGGAGAATATCTTTGGGTTGTTTTGCTTCTTTTCATGTGTACTATTAAAATACTTGTACTTGTACTTTTACTCTTGATACTTGAGTATATTTTTTCACAAGATACTTTTGATACTTAAGTACATTAAATGTGAGCTACTTTAAGACTTTTACTTAAGTAATTTTCCTTTAGGTGACTTTAACTTTTACCAAAGTCATTTTCAGTTATGGTACTTATACTTTTACTTAGTTATTTTTTTCAAGTACTTTATACACCTCTGGTTTCACGATGGTGAAACCCTTTTTGCTTGTGTGTGTTTGTGTGTGTGTATGTGTGTGTGTGTGACAAAGGAACACCAAAGGGCAGATAATTGGTCATTTATATTTAAGGTGAACGGTGAAGGTGAATTTGTTCCCGTCATAAGTACATAATGATTAGGGAAATGATAACAATACACATCTGACCCACGAAAGGGTCATGTCAAAACTACTATCTTGGACAACAATGGAATGAGCTGCAGTACACGCATTACACTTTTGGGTTGGTCATGTTTTCCAGTTTGCATTGCTTGTGGGCAGACACTACAGGTAAGAGTTCAGAGACTTACTGGTGTGTACACAAGTTTAAAGCATTGTTCCCTCAGTGAGGTGGAGAAGACCGTGAGGATATGGCATAAGGCTCTCAAACCACTTTGATCTGATTGATGGGAGGACTTTGCCAGGTCATTTTGTAATTTTGTGAGTCAGTTGATTTGATGTGTATTTTCCCACACCTCAAGCCAGGCCAAACAGGCCTCCATTCATTCACACAAACAAACATAATGTCTGGGTGAAGGCCAAGCCTTAGCCACTTTGTACCTTTAAAACAGTATACCTGTCTACCAGGTAGAGGAGGAACAGGACTATCAATACAAAGCATCCTGCTTAGTGACTGGATGTGTTTGCGTGTGTGTGTGTGTGTGTGTGTGTGTGTGACAAAGGGGAGATAATTACATAATGATTAGGTAAATAAGAATGATTAGGTAAATAAGATTAGGTAAATAAGAATGATTAGGTTAATAAGATTAGGTAAATAAGAACAAAGTCATTCAGTTATGACTCATACTTTTACTTAAATATTTTTTTCAAGTACTTTATACACCTCTGGTTTCACGATGGTGAAACCCTTTTTGCTTGTGTGTGTTTGTGTGTGTGTATGTGTGTGTGTGTGACAAAGGAACACCAAAGGGCAGATAATTGGTCATTTATATTTAAGGTGAACGGTGAAGGTGAATTTGTTCCCGTCATAAGTACATAATGATTAGGTAAATAATAACAATACACATCTGACCCACGTCTTTGCCAGTACCAAAGTAGTCTTTGCCAGTACCAAAGACTACCATGTATGCTCATCAACCAATTGCACTGTCCATCTCAATGATGATTACTATGTATGCATACAGGTTCTCACTTTTTCACCGACCTGACTTTAAGAGCTCGCATTTAACTTAATTTAATTTAACTGAATCTTGTCTAGGTAGATCTATTTATTGTTTATTGACTATAGTCAGGTTCTTATTGCACTCATCTATCCCCTGTACTGCTGGTCACTGTGAATTTCTCCTAAGGGGGATTAATAAAGGAATATCTTATCTTATCTTAAAGACATGATGAACTGCTATGGGACCCGGGCGAGGACCAGCATTTTTTACATACATTTGTTGTTGATTGCTATACTTATTTACTCGGCCCTAAAGATGACCTCTTCCAGACAATGCAAGGATCAGTTCAGAGCCTACATAATTGTTATGAAACTGATGGAGAGTTCACGTCCATCTCCAGCTGTGCACAATAACATGACTGGCTAGACAGAAGACATGTTGGCACCAACGTACTCACGTGCGTGTGTGTGTAGTGTGTGCCAGCACGCGCACACTTTACATATGTATATGCCCCTTGTGCGCACGAATGCAGAGGTGGACACGCCCCCATCACCATCGACGGGACTCCTGTGGAGAGAGTCAGCAGCTTCAGGTTCCTCGGGGTTCACATCACTGAGGACCTGACATGGACCCATCACACCAACATCATCACCAAGACAGCCCGTCAGAGGCTCTTCTTCCTCCGCAGGCTGCGGAGGTTCAACATGGACTCCAGGATACTCTGTAACTTCTACAGGTGCACCATCGAGAGTATCCTGACCGGCTGCATCACGGCCTGGTATGGCAGCTGCACCGCCCTCAACCGTAAGACTCTACAGAGGGTGGTGAAAACTGCTCAGCACATCACCAGGACGGAGCTGCCATCCATGGAGGACCTCTACACCCAGCGGTGTAGGAAGAAGGCCTACAGGATTATAAAAGACCCCCATCACCCCAGCAACAAACTGTTCTGTCTGCTGCCGTCTGGCAGACGGTACCGCAGCATCCGGACCAGGACCACCAGACTCAGGGACAGTTTCATCCCACAGGCTATAAGACTGTTGAACTCCTGAGCTCTGTGAAGGTCAATACATCTGTTTATAGGAAAATATTTATTTTCATATTTATTTAATTAAATTATTTAATCCATATCGGTCCATACCTCCCCATAACTGCTGCTAATTCAACTGCACATGTAAATATAAATACAACACTTTTACTTTTACTTTTACACTTTCTGCACCTTAATGTTTAATGTTTAATGTTTTAATGTTTATATTATTATCATGTTGTATATACATTTTATTATTATTATTGTTTTTTATTTTTATTTTATTTTTTTATTTATTTTTTTATTGCACTAGTTTTTCTCTTCTTCTGTTATTCTAGACACTTATTGAGTTGTTTTGGGGTGCCTGGGACTTAAGATTTTCATTGCCAACATGTACGCTGTATCTGTTGAGCAAATGACAAAAGACCTTTGAACCTTTGAACCTTTTAATGTGTGTGTGTGTGTGTGTGCGTGTGCATGTTTGTGGATATATGTGTGTAGATATCTGAGAGGTCCTATAACCAGAAATAGATGAATGGAAGAGAAGAGTTACCCAGTCCTTTTTTAACTTTCCACGTATGTTTGCGTCTTTCGGTGACCTTTAAACATCTGTCCTTCAATCATCCAACATTCAGCAACACCTCATTCACTCTCCTCCTCCTCTTTTTTTCTTTGTCTTTGAATCTGTTTGAATTCAGGCCTGTGTGATGGGGATGTGTGATGGGGATGTGTGAGGGGTGTGTGTGATGGGGATGTGTGGTGGTAGTGGGGCGTGTGAATCCAGACTCAATAGCGTAGCCAGCCTGGCATTGTGTTGTGTTGCTGTTGTTGTTGTTGTTGTTGTGTTGTGCAACGCTGACACATACGTTAGATGACAGCGTGTGGTGTGATGGGCTTCAATAGGTTTTTACTTTTTGAATTTTCTTTTACTGACTGTGATTCACATCCATTTTTTGTTTGCTCTGTTTATTTGTGTGGCTCTTTTTTTTTTTAACTTCAGAGTGAAAAACATTTGTTTCACGTCGCTGTCCATACCGAGCCACATCAACTACGTTAGTCTCTAAATCACGTGATGGAGTCTATTATGCCCACCAAATTGAGTGGATTATGCCTCAGACAAAATAGCCGTAGTGTTTCACGTTTGAGGGGTTGCACAAGAAAATGCCTTGTTTCGTTAGGCTATCTCAAGAGATTAAAGTATGCTATGTTAATTAAATGAACCTTTTCAATTATAGAATTGTATGAATGAATGACTATTTACAAATCAAACCCTTGGGAACCCTGACAGAGGGTTGCCTTGCCTTGCTCTGCCTTTTTTCTCTTTTTGAAAACAAAGTAAAGAGAAGTGACATGTAGACCTCACATATGTAACAGAGGAGCTGAGGACGGTCTTGGGCAACAGCCAGAGATGATTAAGTAGAGAACTCCGTAATATCAGCATCCCTGAGGAGTCTGGGTTGTAAAAACATGTAAGCACAATCAAACCACGAGCAGGTGGTGTAGCGCCTATCTGCTTGTGAGACACAGGGTGTAGCCTATATATATATATATATATATATAGGTAATGTAGGCCTATAGACTAATGTATACTTCACATGTGTCACACTCCCTCCTCTCTCACTCACATTTTTAACTGATATCTAATTTCAGCTAAATCCCTCTTGAATGTAAAACTGAAAAATAGTTTTTTTTGTCACTGGTAATTAACTTAGGGCTTGTTAAAGTGTAAATTCACAGTTGGCCTTACATTCGTCCTCGCGGTGATGTTTCGTTTCTGTTCTGGGGTACGCCTATTTGGTATAATCTGCCCGACATTATCCTTTAGAACTTTTGACGCAAGTGGCCCTACTTGATGAGAAGTTGCTGGCGTGAGGAGTAGTGTTTCAGGGTGTATTTTCTCAAGTCACGTTGCCTCATAACTTGACAACAAACAATGGGTCGAGAGACACGTAGGTCCACTCCTCTCTATAAAGCAGTCCTGCGGGCTGAGGCGCCCGTTCATTCAAGCGAGAAGTTGTTTCTGGGCCGCTGCGAAGCTCTACCACCCGACTCCTTTATATTTCCCAGCCGTAATTATTGCATCGGACAATGCTGCGAGTAAGATGTCTGAGAGGAGGTAGCAGGGGCGCCGAGGCAGCCCATCTGATCGGAGCTATGGTTGGTATCGCGGTGGTTTAGGACTATTCCAAATCAAAAACATTTAAACCCATTTACGCACCAGAAACCAAGGATAATAAAATCAGCGCGCATGTGTTTAAAACAAACAAAAAAAGATTTCACCTGCAAAAACAGTTGGCCATGCCTATCCCATAGGATACATAAATGGTTTTATTTCTACTTTTGTATTTTTTGTTTTTTTAACAAACATAGGCCTACAATTGTTTTTTTTTCTGGTGTTCTTCGGCACTTCGGTTTCTGGGGATAACGAAACCGATTACAGCAGAATACAAGGAAACAATCTAGGCTACTTACATTTTTGTCTGTTGTGAGTGACAGCGGCCAACTGTTGCTGCAGATGCTCGAGAAGCTCGGACGACCTCGGTGACACGACCACCGCGCATGCGCCGTCTAACCTACTATCAATCTTACGTCGTCAGTTTTCAACGCTTTCATTATTCGGAAATTATTGTTTGCTGCATTCAAATAGTAGGCCTTTTTAAATTGTGTCTAGTGTCTGACAAATATAGTAGGCATATAGGCTATACCCTACTTAAAATTCTGTTTTTATTGGTGTCAGCTCATTGGCTTGTATGTAAGTATGTGCATTTGATAAAATACAAACTACACTTAAATCGCATCAATGCCCCCCACCCGGGATGATTTACGCATTGTTTGCTCTGCCCTCTGTCCGCAGCTCGGACGGTCAGTGACTGGATGGGTGCAGAAGGCGTTTCAGAGCACCTCCAGTGCAGCTCCACCCCAGCCGCGATCCGTCCACGCGGAGGAACCTGTTACTGAGCCCGTGCAGGAGGAATGCCCTGTCTGCGCCTACAATGAATGGGACCCCCTTGAAGAAGTCATCGTGGGACGGGCAGAAAATGCCCGCGTGCCTCCCTTCAGCGTGGAAGTCAAGGTAACAGAGATGCAAGAAGTGGGAGTTCAGTTATTGGTTATTCTCGGGGGGTTTGTTATTCGGAAAGGCAATGCCGTGTTGCACAGCGTTCCTGCAGAAAGAAATGTCTTAACCAGTCGTGCTATTAAATGGAAGGGACAGCATGGCAAGAGTCTGGATCATGTCTGCACAATACAATTGCTCAGTTAAAATGTAGAGAAGAAGGGATTGGGTTTGATGTTTTTCGGATGTGCTGCTGGCCTGTGCTGCCTGGCGGGGAGACAGACTGACTTTGTAAGTGTTTTTTTTAATTTATTTTTTTATTCACGATAACACACAACTGACAGGCTAACACGTATGAGAAGCACTGGCCCTTCTACGAGAAGTATGGGGGCCAATCCTTTCCTGAGGACCACTTGAAGAAAGCTGTTGCTGAGATTGAGGAAATGTGCAATATTCTGCGCCACGAGGGCGTGACCGTTCAGAGGCCGGAGCCTGTCGACTGGTCCTTGGAATACAAAACTCCAGACTTCACTTCACCAGGTGACCACAAGGGGGGAGGCTAGAGCTCTGTTCATTATTGATTGTTGACCATTTTTAACACTGTATTATAGAATAATGCTATAGTTATGATGTTTGTACTGATCCCTTGACCCACTAGTAACAGCAATGTCTCTCTCCTTTGACCCTGGCCCTGGGCAGGCATGTACGCCGCCATGCCCAGAGACATCCTCATGGTGGTGGGCAATGAAATTATCGAGGCGCCCATGGCCTGGAGGTCCCGCTTCTTTGAATACCGGGCCTACAGGCCTCTGATCAAGGAGTACTTCAAGAAGGGTGCGAAGTGGACCACGGCTCCCAAACCCACCATGGCTGACGAGCTGTACGACCAGGTGTGTTTTTACAGTCACATGTCTTTACAGTCACGATGCACCACTACACACCCAAAACGGGGTCATTGAGTCATTTGGTCTGCACCCCCCCCCCCCATCGAGTTGTTTGATTTGCTTATCTTGCTTTTTTCCATTGTTTTACGCAACTCTCATCTGACCTCATCCGCCCCCTCCACCAAGCCTAGCCAGAGCCCCAAAAGCCTCATTGACCCCCCCACACACACACACACACACACACACACACACACACACACACACACACACACACACACACACACACACCCTCGCCTCCATTAACATTGAACAGTCAACAATTGAACTGATGGATTTGCTGATCTCATTATGTCCCCCCCCCCGCTCACCCCGTTGGTCTCCCCCCCCCCCCCCCCCCCCCCCACTCAGGACTACCCCATCCGCACCGTGGAGGACCGACACAAGCTGGCCGCCCAGGGGAAGTTTGTGACCACCGAGCACGAGCCGTGCTTCGACGCCGCCGACTTCATCCGTGCCGGGAGGGACCTGTTTGTCCAGAGGAGCCAGGTAAAGGGGGCCGCGGGACCGCCGGGGGGGTGGGGGGGGGGGGGGGCAGCGCCGGCCGTGGTGTTGTCACACGGTAACACACCGGCCACATCTTGACAATCTTATCACGGTCCGCACGGCGAGCCGGCAGGCAGAGGCCTCCGGCCGCACACGGCGGACCTTGAGCAGGAGAAAACAAACACGCAGACGCTCCCAGACGGAGATTAGATAAAACTAGAAAACGCAATTCCAAGGAATTACCATGGCATGACAATGTAAAAAGGCTGCAGTGTAAACTAGAAAATGTGTGCATAGAAATGACTGTGATCTTTCTGATCAATACTTCGCTAGCTAGCGCTAGTAAGTTTGCACTCTCATATCAAGACAACATTAACGAAAGGTTGACGACAAAATCAATGACCCCCAACAATCACCCAAAACTGGAAAACTTACCTTGGTTGTAATTTCAGATATTTGTATCAAATGGCAGTTTGACGAGCGAATCAATTGCACGGCAGTGAATTGAGCAGAGGATAGTGAAAAGGTTCACAGCTGTAGCGTGTGTCAATCATGCCAATGCTGCTTAATCGTTCTCAGCTGGAAAGTTGATTAGCGGAGTCATAGTAACAATGGGATTACGGGCTCAGTTACTGTAGGCTATCTATACAGGGAATTTCATGCTTTTTTAATCACAAATAGCTCAAAACTTATAAAGGTTTCATATCTGAAAAGTAGATTGCACACCCACAATTAACGAGACCTTTGTAATGACATTAGATCTGTATCATGTGATCCAATGGTACGGCGGGAATTAATTGCAGTAAAAAGTCGCGAGAATAATTATAAAGTGGGATAACAGTTCATGGCATGACATCATGCCATGAAACAAGACCTACTTCTGGGGCTTCTAATGGTTACAACTTTTGTGGAAGCTTGAGTCAAGGTCATAGTACACGCTTGGGGATCCCAGGGGAGCGCTTCTTCTTCAGGTCTTTCTTGGCCATCTTTGTGCGTGGATTAGCGTCCTACATTCATAAAATACGTATTTAACATTTAGTTACCACACATTTTCAAATATAGTAAAAATCACGTCAAATCTAGCATGTTCAGTTGGAAGCTCTTACAAATCTACTTATGATATCATTGAATATATACAAATAATGTTAAATGCTTTCCATAAAAAAAAACAACAACATTAATTCCAGTTAGGAACAAGCTAGTTCAACGTCGGTCGAGTGATGTCAGTCAGAACGGAGTAGCGCCAAACAGAGGACTGACATAACGTCCTGTCGTCTTATGTCTAGGTAACAAACTACATGGGAATTGAATGGATGCGCCGTCACCTCGCTCCAGAGTACAAGATCCACATCATTTCCTTCAAAGACCCCAATCCCATGCACATCGACGGCACCTTCAACATCATTGGACCAGGACTGGTGCTGTCCAACCCAGACCGGCCCTGTCGTCAGGTCAGTCTTCAACCTCTCGTAATACTGAATTAAGTGTAATCCTTAATTCGGGGTGTAATGTGTGTTCATGACTAGCCATTAGCATTCTAAAGATGGATACTGATAGAGATTTATATCTTTTAGATGAGTATGAGTAGCATACTTTTATTGCTTTTAGCCTCACCTATGCAGCTTGCTTGGGATAAAGGTGTCTACTAAATTTCTAAATGTAGTGTTAAAAAAGGAATGAGAGAGAAACGTTGTTGTTTGCTGTCCTCTAGTGGCGGGACATTGTAATGTTCGTTTTTTTTTTTTACATCGTTCTTTTCCTTTTAACTTCCAGATTGAGATGTTTAAAAAGGCTGGCTGGACTGTGGTCAAACCACCGCTGCCCCTGATGCCAGATGGTGAGCACGGAAAATGAATATCCACAGAATATTCTGCGCTTTTACTTTTCAGATATTTTATTTTACAAAATGTGAAATGTACCTTTCCTCGGGTGTCCCTTGCAGACCACCCACTGTGGATGTCTTCCAAGTGGCTGTCCATGAACGTTCTCATGCTGGACGAGAAGCGTGTCATGGTCGATGTCAATGAAACCACCATTCATAAAATGTTTGAAAATCTTGGTAAGTGTTTCTGACACTATAGTACACTCTAATATACCACGACTTCAACTTCAGTTTCCTAATACTCCTTTTTCCTTTTTTTAAACTTTGCCCATTACTTTCAAATGTATTGAAACTCAAAAAGCCCCTTATCCTGCTCCGATAGCTAATCAATCTATCCATGTATGTATGAACAACACAGGCATAAAGACTGTCAAGGTGAACATTCGCCACGCCAACTCCCTCGGTGGAGGGTTCCACTGCTGGACCACCGACATCCGGCGCCGCGGAACCCTGCAGTCATACTTCCACTAGCCTAGCCAGAAACAGGCAGTTTATATTGAGCTTTTAAGGCTAACGTCGCAACCCCGTATTTGTTATGGAACTAACACGTGAATAGAATAGCGAAACAGACAACGGAAAATAACGGTTATTTCATATCTACATGTAGATCTAAATTCAACATTTCTGTGTTTGTGAAGTAAAAAAGTGAAATATTGTTCTCCGTGTTTAATCAATGAAAGGTTTACCAATAATTTAGGACTTCTAAAACGTACACACACTTTTTTTTCTCGATATAGATATATTAGTAAATACATTAGTAAATAGGAAAAACCACAACTCTAAAATTTCTGTCCATTCTGAATGGGGATTGTGACTTTAGGTCTTTCATAACTGTGTATGATATGTGTCACTTTAGTAGTTCTGTGCGTTTAAATGTCTTTGCAAACAGCTTTGTTAAGAGATAGAGTACATGCTGACTGGCAAATAATCACAACAACAAAAAGCTCAATAATCTCAATATTAACTGCATTTCTGGCCTGGCTATTGTAGGGAACATCTTGAAGTAGGAACATTGAGGATTGGTATAATTGGCATGTTTAGCATCAGGGATGTGTAAACCGAAAACTGTTTCCTGTATTATCCAATAATGGTGGTTTTCCAGAATGTTTTTCTATCAAACAAATGTATATAGGATTTTATATACAGTAGATCATTCAAAAGTATTGCTTTCATAAATATGTTTTTTTAAAGGATTGGGATTAAACAAAAACATTCTATTTATATTATTCTTCTGTACATGGTATTGTACTTTCATATATTTTCCAATGTTTCCCAACAATTTGTGTTTTTATATATTTACATAAAACTGGTGGAGGTCTGTGTAATATATTGTATACCTTAAGCCTCTAACTGTTTTCTATTCTTGCAAATCTGGGCCAGTTATATGCTATTAGTCATTTTCACTGCTTGGCTGCTTTGTATGTAAAAAATAATAAAGCTACTGGGGATGTATAGTTGAAGCTTTGTTATTGTTTAATATTAATAAAAATATTATTTAAAAAAAACCCTGTGTGTGTCCTCATATTGATCAAAGAAGTAGCATTAGCTCATAGCAACAATGTTCATGTTGGACAGAATGTAAAACAGAATGGAAATAAGTTTTCCTGCTTTGAAGATGGGTTGCAGGTGTCAATGTGATGGAGGGGGATATGATAAATGATATCAGTAGATATATTCAGAGCTAGGCCTTCGTCTGGACCAGCTCTCAGAGCCTGGCTTATATTTGCCCCAATGGTGCTACAGAGCGAGGAGTGCTGGTGTGGTGTCTTGGCCTCTGTGATCCAACACATGCTTTCACACTGTAAAGGTAGCGCAGTAAATGAATACAACACATCCCAAACAGAATGGTGGTGCATTGGTGAGCACTGTCGTCTCACAGCACGCAGCTCCTATGCCTGAAGGTTAACACTAACAAAGGTAAGGGCACTACACCTGGGTTAAAACTCTTAGAACCAACTCAATACACCTGAAGTTGGTTCCCACAAGATGGATTAAATGTGGGGAATGAATTTCAAACAATTTATGAATGGAGCCTCAACATCTGCATCTTGGGTTTTTTCACTTTGGTTTGGTAAAACATGATTATTTCAGAGGAAGGTGTGAAAACACAGTGAGACATGGTGCACCATTTTGGTAATAACAATACTCCACCACATTATGACAATTAATGATTTATGAATGCATTGCAGGGCCCAGATCAGCATTGTGTTAAGGCCTGGTTATACTTCTTCGACTGCGTAATCCGTAATCCAACTGCGTAACTACGGAGACCCCTCGAGCCCTCATAGTTCTCCGTCGTGGTGACGGATACGCAATGCAATTTCCCGCTTGACCAGTAGGGGTCGCTACGCAAGACTGGCCATGACACTCACGCAAGTAAATAAGTACAAAAGGAAAAAAAGTTAAGAGAAATAGAAAAGGGGAAACATTATAAATGAAATGCTTTTAAAAGTAAAAATTTACAACAATTTAGTGCAATTTGCCACCGTCTCTTTTAAGTTTCACAAGTTCAAGTAGGTCGGCTTGCATTTTGGAGCTTTATGCGTCCATATTAGCCTGGGAATTCCCATGCTGCTTTGCGCGCGATTTCATTCTCACTGCAAAGACAGCCTGGAAACCACCGCCCTTATTTTCCCCTGAGTTAGGGAACCAATCACAGAACGGGGGGGGCAGCAATACGATGAAGACGTCTATGCACGACACCGAAGCTTGTAGCGTGTTAATCCAACATGGCAGCGGACACAACGTTACCGTTCGATGCAGCTTTAGAAAGTGTATTAAGTAGCTTTTGTAGCAATTAATTTAATTTTAGTAGCTAATTTTTAGTAGCAATTGGCTATGAATCGCGCGCAAAGCAGCATGTGAAGAACCAGACGCCATTTGATAGACATTCGTAGCGCCCAATAAACGGCTCTAGGCATTCGTAAACCACGCCTCAAATACGAGAAAATGCACACCTAGTTCCCAGACCACCATCTCATCGAGATGTGGACGCGTCAGCCAGGCTACGTCCATATAGTAAAGCGTGTAAATGTAGCGTATATATATATAGCCAGTGTTTAAAGTGGGATTTGGTAGGTGGGGGAACACTATATACTGGTGCAGGGGCGGGGGTCGAACGAAGGTCAGCTGATCCCATCCTGTCCACAATCACCCATTCACCATTTCTATATTATTTTAATCAAAGTGATATAAGGAGGTCTCTAACCAAAGACCTGACCATTAGCCATGTTTTGGTTATGATTTGGTGCATATTATATGGAGAAAATATTAGTTTGGTAGATCTGATTTCCTGTATTCTGATGCATTTTGGGGATGGAGGGACAGCTGGAAATGAACAATCAGTGCTGACATCTAGATTTGAATCTCATAGCATTGAAGTGATTCTGCCACTTTTAGAATATGTTGGCCTATAGTATTTATGTAGTTTTAAAATTGTTTATGGCAGTGGTTCTCAAACCACCTCAGAAAATATGTGGATTTCCAAGTACCACGATTGTGACTTACATTGACCTCCAGTAGCATGTGATGGCCTAAGTGTTATAGTCTTACTATAAGCTTAATCAGAAGTATGGGCATGGCTCCAATAAACCCAAACTTAAATAGTGTTTTTAATGATTTTTATTTTAGATTGAACTATTATTAGCATATTCATATTCAGGGGTCGAGATTGGCACCAGCCACGAGCCAAATGCTGGTAAAATATTAAAGTGGCTGGTAGATTTCAGACACAAAGTTGTAATGTTCAATTTAGTGGCTGGTAGATTTGACAAAAAAATCTGTCAGTGGCTGGTAAATGTAGACGTTTTAAACTTTTAATTTCGACCCCTGGTCATGAACTGCAGCATTAAGAACAGTGTAAACAAATAGGAAACTGCCGGAGTACCACCAAGAGGGAGCCATGTACCATTTGAAAACCAATGGTTTATGGAAGCATACAGGGAGAAAGAAAAATATAAGATACAGTAACATACAGTAACATACAGTAACACTTTTGCTGGAAGCAAAAGTGTAAAGACAACGTGAACGACAACTTTATCAAGGCTACAAGCGCGAGGCGAAGCGGCGACCTCAAGTGATAGACAACTTAATTTTTTAACGTTGCGCGAAGCGTGTTTGTCAGAGTGATAGAGAAACAAGGCGGGGCAAGGGGATGATATTAAGTTTTAATTTGATGATGAGGTGCTGAAGGACTCTTTCAGAAGGAGCGCGAGCCTTCCACAGTGCACGTAACATTAAAAAACACCACCATTGCGTTGATGAATGAATCTATTTATTTATTAATTTATCTGAGGTGCCGGAACGCCGTACCGGACCGTTCTGGCCCACTTTAACCCCTGTATATAGCGTATATATATATAGTGTATAAAGCGTAAATGGCGCTGCCAGTGTTTACGTTGTGATAGAAGTCAAACCGGAAAAGTAATGAAAATTACGTTTTTAGAGGACCAATCACAGCCCTTGCGGTCTCCGTTGTGCGTTGATGGCGTGACGGATACTTAGACCCAGGTATTTAACCTCAGTGGAAGTGTCCACCCACCAATCTCCTAAAACAATAGATCATTAGTGTAGCTTCACCTGACCATTGTTTGTGGCCTGTGAATCATCTTGGTGGATGATTGTCATTAGGGGTGGATGGGGCCACTGGAGAACGACAGTCGTTAGGTATGATGTGCAGTTACCAGTGCAGGTGCACCTGTCCCCATCCAACGCTGCTGCTGACCGCTTCACATATCACTCCGCGCATAGAAACGACGCGCATAGCAGAGCAGTAGTCGTTCCTAGTAATTCTGATCCTGCTGGTCCTCTATTTGTTAGCCCTTTTGTGCAAAGGAGGGCTACATAAAACTTAGGCTGCAGTCTCTTAAAATTTTAAGACGGTTGTCTTCCAGCTTATTATATTTCTATGACTTGACTTGTGACTTGCTTGACCTAAGCTATGACTTGACTTGACTTGACTCGACTCTAACAAAAATGACTTGGGACTTGCTTGAGACTTGACGGTTAAGACTTGAGACTTGCTTGAGACTTGCATATGTGTGACTTACTCCCATCTCTGCTTGACAATAAAGATATTTGAATCTTGAATCTTGAATCTGTAGGTCTCCCCAAAGCAGCTGTGGTCAATCAGAACCGTCTCCCCCTGGCGGTCCTGGCGTCCAACGGGGTCTCGGCCGGTGACGTCCTCTACCTCAACCTGCCCCTCTACCACACGGCCGGCTTCCTGATTGGCTTTGTGGGCTCCATGGAGACGGGTGAGATGTTGAGATCTTCATGTTCCTCCCCCCCCCCCCCCCCCCCCCCCCCCCCCCATGACCTCCCAGCAGCAGGCGTTGGAAGAGTGACTGAAGCTTTGGTCGGAAGTTAAACTGCTGTCCTGTAGATGTGGGGGAACAGTGGGGGTCCTTCCCCTTGAAGAGGGTCTTGGTAGGCTACCCCACTTCTCATGACATTTTAAAAAATGTATCATTCAAAGAAATCCTCTCATGAAAATTTTAACTAATTGTCCAAATTTATCTAAGGGCGTGGGATTTGTAATTCATTAGCAGGTGTTGTGGTATCAGTGTGGTACCTTAAATCTAAAGCCTTATCACCAAGGCCTGAAAATGAAACCTGTGTTTACTGGGGTATGATGTCTGTTGGGTTATGAATAAGCCATTGCTGTTTTGTTGCGTTTCTTTGCGATTTGAGAGATAAACGTTTATCCTTATCCTCACTTTTAGGATAACATTTTGCATCCTTTTACCTTAATGTTTATGAATGTAATAGTTGATGATAGATAGTTGTTGTGACCATCCTTGTGAAAGTAGCTTTTGACACTTTTACACTGAAGAAAGTACTGTGTTTAGAAAGTGTGAGAGCTGTATATTTGAAAGCTGTTTATTTTTCAACATTTCAACAAACACGATGAAGCAACAAATGGTTTAGACCGAGAGGTCAAACCAAAAAAAGGCTTATGCTTACAATTCACATAGCATGGTCGATTTTAAATGAATAAGGCTATAGGCAAAGCTTTTCTATAGAGCTATTCTTTCATTTAATGAAATCAACTTCAATGATAGATTAGAGTACTTTTGATTGCATTCATGCAAAATATCCCTTCCATGAACCACAGATAATATAAGGGTTCTAGTGAAAAATCAATTTTGAGCCCACAAACAGATACCATCGACAAAAGATTGGGAGCCACCAACTTGCAATGATCCAAAATATTATTCACATCAGAAAAATAACAATAATGTCTTCATAAACTATTAAAACAAAAATCTATGAACATGTGCTTACCATGCACTATATAACGATGCCACTGTCAGGACATTACAGTGAAACATGCCTAGAGACTCTGTGAATAGATTACAATCAAATGCTCCTGAGGCCTTGAGGTTGAAGGAAAAACCTAGCTAATTATATTTTCTGGTTTGATGCTGTTTAATGGGAGGAGAAAGGGGCAATCTGTATACTGTGACATTCATCACACAGAGTCCAAGACATATCCTGAGAGGATTCGTTTTCAGTATGCCTCTGTTTTCACAGATCTATATCGATCTAGATCTATCCATCCATCCATCCATCCATTATCGTGACCGCTTATCCTCTACGAGGGTCGCGGGGGGGCTGGAGCCAATCCCAGCTGCAACGGGCGAGAGGCGGGGTACACCCTGGACAGGTCGCCAGCCTATCACAGGGCTAACATACATAGACAAACAACCATTCACACTCACATACACACCTATGGTCAATTTAGAGACACCAATTAACCTAATCCCCAACCTGCATGTTTTTGGTCTGTGGGAGGAAGCCGGAGTACCCGGAGAGAACCCACGCAAGCACGGGGAGAACATGCAAACTCCACACAGAAAGGTCCCGGGTCCCAGGTGGATTCGAACCCAGAACCCTCTTGCTGTGAGGCGACAGTGCTAACCACTGCACCACCGTGCCGCCCCGATCTAGATCTATATAATATATAATTTATTTACAGTTTGTTTCAAAGAAACAAATACACAAATACAATTTATGAGGGGTGATCCGTGGGCCACACAAGCTACCTAGACACAAGCCGGGGTCTGATCACCCCCGGCTGGGTCGCCTGTGCGAGGGTGTCTGATGTTGAGAGACCCGAAACACCTTATGACCTCAGGTTACATCACTGATGATGTGTCTAGGTTGCACCAGATGGTGTATATTAAACCAGTTAATTCTGGCAGAACCAGTGACCTCCGGGAAAGACCGGATGACTACCACGAATAGAGTGGTGACAGCTGGAGAGGCAGCAGACAGCTGGAGAGACAGCAACCGGGGCAGGGAGGGCTAGCACCCCAAACTGCAGCTCCCGTGAGGGAGCACCCACAATAAGCTACGGGAAACCCTAAAGAGTTATACCCCCGGGGGTGCCCGAGAGGGGGGGAGGATGAGCACCACAACAGGACAGACGTACAGGTTTTGACCCAAGCTAACGGAATTACGACTATGAGTGCAGTTTGCTTATGTGGTAAAGTCTGCAAAAACCCGCGTGGTCTTAAGATCCACCAGAGATGCTTGACTGGGAGGCAAGTGGTGCAACGCACAGGACCAGTGGCTGATGAGACGCAGGAGGAGCCCGGCCCGGAGTCACCCCACAGTGCCCAGACCCTCCACGCCCCACAAGCCCTACCCCAATCAGGCAGTCAGAACACCGTCGGGTCAAGTGGCCTTCAGCCAACATGGTGAAGGAGTGGTGCCAGTACGATGCGGATGATGATCAGATTCTCGAAGCCACAGCCAGAGGAGATGCTGACCAGAAGTTGCGCACAATGAGTGCAATGATTGTCAGCATCCCCGCCGAAAGGTTTGGCACCAAGGAGCACCACCCGATCAGCGGTGCAGGGGAGCCAAACCGACGGCAGAAGAAGATCAGTCAGCTGCGGCAAGAGCTTAGACTGCTAGGACGGCAGTACAAGCAGGCAAAAGAGGAAGAGAAGGTAGGTATAGCAGAGCTCCGCAACATCGTAAGGAGGAATCTCACAACACTCCGTCGTGCCGAATGGCACAGGAAGAGGGGGAAGGAGAGAGCCAAGAAGCGTGCCGCCTTCATTGCAGGCCCTTTCAACTTCACCAAGAAGATCCTTGGGCAGAAGCGAGGTGGACAATTGGCCTGCTCTCAAGAAGAGGTTGACAAGTACCTCAGGGCAACTTACAGCAACAGCGCAAGGGAGCAGGATCTTGGACCCTGCAGCTTTCTGATTACACCACCAGAACCCACTTCAGCATTTAACACCAAGGAGCCAACCCTGAGAGAAGTTGAGGACATAGTCAGAGCAGCTAGATCCAACTCAGCTCCAGGTCCCAGTGGAGTACCATATGTTGTCTACAAGAGGTGCCCCAGGCTCGTGCAGCGACTGTGGAAGATCCTTAGGGTCATCTGGAGGAGGGGGAAGGTGGCTCAGCAGTGGAGGCATGCAGAGGGTGTATGGATTCCGAAGGAAGAGAACTCTGGCACCATCGAGCAGTTTAGAAACATCTCACTCCTGAGTGTGGAGGGCAAGGTGTTTTTCAGCATTGTTGCCCGGCGCATGACAGAGTTCTTCCTGAAGAATGCATACATCGACACCTCTGTGCAGAAGGGGGGGATCCCAAAGGTACCAGGGTGCATCGAGGCCCAGGAGGGCAGTGGGGACCTGGCAGTTTTGTGGCTTGACCTGTCTAATGCTTACGGGTCAATTCCTCACAAACTGGTGGAGACCTCGCTTGACCGGCATCATGTTCCAGGCAAGATCAGGGACCTCATACTGGACTATTACAACTGCTTCAGTTTGAGAGTCACCTCGGGAACAGTAACATCAGCATCACATCGGCTGGAGAAAGGCATAATCACTGGGTGTACAGTCTCAGTGATTTTGTTTGCCTTGGCCATGAACATGCCCGTTAAGTCAGCAGAGGTGGAGTGCAGAGGACCGCTCACCAAGTCAGGTGTGCAGCAGCCTCCCATCAGAGCTTTTATGGATGACCTGACAGTTACTACAACATCAGTTCCAGGCTGTAGGTGGATTCTCCAAGGCCTTGAGCGGCTCAGTAACTGGGCGCGTATGGGCTTTAAGCCTGCTAAGTCCCGTTCCCTGGTGGTGAAGAAGGGGAAGGTCACAGACAAGTTCCGGTTCTTGCTGGGAGGTGTCCAGATTCCATCGGTCTCAGAGGAGCCAGTGAAGAGCCTGGGGAAGATCTTTGATCGCACCCTGAGGGACAAAGCAGCGCTCAAGGTGACCAGCAGAGAACTGGGAAACTGGCTAGTGGCGGTGGATAAGTCAGGGCTGCCAGGTGAGTATAAAGCATGGATATATCAGCATGGCATTCTGCCACGCCTCCTCTGGCCACTACTGGTCTACGATGTCCCACTAATAACCGTTGAGGGCTTCGAGCGTAAGGTAAGTGGCTTCCTTCGCAGGTGGTTGGGCCTACCAAGAAGCCTCAGCAGCATAGCCTTGTATGGGCATAAGAACAAGCTGCGACTTCCCTTCAGTAGTCTGTCGGAGGAGTTCATGGTTAACCATGCAAGAGAAGTGCTGCTGTACAGAGACTCGAGTGACACCAAAGTCTCCCTAGCTGGGATTGAAGTGCGGACTGGTCGGAAGTGGAGAGCCCAGGAGATGGTTGAGCAAGCTGAGGCACGGCTGTGCCACAGTGTTCTGGTGGGAGCAGTGGCGACAGGCCGGGCAGGGCTTGGGAGCAACCCACGACCTCGGTACAACAAGGCCCGGGGGAAGGAGAGGCGGCAGCTTATCCAGGAAGAGGTTCGAGCAGGGCTGGAGGAGACCCGCTCGAGCAAGATGGTCGGGATGAGACAACAGGGGGCGTGGTAGATGGGAGCAGACACTGGATAGGAAGATTTCTTGGTCAGAGCTTTGGAAGGCAGAGCCACTCCGGATAAGGTTTTTGATCCAGTCAGTCTACGACGTCCTCCCCAGCCCATCCAAACTCTTCAAACTAAACACGGTGAAGCAGCTTTTAGCTGTTATGCTGCACACAACTGGAACAAACTACCAGCAGAACTGAAATCAGCCCCAACTGTCAACATTTTTAAATCCAGGTTCAAAACACTTCTCTTCTCCTGTGCTTATGATTGAGCTCTTTTAAAGCACTTTACATTTTAATCCTTCATTTGCACTCTGTCCTTTCAATGATTTTAAAGCAAATCATTATTTTATGCTGCAATCTTTTATCTAGTTTCTCTCTCTTTCTCTGTACTTTGTTTTTATTATTAGTGTGTGTGTGTGTGTGTGTGTGTGTGTGTGTGTGTGGGGGGGGGGGGGGGGGGGGGGGGGGGGTAATTGTATGTATTGGGTCTTATTTTTATTTCTCAAATTACATGTTTTTATGTTCCCAAATCTCACTGTTAACTGTTTGTTTTATGTAAAGCACATTGAGTTGCCATTGTGTATGAAATGCGCTATACAAATAAAACTGCCTTGTCTTGCCTTGCCTTGCCTTCTGTTGGGGCCTGGCAGAAACACCTGCTTGCCCTTTGTGCCAGAGGTGAGGATCACTGGAGAACATCCTAAGCTGTTGCCCGAAAGCCCTGGGCGAGGGGCGCTACCGTTGGCGCCACGACCAGGTGCTGAAGGTGATAGCAGATACCATCTGCTCGGGGATCTCACTCAGCAAGCAGCAACAGCCAGCTAGGCATTCAATCACCGTTGTTAAATCTGGTGAGAAGCCTCAACACCGCCCAGGCCAAACAGGGGGGCTCCTGACAACAGCTAGGGACTGGCAGCTAAAGGTGGACTTGGGGAAACAGCTTAAATTCCCAGAGACCATCGCAGTGACCACACTTAGGCCGAACTTGGTTCTTATGTCAGAATCAACAAGGCAGGTGATACTGCTGGAGTTGACTGTGCCCTGGGAAGACCGGATGGAGGAGGCATTTGAGAGGAAGAGGGCAAAGTATGAGGAGCTGGCAGGCGAATGCCGGCGCAACGGATGGAAGACTCGGTGCAGTCCCATTGAGGTTGGATGCCGAGGTTTCGCAGGCCAGTCACTCTGCAGGGCCCTCAAGTTGTTGGGAATAAGGGGACTGCACAGCAAGAAAGCCATCAAAAACACCACTGATGCTGCTGAGAAGGCATCAAGATGGCTGTGGATCATGAGGGATGATCCGTGAGCCACACAAGCTACCTAGACACAAGCCGGGGTCTGATCACCCCCGGCTGGGTCGCCTGGGCGAGGGTGTCTGATGTTGAGAGACCCGAAACACCCTAAGACCTCAGGTTACATCACTGATGATGTGTCTAGGTTGCACCAGAGGGTGTATATTAAACCAACACATTGTTCACACAAACCCTCCTTCTGCTCTAGCACACACCAAAGGAGACAGAGAAATGCAAGACAGCAGTTACATTTTTGGTTTACGATTATTTTCCATTTCTCATGAGCCCAAAATGGTAAAACTCTTCAAAATTGCAGAAGTACTGATAACTTTTAGATCATTTTCAAGAAAAAGCTAAATCAAATGTTCAACAACTGGACAGTGATCTACAATTGTTGCATATATTGACCACTAGAGGGTACCCATAGCTTACCCAAGAACACACAGGATTAGATGAATGTACATTAACATACATCAATGTAGGGTGTGTGTATGCGGTTGGGTGCGTTTGTGAATGTTTCTGTGAGTAAACAGCCAGGATCATTCACATGATAGAACTCAAGAAGAACAGCACATTATATGACTTGTAATCATGTCCCAGGTCAGCAGTCATGCCTCTGGCCAGTGTCCCAGAGACACAACGAGAGAGACAGTGGCTTTTCCATGGTAATGTTACTGCTGTATCAGGTACACTGCGTGCACATTCTGAACCTGTGCTGTCTGCAGTTGGCATGCAGGTCCTGGCACAGCCAGGACACTGAAGGCTGGTTTATGCTTCTGCGTAGGGATCGCGTCGTGATCACGCAATGGCCACGCCGTTGCTCGGACGCCGTCATGAGCCCATGATACTTCAATGGAGGGATTGCGTGGGGTTTACGTCTCGAAATGCAATTCATTGCCACACCGATAGAGGGACCAGAATGACCATTCTGGTCATTACATAGATGAGTCCAGCGTCTCGTCACCAGCGATATGCTAATGAGTCCCAGAACGTCCACGCCCTCTTTTAGGTGAAGGAAGTAGGCACTCTGCTACTACTGTTGATAGAACAGTAGGCTATTTCCATGAGCAGGCACCATCCCTAAAAGCTGCTGTGTTGTATTTCACAATGCTAACAACAAAAAATGAGGATTTGCGATTTAGTATGTTGCCACAAAAAGAAAGGGAAGGGAAAAGAAGGGGTTTGTGGCTCCAGGCAATCGGAAGAGAGAATCCTGATGGGAGGCTGTGGGACCCGGCGTCTACATTTGTTTACGTCTTCGGCAAACACTTTGTTACAGATTAGTAGCTAAAGTCAGTCAGTCATGCTAGCTAAAATCAGTTGATGTTCGATGTTAAAGATGTCTAATCTAAAATAATGAAGGAATGAATGAAACTTTGCGAACTACTAGGAGCTGTGATTACATGTCATAGTTCAGCTCCGAGTTAGCCTGCACCACCTAGCACTAGTGCTATCATGGTTGCACTCTGCATGTTAAATGTGCTATAAAAATAAAAGTGACTTGACTTGTCTCGTTCGCCCCTAGACCAGATTCCAGCGTGAAGGGACATCTGCCGATTAATTTAAGTTTTTCTAAAGAGCGACACCGGTCAGGACTTGGAAGAGAGTTGGTATAACTGGTCTGCTATGGAAGCAAATCGTGACCAAAATTTAAATGAAAATGCATTTGCAGAAATGCTTTTTCATTTTAAGAATGTGACTGCTTTATTTGACTCATAAATAAAATTAATAATCAATCATCCTATTTGCATTTGCATTTTCTTCTTCAAGACTGCTCATTCATTCACTTAATTAAAATGAAAAAGAAAAAGACATTTGAGATTTAATTTTCAAAATATGCCCCAGCAAATAGAAACCAAAATTAAATTTGAAATGTAAAATTTGAAAATTCAAATGCATTTGCAAAAATGCTTTTTCATTTTAAGAATGTGACTGCTTTATTTCACTCATAAATAAAATTAATAATCAATCATCCTATTTGCATTTGCATTTTCTTCTTCAAGACTGCACATGTATGCCATAATCAAAAAGAAAACAAAGCGGACATTGCTTTTTCGTTTTCGTGGTCTGCCCCGCAAAATACTGCCCACAACTCGAAAACGAAAAAGCAATCTGAGCGGCGCAGGAGAGTGACGTCAGTAGCCGCTCTTGTTCAGCTCCCTATTACGTATTTACGAATCCTACTATGGCCACGCCAAGTCCCGCCCTATGCCTACGCCTGATTGGCTGAGCTATATCATATGTGATATCATAATCTATGCCACATTTTAATGTTGATGACAAAATTCCTGTCCTATAGCCTACATAGCCTCTATTGTACAGGTTAGCTCAGCCAATCAGGCGTAGGCATAGGGCGGGACTTGGCGTGGCCATAGTAGGATTCGTAAATACGCCTCCCTATTGCCTCGAACGGGGTGTTGATGGCTGGTCGTCCTCGTCCCATTTGAGGCTCCACAGCATCCAGTCGTTCCAGGACTGAAGAGAGGTTAACTAAGGCAACCTCGTTAACCTCTGAATCTGTGACGGCAGAGTATGCAGCCAAGCTCTCTATTACCTGTTCAACTCGGTCACGGACATCAGACTCAGATATAATATTAGACTCCACCTGGGCAGCTAGTTCTAATAATGTTTGGACAATCTCAGGGAGCGCCATGATCTGCGATGCGTCCATATGGCAAACGTGCACACCGCCCCCTACCGTACAATATGGGTAGCACGGTCAGCAGGGAGCTGAACAAGAGCGGCTCGTCACCAGACCTGCAAACTGGTCAGAGAAAAAAAGGTGACAGCGTAATGGGGTCCCCCAAGAAATTTTTTTGTGATTTAAATATGTTAAGTACGCAATTCTGAGCGTTTTGACAGTAGGATTTCTGGAGGTATATAGTATGTCTATAGTACAGTATACTCAGTGTTTCCCCCTAGATTTTTTTGTAGCAGTGGTGCTGTGTGTTGGTAAACTAGCAACACTAGGGGGGTCCGGGGGCATGCCCCCCCGGAAGAAAATTTTGAAAAATAACCCTTTAAATGGTTACTTCTGGTGAGATTTTGTATGAAAAAAAGTTACAGATTGAGCTTCCAAATATGACATAACAACCAACAGAGTCAAGGTATCTGCTGAGACCAGATCATTGTGAAAATGTGCGATCACACTGTTCAATATTGCGATGACGATATGACTTGCGATAATAAATAAGAAAAGAGTAAAATTTTGGTCATGGTGAATACGTCGATATGAATTTAAACAAATTTGCATAACGTGACGTCACTGACCGCGTCTCCATCCCGCAAAAGTTTAGTGGTCTCCTTGACGTCAGTCGACACGTCACTTTATAGCGGTGTCGAGATATTTCAATGCATTTTTTCATGTAGGACCTATTGCTACCGTGCATGAACCCAAAGTAATAATTTAGCCTTCTATAACTTTGGACGGTGACTGCGAACATTTTCTTTAGGACCTACTGCAGCCGCAGACATCATAACAGACAAGCGCGAACCATTGATGAAATTAAGCGAATATAAAAGAAAGAACGTAGCCTACGTGTGTATGTAGGCTATTTATATTCGCGATACCTTCTAAAATATAATTAATAGGGTTTTATTGTAGTTGCATTAGTTATTTGAAGAGTTAAAAAAAACAACGGTCGGTCTTAACGCAAGTATACAACCGGCAAGTCGGTCGGACTAAAAGGGAAAAATAAATATTTGGGTCGGTCCTAAATTGACAGGGTGGGTCGGGTTACTGCAAACCACAATATTTAAGGATGATTTAAGGATAAGGATGGCCCGAGTGTGCGTGGCGAACTTATCGCATTACAGACCAGCTTTTGCGATGTGTTTATCATGAACGCTTGCATCGCGATGACGATGAAAATTGAGACGATGAGTCCATACAAAGTACTGATAAACTACCGTAAATTAAAAAATGTTTTGCACTCTGTTGCTGTCACTCTACACGTGCAAAAAACTCACTTTTTGCCTGGCCGGCATGCGTGTCTCAGCCTCCACTTGATAAGCCAACGCAGCCTTCCCCGACCCCGACCCCCCCCCCCCCCCCCCCCAAAACAAAAACTCTTCGGATCTACACGAGTAACGTGAATGACCCCTTTGACCCAAAAAACGGCGATTGTAGCCGAAAAGCGACAAGTTTGCAGGTATGCGTCACTCTCCTGCGCCGCTCAGATTGCTTTTCGTTTTCGAGTTGTGGGCAGTATTTTGCGGGGTAGACCACGAAAACGAAAAAGCAATGTCCGCTTTGTTTTCTTTTTGATTATGGCATACATGTGCAGTCTTGAAGAAGAAAATGCAAATGCAAATAGGATGATTGATTATTAATTTGATTTATGAGTGAAATAAAGCAGTCACATTCTTAAAATGAAAAAGCATTTTTGCAGATGCATTTGAATTTTCAAATTTTACATTTCAAATTGAATTTTGGTTTCTATTTGCTGGGGCATATTTTGAAAATTAAATCTCAAATGTCTTTTCTTTCTCATTTTAATTAAGTGAATGAATGAGCAGTCTTGAAGAAGAAAATGCAAATGCAAATAGAATCCGTGTATCATTCGTTCTTTCCATTTTCAATTGGCAATCAAAAACCAAATAATGAAAAATTGACTGGTTATTTTGTTTTTTGTTGTTTTATTATGACACACATATTTCAATATTAATCCGGCCAACAGTTAAATCGAACGCAACTGGACTTAGATTTGTCTGTGAAGACGTTTCGCCTCTTATCCAAGCGGCTTCATCAGTTCGTAACGCATCAGTCTGACTAGTCCGCACTAGTCTGACAAGACAGTGGAGTTAGACCCAGGTATTTAACCTCAGTGGAAGTGTCCACCCACCAAAACTCCTAAAACAACAGATCATTAGTGTAGTTTCACCTGACCATTGTTTGGGGCCTGTGAGTCATCTTGGTGGAAGATGATCATTAGGGGTGGATGGGGCCACTGGAGAACGACAGTCGTTAGGTATGATGTGCAGTTACCAGTGAACGACAGTTATTCTGTTCCATAGAGCCACTTGAGGTTTGTTTTGGGCAGTCTTTGTTGTTCACCCTCCTGGGAATGGCTGAAAGTGCAGCATTGTAGATGGGGGATAACTGATGTCTCAGACCCCCTCCCCTGTTGAGAGATGGCTTTTCCACTTTGACATAGATGGCTTCTTTTACCCCTCTTTCAAACCATCTGTCCTCTCTGTCCAGGATTTTGACATTGCTGTCCTCAAAGGAGTGAGCCTTTTCCTTTAGGTGTAAATAGACAGCTGATACTGGACCTGAGGAGTTTTCCCTTCTGTGTTGGGCCATGCGCTTGTTTAGAGGTTGTTTAGTTTCACCAATGTAAGAGTCCTTAAATTCCTCACTGCATTGGACTGCATAAACCAAATTACTCTTTTGTGAGTGTGGTATTCTGTCTTTCGGGTGTACCAGTTTCTGCCTGAGAGTATTGCTGGGTTTGAAGTGGACAATGGTCAGGTGAAACTACACTAATGATCTATTGTTTTAGGAGTTTTGGTGGGTGGACACTTCCACTGAGGTTAAATACCTGGGTCTAACTCCACTGTCTTGTCAGACTAGTGCGGACTAGTCAGACTGATGCGTTACGAACTGATGAAGCCGCTTGGATAAGAGGCGAAACGTCTTCACAGACAAATCTAAGTCCAGTTGCGTTCGATTTAACTGTTGGCCGGATTAAACATGACCTGGATGAATGAGAACATTCATAGACATATTTCAATATTAGGCTCAGATCAAAAATACGAAATGGAAAAACAGGCACCAGGACAGAATTTGATTTTAATATTTAATTGGTCGTGTTTAGTATAGATCGAACTATGACGTGTCCGTCATAGTTCTTTTCCTCCTCAGATCATGCCGAGCACAGAATCTTCTGACGCTCATTTCCGAGCATTGCAGGATACCCATCTGCTGCAACGTGCAGGATATTTCGGTGTGTGTCAAACCGCTGTGAAACAAGTCCTTGATCAAAATAGCGTGTGGTTCTAGCGCCGCCGTAGTAGCCACATTACCCGAACTGCCGCGCACAGTCATTTCTGGGTCACGCAAACCCGACCAATTAAGTATTAAAATCCAATTCTGTCCTGGTGCCCGTTTTTCCATTTTGTATTTTTGATCTGAGCCTAATATTGAAATATGAAAAACCAGGCATTTTTTCGTTTTTGGTGTTATAATAAAAAAACAAAAAACAAAATAACCAGTCAATTTCTCATTATTTGGTTTTTGATTGCCAATTGAAAATGGAAAGAACGAATGATACACGGATTACACGGATTAAATAGGATGATTGATTATTAATTTTATTTATGAGTCAAATAAAGCAGTCACATTCTTAAAATGAAAAAGCATTTCTGCAAATGCATTTTCATTTAAATTTTGGTCACGATTTGCTTCCATAGTCTGCTGGCTGGCCATAGCATTAGATCGGTATAAATGGCTATATATAATACTTGGGTAAAGTTCAGAAATGTAATGCACTGAAATTCTCATAGACCCCATTCAAATATTTCCAGGTAGTTTCACCTAAAAATGCCTGGATGTGTCAAAAAAGTGGGAGGCACCCGGATTGTTGGACTCATCTATACGGATTACTAGCGAGTTAAAAAAAGTTTACAGAAATGAATATATATATATATAACTTTTGCCTTAATTTCTGTAAACTTTTTTTAACTCGCTAGTAATCCGTATGTAATGACCATTCTGGACATAAATATATTTATAAATATATATATATATATATATATATGTTGTCGCCAATCAGTCAAAGCATTTATCAAGGCTGTGTTTACACCGTGGCGGTGTTTACGAGTGGAAACCGGAAAAGCGATCTCCAGCCAATGTAGTTCGCGGACCAATCACAGCCAAAGCCAACGCGTTGGGACTAGAGTCCTATAGAGAGAGTCCTATATAGTCTCTCTATAGGACTCTAGTTGGGATGGCGTCGCCTCGACGCACGTCTAGGATTTGGGGAGGTGCACGTCGAGGACGTAAAGGGTCCGCAAAGGGTCCGCCGTGGGTCTGCCGTCCCCCCGCATCGCGTCGACGCGTAAGTATAAACGAAGCATAACCCAGCCTTAACTAATGTGCACTCAGCTCAGGCTGTACTTATCACATGGTTTTGGACAAACAAAGCAGTCTGTGATTCAATCAGTAGTATTTTAAAAATGTTATGGCTTACTTCAGGTACTTGACCCCCCCCCCTCTCCAGCAGTGAGCTGCTAAAGAGGTTACAGAGAGGAGAGCACCAAACATCACCGTGGATATCAGGCAAACTATTTACTAGCTATATTTTCTAAATAGACCTAATTAAAAAAAATAAAAATAAAAAAGCATATATAACGTCGTTTTTTTACCCGTTTAACCATTTCTACAGCGAACGTCTTGAACTTGCCTTCAAACCCCCGGGGGAATCCCCACCGCCATCTTGAACAGCATAACCCTGCAGCTTGACTACATCAAAAGGGAGAAAGAATAGAGATAAAAAAAAAAAATGTAGAACGTGTTTGTTAACACTGCCCCCTGTCTAGCTGAGAGTTGGTTTAAAGCCTAGTTTATACTCCTGCGTAAAGTGCCGTACGTCGGTTATGGAGAGCCCTCTACGTCGACGGGGAGCCTGATGGAGAGCCTCTGCGTCGTCTCCGTCGGCCTGAAATATTTTGTAAAGCCTAGTTTATACTTCTCCGACTGCGTAATCCGTAATCCGACTGCGTAACTACGGAGACCCCTCGAGCCCTCATAGTTCTCCGTCGTGGTGACGGATACGCAATGCAATTTCCCGCTTGACCAGTAGGGGTCGCTACGGAAGACTGGCCATGACATTCACGCAAGTAAATTAAAGTAGAAAAGGAAAAAATAGTTAACCCAACTATTAAATAGAAAAGGGTACATTATAAATGAAGTGCTTTTAAAAGTAAAAACCGTACACAAACTAAAAAAACAAACAAAAACAAACTATTTACAATTTAGTGCAATTTGCCACCATCTCTTCTAAGTTTCACAAGTTCAAGTAGGTCGGCTTGCATTTTGGAGCTTTATGCGTCCATATAGTAAAGCGTATATATATAGCGTATATATAAGAGGGTTCTGGGTTCGAATCCACCTGGGACCCGGGACCTTTCTGTGTGGAGTTTGCATGTTCTCCCCGTGCTTGCGTGGGTTCTCTCCGGGTACTCCGGCTTCCTCCCACAGACCAAAAACATGCAGGTTGGGGATTAGGTTAATTGGTGTCTCTAAATTGACCATAGGTGTGTATGTGAGTGTGAATGGTTGTTTGTCTATGTATGTTAGCCCTGTGATAGGCTGGCGACCTGTCCAGGGTGTACCCCGCCTCTCGCCCGTTGCAGCTGGGATTGGCTCCAGCCCCCCCGCAACCCTCGTAGAGGATAAGCGGTCACGATAATGGATGGATGGATGGATGGATATTTAAAGAGATTATTTGACTGTTTACATGACGCATATTTAATCTCTTTACACGTGTAATCGGTTTAAACGTGCAATTAATCGGATTAAACGTGTCCATGTAAACACACCTACTGTTTATTTTTTGAGTGGTATTCTATACAACATTTCATTCACCTGAAAAAGTGAAATAAAAAACAAGGGGAGAATATCTTTGGGTTGTTTTGCTTCTTTTCATGTGTACTATTAAAATACTTGTACTTGTACTTTTACTCTTGATACTTGAGTATATTTTTTCACAAGATACTTTTGATACTTAAGTACATTAAATGTGAGCTACTTTAAGACTTTTACTTAAGTAATTTTCCTTTAGGTGACTTTAACTTTTACCAAAGTCATTTTCAGTTATGGTACTTATACTTTTACTTAGTTATTTTTTTCAAGTACTTTATACACCTCTGGTTTCACGATGGTGAAACCCTTTTTGCTTGTGTGTGTTTGTGTGTGTGTATGTGTGTGTGTGTGACAAAGGAACACCAAAGGGCAGATAATTGGTCATTTATATTTAAGGTGAACGGTGAAGGTGAATTTGTTCCCGTCATAAGTACATAATGATTAGGGAAATGATAACAATACACATCTGACCCACGAAAGGGTCATGTCAAAACTACTATCTTGGACAACAATGGAATGAGCTGCAGTACACGCATTACACTTTTGGGTTGGTCATGTTTTCCAGTTTGCATTGCTTGTGGGCAGACACTACAGGTAAGAGTTCAGAGACTTACTGGTGTGTACACAAGTTTAAAGCATTGTTCCCTCAGTGAGGTGGAGAAGACCGTGAGGATATGGCATAAGGCTCTCAAACCACTTTGATCTGATTGATGGGAGGACTTTGCCAGGTCATTTTGTAATTTTGTGAGTCAGTTGATTTGATGTGTATTTTCCCACACCTCAAGCCAGGCCAAACAGGCCTCCATTCATTCACACAAACAAACATAATGTCTGGGTGAAGGCCAAGCCTTAGCCACTTTGTACCTTTAAAACAGTATACCTGTCTACCAGGTAGAGGAGGAACAGGACTATCAATACAAAGCATCCTGCTTAGTGACTGGATGTGTTTGCGTGTGTGTGTGTGTGTGTGTGTGTGTGACAAAGGGGAGATAATTACATAATGATTAGGTAAATAAGAATGATTAGGTAAATAAGATTAGGTAAATAAGAATGATTAGGTTAATAAGATTAGGTAAATAAGAACAAAGTCATTCAGTTATGACTCATACTTTTACTTAAATATTTTTTTCAAGTACTTTATACACCTCTGGTTTCACGATGGTGAAACCCTTTTTGCTTGTGTGTGTTTGTGTGTGTGTATGTGTGTGTGTGTGACAAAGGAACACCAAAGGGCAGATAATTGGTCATTTATATTTAAGGTGAACGGTGAAGGTGAATTTGTTCCCGTCATAAGTACATAATGATTAGGTAAATAATAACAATACACATCTGACCCACGTCTTTGCCAGTACCAAAGTAGTCTTTGCCAGTACCAAAGACTACCATGTATGCTCATCAACCAATTGCACTGTCCATCTCAATGATGATTACTATGTATGCATACAGGTTCTCACTTTTTCACCGACCTGACTTTAAGAGCTCGCATTTAACTTAATTTAATTTAACTGAATCTTGTCTAGGTAGATCTATTTATTGTTTATTGACTATAGTCAGGTTCTTATTGCACTCATCTATCCCCTGTACTGCTGGTCACTGTGAATTTCTCCTAAGGGGGATTAATAAAGGAATATCTTATCTTATCTTAAAGACATGATGAACTGCTGTGGGACCCGGGCGAGGACCAGCATTTTTTACATACATTTGTTGTTGATTGCTATACTTATTTACTCGGCCCTAAAGATGACCTCTTCCAGACAATGCAAGGATCAGTTCAGAGCCTACATAATTGTTATGAAACTGATGGAGAGTTCACGTCCATCTCCAGCTGTGCACAATAACATGACTGGCTAGACAGAAGACAAGTTGGCACCAACGTACTCACGTGCGTGTGTGTGTAGTGTGTGCCAGCACGCGCACACTTTACATATGTATATGCCCCTTGTACGCACGAATGCTCACATGTGTGTGTGTGTGTGTGTGTGTGCGTGTGCATGTTTGTGGATATATGTGTGTAGATATCTGAGAGGTCCTATAACCAGAAATAGATGAATGGAAGAGAAGAGTTACCCAGTCCTTTTTTAACTTTCCACGTATGTTTGCGTCTTTCGGTGACCTTTAAACATCTGTCCTTCAATCATCCAACATTCAGCAACACCTCATTCACTCTCCTCCTCCTCTTTTTTTCTTTGTCTTTGAATCTGTTTGAATTCAGGCCTGTGTGATGGGGATGTGTGAGGGGCGTATGTGATGGGGATGTGTGAGGGGTGTGTGTGATGGGGATGTGTGGTGGTAGTGGGGCGTGTGAATCCAGACTCGATAGCGTAGCCAGCCTGGCATTGTGTTGTGTTGCTGTTGTTGTTGTTGTTGTTGTGTTGTGCAACGCTGACACATACGTTAGATGACAGCGTGTGGTGTGGTGGGCTTCAATACTTTTTGAATTTTCTTTTACTGACTGTGATTCACATCCATTTTTTGTTTGCTCTGTTTATTTGTGTGGCTCTTTTTTTTTTAACTTCAGAGTGAAAAACATTTGTTTCACGTCGCTGTCCATACCGAGCTACATCAACTACGTTAGTCTCTAAATCACGTGGTGGAGTCTATTATGCCCACCAAATTGAGTGGATTATGCCTCAGACAAAATAGCCGTAGTGTTTCACGTTTGAGGGGTTGCACAAGAAAATGCCTTGTTTCATTAGGCTATCTCAAGAGATTAAAGTATGCTATGTTAATTAAATGAACCTTTTCAATTATAGAATTGTATGAATGAATGACTATTTACAAATCAAACCCTTGGGAACCCTGACAGAGGGTTGCCTTGCCTTGCTCTGCCTTTTTTCACTTTTTGAACACACAACAGAGGAGCTGAGGACGGTCTTGGGCAACAGCCAGAGATGATTAAGTAGAGAACTCCGTAATATCAGCAATCCCTGAGGAGTCTGGGTTGTAAAAACATGTAAGCACAATCAAACCACGAGCAGGTGGTGTAGCGCCTATCTGCTCGTGAGACACAGGGTGTAGTTTAGTGCGTGTGTTTACAAATGAATTAGTCGTTTATTTGCTTGAGCGCATGGGAACATGTCAGCTCGTTTATTTTCCCAAAAACACAACAACATAGTAACAACACAGGCAGTCACGCCCACAACATAGTGGAACCTACCACCAGTGATCTAGAGGGGGAATTCGCTTGTCAAGCGACAGTCACCACAGAAGCCCCCCCCAGAATTCACCCTATGGTGGCTAACGAAAACGAGGAGGAAGTGCCACTACTCGTCCACAGCGCGTCCGCGTAGGTGCCGAAGGAGTGGAATCCCTCCGCATCCGCGTAAGGCGGCTGGGCGCAGACGGCTCAAAAGGCACGGCGCCGGGATTCAGAACGGGGGCCCTGGGGCGCCCTCTCCGTGGAGGCTGCGCCATCTCCGGCAAGGCGGACAAATCTAAATGTGCAGGCTTGAGGCGGTCAACCGAGATGGACTCTAGCCTACCCCCGATATCCACCACGAAATGCTTCGGGCCCGGCACCACTACTCGGAACGGCCCGTCATACGGTGGGCGGAGCGGCCCGCGATGAGCATCATGCCTGATGAACACAAACGGGGCAGAGCCCAGGTCTGCAGGCACGTGCTCCGGCGGAGTGCAATGTGCCGAAGTCGGAACTGGCGCAAAAAGCCTGGCGTCCGCGCGTATGTCACGCAAGTGTTGTGAAACAGACCACGGCTCCGTAGCACTAGGGATAAACTCCCCAGGCACCCGCAAGGGCTGACCAAAAACAAGCTCAGCGGACGATGCCTGGAGGTCACCCTTGGCCATCGTGCGCAACCCCAACATCACCCACGGCAATTTGTCCACCCAATCGCCATCCGAGAGAGTAGCGCGCAACGATGCCTTCAGGGAGCGATGAAAACGTTCCACCAAACCGTTGGCCTGAGGATGGTAGGCTGTGGTGTGGTGCAACCGCACCCCAAGATTCTGCGCGACCGCATCCCACAGCTCGGACGTGAACTGCGACCCACGGTCCGAGGTTATGTCTAAAGGCATGCCAAACCGGGACACCCAGGCGCCGATAAAAGCCCTTGCTACGTCGGCGGTAGTCGTGGTCTGCAAAGGCACTGCCTCCGGCCAACGCGTGGTGCGATCAACAATGGTCAGCAGGTACGTGAAACCCCGGGAATGAGGCAGTGGGCCCACAAGGTCGAGGTTAACGTGCTCGAAACGTCGCTCAGGGACCGCAAAAGTGTGCAACGGCGCTTTAGTGTGTCGGTGAACCTTCGCACGCTGGCACCTGACGCACTCCCGTGTCCACTCCCGCACGTCCCTTTTCAGACCGCGCCACACAAACCTAGCCGCCACCTGCTTGACAGAAGCCTTAACCCCTGGGTGCGAAAGATCGTGCATCGCCTGGAAAACGGGCTTCCGCCACGCGGCAGGAACGATGGGGCGCGGAGAGGCCAAGGAAACGTCGCAAAGCAACATGACGTCCGTCTCATCAAAAGGCAGCTCAGCCAGACTCAGGCCAGATGCAGCGGAGCGAAGCTGTCGCACCGTGGGATCAATCGCCTGCTCCTTAGCCATCAGCCTATAATCCAAATTGAGACGGGCGGCACCCGCCACCACGCGCGACAGACAATCCGCTGCGCAATTGTCCTTCCCCGCCACATGCTGTATATCGGTCGTGAATTCCGAGATATACGCAAGGTGGCGCTGTTGCCTCGCGGACCACGGCTCTGTAACTTTACTCATCGCGAAAGTTAGCGGCTTGTGGTCGACAAACGCGGTAAAGGACCGACCCTCTAGCATATTGCGAAAATGACGCACAGCCAGATAGAGTGCCAGCAGCTCCCGGTCGAACGTACTATACTTCCGTTCGGCCGGTCGCAGCTGGCGGCTGAAAAACGCCAGAGGCTGCCATACGCCCCCCACGCATTGCTCGAACACAGCCCCCACCGCCACATCGGAAGCGTCAGAGGTGAGCGCAACCGGCGCTGAAGGAGAGGGGTGGGCTAGCATAGTCGCATTGGCCAAGGCGGCCTTAACGTCCTGAAATGCCTGCACACGTTCGGCGGTCCACTCCACGAGCTGCTTAGCCGGATGTTTTAGCGCCTGGTGGAGTGGCTGCATAAGCTGCGCGGCCCCCGGAACAAAACGGTGATAGAAATTTACCATCCCGAGGAACTCCTGTAACGACCTGATCGAGTGCGGCCGAGGAAAACGCGCGATAGCCTCCACTTTGTCCGGAAGGGGAATGGCGCCCTCCGTACAAACGCGGTGCCCAAGAAAATCAATAGTCGAACACCCGAACTGACACTTCTTGGGATGGATAGCCAGGCCGTGTTGTTGGAGCCGCGCGAACAATACCTCCAGATGCCGGATATGCTGTTCGCGGGACTCGCTGGCCACAAGCATGTCGTCGAGGTACACAAAGACAAAAGGTAACTCGCGGACAACCACATCCATCAGACGCTGGAACGTTTGGGCCGCATTCTTGAGTCTAAAAGGCATCCTAAGAAACTCAAACAGCCCAAAAGGTGTAACGACTGCGGTCTTAGGTATGTCCTCTGCGCGGACTGGAATCTGATGGTACCCGCGCACCAAGTCCACCTTCGAAAAGATCACCTTGCCGGCCAAGCCCGCGGAAAAGTCCTGCAAGTGAGGCACAGGGTACCTGTCAGGAACAGTCGCATCGTTGAGACGACGGTAGTCCCCACACGGCCGCCATCCCCCATCCGCTTTAGGGACGATGTGGAGGGGTGACGACCACGGGCTGTCCGAACGGCGGACGATGCCCAGGCGCTCCATCTCCTCGAACTCCCCCTTGGCCACCGTCAGCTTCGCCGGGTCTAGCCGGCGGGCCCTTGCGAAAACGGGGGGACCGGCCGTCGGCAGGTGATGCTCCACGCCGTGACGTACGGTCGCTGAGGAGAAATCCGGAGACTGAAGGTCCGGAAAGCGTGCTAGTAGCCGGACGAAATCATCGGCGCCCGCCGCAGCGCTGGGCAACTGCGCCGTCTGATCGCTCGCTGGGGCGCACACGCGCGCCTGAAGATCGCTCGCGTCCAGCAGGCGTCTGTTCCGGAGGTCCACGACCAGGCTGTGTGCGTGGAGGAAATCCGCCCCGATGATGTGGAAAGTCGTGTCCGCCGTGACGAAATCCCAGTCATAACGGCGGCGGCCGAAACAGAGCTGCATGCGTCTTCGGCCGAAAACGCGAACAGTCTCGCTGCTGACGTTCACCATGCGTGGTAACAGACTGCCAGCGGCGCCACCCGGCGCGCACGTCCGCTCTCTGGGCAGCGCCGGAACCATGCTTGCATGAGCACCGGTGTCGCACAAGAACCTGTAGCCGGAGAGGGCGTCGTGCAGATACAGCAGGGTGACGTCAGTGGAAGTGCCGGTGCCCGCTGTCACTAACGAGCACCGGCCCGGTCGTTTCCCTGTACCACGAACGAGCAGGGCTGGCGACACTTCGTGGCCCGGTCGCCGAAGCGCTCGTGGTAAAAACACAAGCCAGGCCGCTGCGAGGGCCGGTCGGACCCGACAGCTACCTTCCTGTCCCTCCTCACGTGTGGCGCTGGGGACGCGTATGCCGGGACGGGCGAGGAACTGCGTTGCGCAATCCAAAACTTATCCGCTTCCATGGCAAAAGCGCGGAGGTCCTCCACCGGAACGTCCGCGAGCGCGGACCTGACAGAGACGGGCAACTGGCGCAAGAAGAGGTGCGTAAACAAGAACCCCGGCTCGTTATCACCCAGCAGCGCCAGCATGTGCTCCATCAGCTGAGACGGCTTGCGGCCGCCCAGGCCGTTCAGCGCAAAAAGCTCCCCCGCCCTCGCCGTGTCGGAAAGGCTGAAGTTGTACAGCAGCTGTGACTTCAAAGTCCCGTACTTGCCGTGTATGGGAGGGCGCGTCAGCAGTCCGACAATCTTGGTCGCCACGGAGGATGGGAGCGCGGCCACCACATGATGGTACCGGCGGTCGTCATCAACGATGCCGTGCAGGTCAAACTGCGACTCCGCGTGCGCGAACCAGGCCGCTGGAGAAGTTTCCCAGAACTCGGGGAGCTTAAGTGAAGGTACGTGTGGCGGAGTACCCAGGTGATGGCGGCGCGGGGAAGGTGAGTCGGGCGCCGGGGTCTCATCGCTGTCCTCGGACTTGCAAGCCAAAAGGCCGCGGTTCTTCTTCTTTGGCATGTTTAGACCGAAAAAAAACGTTCGGTCCGGTGTCGGGGTCACCAGTTTAGTGCGTGTGTTTACAAATGAATTAGTCGTTTATTTGCTTGAGCGCATGGGAACATGTCAGCTCGTTTATTTTCCCAAAAACACAACAACATAGTAACAACACAGGCAGTCACGCCCACAACATAGTGGAACCTACCACCAGTGATCTAGAGGGGGAATTCGCTTGTCAAGCGACAGTCACCACAGTAGCCTATATATATATATAGGTAATGTAGGCCTATAGACTAATGTATACTTCACATGTGTCACACTCCCTCCTCTCTCACTCACATTTTTAACTGATATCTAATTTCAGCTAAATCCCTCTTGAATGTAAAACTGAAAAATAGTTTTTTTTTGTCACTGGTAATTAACTTAGGGCTTGTTAAAGTGTAAATTCACAGTTGGCTTACATTCGTCCTCGCGGTGATGTTTCGTTTCTGTTCTGGGGTAGGCCTAGGCCTATTTGGTATAATCTGCCCGACATTATCCTTTAGAACTTTTGACGCAAGTGGCCCTACTTGATGAGAAGTTGCTGGCGTAAGGGGTAGTGTTTCAGGGTGTATTTTCTCAAGTCACGTTGCCTCATAACTTGACAACAAACAATGGGTCGAGAGACACGTAGGTCCACTCCTCTCTATAAAGCAGTCCTGCGGGCTGAGGCGCCCGTTCATTCAAGCGAGAGGTTGTTTCTGGGCCGCTGCGAAGCTCTACCACTCGACTCCTTTATATTTCCCAGCCGTAATTATTGCATCGGACAATGCTGCGAGTAAGATGTCTGAGAGGAGGTAGCAGGGGCGCCGAGGCAGCCCATCTGATCGGAGCTATGGTTGGTATCGCGGTGGTTTAGGACTATTCCAAATCAAAAACATTTAAACCCATTTACGCACCAGAAACCAAGGATAATAAAATCAGCGCGCATGTGTTTAAAACAAACAAAAAAAAGATTTCACCTGCAAAAACAGTTGGCCATGCCTATCCCATAGGATACATAAATGGTTTTATTTCTATTTTTTGTATTTTTTGTTTTTTTAACAAACATAGGCCTACAATTGTTTTTTTTTCTGGTGTTCTTCGGCACTTCGGTTTTGGGGATAACGAAACCGATTACAGCGGAATACAAGGAAACAATCTAGGCTACTTACATTTTTGTCTGTTGTGAGGGACAGCGGCCAACTGTTGCTGCAGATGCTCGAGAAGCTCGGACTAGAGTACTATAGTACTCTATAGTACTCTAGCTCGGACGACCTCGGTGACACGACCACCGCGCATGCGCCGTCTAACCTACTATCAATCTTACGTGGTCCGTTTTCAACTCTTTCATTATTCGGAAATTATTGTTTGCTGCATTCAAATAGTAGGCCTATTTAAATTGTGTCTAGTGTCTGACAGATATAGTAGGCATATAGGCTATACTACTTAAAATTCTGTTTTTATTGGTGTCAGCCCATTGGCTTGTATGTAAGTATGTGCATTTGATAAAATACGAACTACACTTAAATCGCATCAATGCCCCCCACCCGGGATGATTTACGCATTGTTTGCTCTGCCCTCTGTCCGCAGCTCGGACGGTCAGTGACTGGATGGGTGCAGAAGGCGTTTCAGAGCACCTCCAGTGCAGCTGCACCCCAGCCGCGATCCGTCCACGCGGAGGAACCTGTTACTGAGCCCGTGCAGGAGGAATGCCCTGTCTGCGCCTACAATGAATGGGACCCCCTTGAAGAAGTCATCGTGGGACGGGCAGAAAATGCCCGCGTGCCTCCCTTCAGCGTGGAAGTCAAGGTAACAGAGATGCAAGAAGTGGGAGTTCAGTTATTGGTTATTCTCGGGGGGTTTGTTATTCGGAAAGGCAATGCCGTGTTGCACAGCGTTCCTGCAGAAAGAAATGTCTTAACCAGTCGTGCTATTAAATGGAAGGGACAGCATGGCAAGAGTCTGGATCATGTCTGCACAATACAATTGCTCAGTTAAAATGTAGAGAAGAAGGGATTGGGTTTGATGTTTTTCGGATGTGCTGCTGGCCTGTGCTGCCTGGCGGGGAGACAGACTGACTTTGTAAGTGTTTTTTTTTATTTATTTTTTATTCACGATAACACACAACTGACAGGCTCACACGTATGAGAAGCACTGGCCCTTCTACGAGAAGTATGGGGGCCAATCCTTTCCTGAGGACCACTTGAAGAAAGCTGTTGCTGAGATTGAGGAAATGTGCAATATTCTGCGCCACGAGGGCGTGACCGTTCAGAGGCCGGAGCCTGTCGACTGGTCCTTGGAATACAAAACTCCAGACTTCACTTCACCAGGTGACCACAAGGGGGGAGGCTAGAGCTCTGTTCATTATTGATTGTTGACCATTTTTAACACTGTATTATAGAATAATGCTACAGTTATGATGTTTGTACTGATCCCTTGACCCACTAGTAACAGTAGTAACAGCAATGTCTCTCTCCTTTGACCCTGGCCCTGGGCAGGCATGTACGCCGCCATGCCCAGAGACATCCTCATGGTGGTGGGCAATGAAATTATCGAGGCGCCCATGGCCTGGAGGTCCCGCTTCTTTGAATACCGGGCCTACAGGCCTCTGATCAAGGAGTACTTCAAGAAGGGTGCGAAGTGGACCACGGCTCCCAAACCCACCATGGCTGACGAGCTGTACGACCAGGTGTGTTTTTACAGTCACATGTCTTTACAGTCACGATGCACCACTACACACCCAAAACGGGGTCATTGAGTCATTTGGTCTGCACCCCCCCCCCCCCCCCCCCCCCCCCTCATCGAGTTGTTTGATTTGCTTATCTTGCTTTTTTCCATTGTTTTACGCAACTCTCATCTGACCTCATCCGCCCCCTCCACCAAGCCTAGCCAGAGCCCCAAAAGCCTCATTGACCCCCCCCCACACACACACACACACACACACACACACACACACACACACACACACACAACACACCCTCGCCTCCATTAACATTGAACAGTCAACAATTGAACTGATGGATTTGCTGATCTCATTATGTCCCCCCCCCCCGCTCACCCCGTTGGTCTCCCCCCCCCCCCCACTCAGGACTACCCCATCCGCACCATGGAGGACCGACACAAGCTGGCCGCCCAGGGGAAGTTTGTGACCACCGAGCACGAGCCGTGCTTCGACGCCGCCGACTTCATCCGTGCCGGGAGGGACCTGTTTGTCCAGAGGAGCCAGGTAAAGGGGGCCGCGGGACCGCCGGGGGGGTGGGGGGGGGGGGCAGCGCCGGCCGTGGTGTTGTCACACGGTAACACACCGGCCACATCTTGACAATCTTATCACGGTCCGCACGGCGAGCCGGCAGGCAGAGGCCTCCGGCCGCACACGGCGGACCTTGAGCAGGAGAAAACACGCAGACGCTCCCAGACGGAGATTAGATAAAACTAGAAAACGCAATTCCAAGGAATTACCATGGCATGACAATGTAAAAAGGCTGCAGTGTAAACTAAAAAATGTGTGCATAGAAATGACTGTGATCTTTCTGATCAATACTTCGCTAGCTAGCGCTAGTAAGTTTGCACTCTCATATCAAGACAACATTAACGAAAGGTTGACGACAAAATCAATGACCCCCAACAATCACCCAAAACTGGAAAACTTACCTTGGTTGTAATTTCAGATATTTGTATCAAATGGCAGTTTGACGAGCGAATCAATTGCACGGCAGTGAATTGAGCAGAGGATAGTGAAAAGGTTCACAGCTGTAGCGTGTGTCAATCATGCCAATGCTGCTTAATCGTTCTCAGCTGGAAAGTTGATTAGCGGAGTCATAGTAACAATGGGATTACGGGCTCAGTTAGTTGTAGGCTATCTATACAGGGAATTTCATGCTTTTTTTAATCACAAATAGCTCAAAACTTATAAAGGTTTCATATCTGAAAAGTAGATAGCACACCTACAATTAACGAGACCTTTGTAATGACGTTAGATCTGTATCATGTGATCCAATGGTACGGCGGGAATTAATTGCAGTAAAAAGTCGCGAGAATAATTATAAAGTGGGATAACAGTTCATGGCATGACGTCATGCCATGAAACAAGACCTACTTCTGGGGCTTCTAATGGTTACAACTTTTGTGGAAGCTTGAGTCAAGATCATAGTACACGCTTGGGGATCCCAGGGGAGCGCTTCTTCTTCAGGTCTTTCTTGGCCATCTTTGTGCGTGGATTAGCGTCCTACATTCATAAAATACTTATTTAACAAATTAGTTACCACAAATTTTCCAATATAGTAAAAATCACGTCAAATCTAGCATGTTCAGTTGGAAGCTCTTACAAATCTACCAACGCGCTACTTATGATATCATTGAATATATACAAATAATATTAAATGCTTTCCATAAAAAAAACAACAACATTAATTCCAGTAAGGAACAGGCTAGTTCAACGTCGGTCGAGTGATGTCAGTCAGAACGGAGTAGCGCCAAACAGAGGACTGACATAACGTCCTGTCGTCTTATGTCTAGGTAACAAACTACATGGGAATTGAATGGATGCGCCGTCACCTCGCTCCAGAGTACAAGATCCACATCATTTCCTTCAAAGACCCCAATCCCATGCACATCGACGCCACCTTCAACATCATTGGACCAGGACTGGTGCTGTCCAACCCAGACCGGCCCTGTCGTCAGGTCAGTCTTCAACCTCTCGTAATACTGAATTAAGTGTAATCCTTAATTCGGGGTGTAATGTGTGTTCATGACTAGCCATTAGCATTCTAAAGATGGATACTGATAGAGATTTATATCTTTTAGATGAGTATGAGTAGCATACTTTTATTGCTTTTAGCCTCACCTATGCAGCTTGCTTGGGATAAAGGTGTCTACTAAATTTCTAAATGTAGTGTTAAAAAAGGAATGAGAGAGAAACGTTGTTGTTTGCTGTCCTCTAGTGGCGGGACATTGTAATGTTCGTTTTTTTTTTTTACATCGTTCTTTTCCTTTTAACTTCCAGATTGAGATGTTTAAAAAGGCTGGCTGGACTGTGGTCAAACCACCGCTGCCCCTGATGCCAGATGGTGAGCACGGAAAATGAATATCCACAGAATATTCTGCGCTTTTACTTTTCAGATATTTTATTTTACAAAATGTGAAATGTACCTTTCCTCGGGTGTCCCTTGCAGACCACCCACTGTGGATGTCTTCCAAGTGGCTGTCCATGAACGTTCTCATGCTGGACGAGAAGCGTGTCATGGTCGATGTCAATGAAACCACCATTCATAAAATGTTTGAAAATCTTGGTAAGTGTTTCTGACACTATAGTACACTCTAATATACCACGACTTCAACTTCAGTTTCCTAATACTCCTTTTTCCTTTTTTTAAACTTTGCCCATTACTTTCAAATGTATTGAAACTCAAAAAGCCCCTTATCCTGCTCCGATAGCTAATCAATCTATCCATGTATGTATGAACAACACAGGCATAAAGACTGTCAAGGTGAACATTCGCCACGCCAACTCCCTCGGTGGAGGGTTCCACTGCTGGACCACCGACATCCGGCGCCGCGGAACCCTGCAGTCATACTTCCACTAGCCTAGCCAGAAACAGGCAGTTTATATTGAGCTTTTAAGGCTAACGTCGCAACCCCGTATTTGTTATGGAACTAACACGTGAATAGAATAGCGAAACAGACAACGGAAAATAACGGTTATTTCATATCTACATGTAGATCTAAATTCAACATTTCTGTGTTTGTGAAGTAAAAAAGTGAAATATTGTTCTCCGTGTTTAATCAATGAAAGGTTTACCAATAATTTAGGACTTCTAAAACGTACACACACTTTTTTTTCTCGATATAGATATATTAGTAAATACATTAGTAAATAGGAAAAACCACAACTCTAAAATTTCTGTCCATTCTGAATGGGGATTGTGACTTTAGGTCTTTCATAACTGTGTATGATATGTGTCACTTTAGTAGTTCTGTGCGTTTAAATGTCTTTGCAAACAGCTTTGTTCAGAGATAGAGTACATGCTGACTGGCAAATAATCACAACAACAAAAAGCTCAATAATCTCAATATTAACTGCATTTCTGGCCTGGCTATTGTAGGGAACATCTTGAAGTAGGAACATTGAGGATTGGTATAATTGGCATGTTTAGCATCAGGGATGTGTAAACCGAAAACTGTTTCCTGTATTATCCAATAATGGTGGTTTTCCAGAATGTTTTTCTATCAAACAAATGTATATAGGATTTTATATACAGTAGATCATTCAAAAGTATTGCTTTCATAAATATGTTTTTTTAAAGGATTGGGATTAAACAAAAACATTCTATTTATATTATTCTTCTGTACATGGTATTGTACTTTCATATATTTTCCAATGTTTCCCAACAATTTGTGTTTTTATATATTTACATAAAACTGGTGGAGGTCTGTGTAATATATTGTATACCTTAAGCCTCTAACTGTTTTCTATTCTTGCAAATCTGGGCCAGTTATATGCTATTAGTCATTTTCACTGCTTGGCTGCTTTGTATGTAAAAAATAATAAAGCTACTGGGGATGTATAGTTGAAGCTTTGTTATTGTTTAATATTAATAAAAATATTATTTGAAAAAAACCCTGTGTGTGTCCTCATATTGATCAAAGAAGTAGCATTAGCTCATAGCAACAATGTTCATGTTGGACAGAATGTAAAACAGAATGGAAATAAGTTTTCCTGCTTTGAAGATGGGTTGCAGGTGTCAATGTGATGGAGGGGGATATGATAAATGATATCAGTAGATATATTCAGAGCTAGGCCTTCGTCTGGACCAGCTCTCAGAGCCTGGCTTATATTTGCCCCAATGGTGCTACAGAGAGAGGAGTGCTGGTGTGGTGTCTTGGCCTCTGTGATCCAACACATGCTTTCACACTGTAAAGGTAGCGCAGTAAATGAATACAACACATCCCAAACAGAATGGTGGTGCAGTGGTGAGCACTGTCGTCTCACAGCACGCAGCTCCTATGCCTGAAGGTTAACACTAACAAAGGTAAGGGCACTACACCTGGGTTAAAACTCTTAGAACCAACTCAATACACCTGAAGTTGGTTCCCACAGGATGGATTAAATGTGGGGAATGAATTTCAAACAATTTATGAATGGAGCCTCAACATCTACATCTTGGGTTTTTTCACTTTGGTTTGGTAAAACATGATTATTTCAGAGGAAGGTGTGAAAACACAGTGAGACATGGTGCACCATTTTGGTAATAACAATACTCCACCACATTATGACAATTAATGATTTATGAATGCATTGCAGGGCCCAGATCAGCATTGTGTTAAGGCCTGGTTATACTTCTTCGACTGCGTAATCCGTAATCCAACTGCGTAACTACGGAGACCCCTCGAGCCCTCATAGTTCTCCGTCGTGGTGACGGATACGCAATGCAATTTCCCGCTTGACCAGTAGGGGTCGCTACGCAAGACTGGCCATGACACTCACGCAAGTAAATAAGTACAAAAGGAAAAAAAGTTAAGAGAAATAGAAAAGGGGAAACATTATAAATGAAATGCTTTTAAAAGTAAAAATTTACAACAATTTAGTGCAATTTGCCACCGTCTCTTTTAAGTTTCACAAGTTCAAGTAGGTCGGCTTGCATTTTGGAGCTTTATGCGTCCATATAGTAAAGCGTGTAAATGTAGCGTATATATATATAGCCAGTGTTTAAAGTGGGATTTGGTAGGTGGGGGAACACTATATACTGGTGCAGGGGCGGGGGTCGAACGAAGGTCAGCTGATCCCATCCTGTCCACAATCACCCATTCACCATTTCTATATTATTTTAATCAAAGTGATATAAGGAGGTCTCTAACCAAAGACCTGACCATTAGCCATGTTTTGGTTAGGATTTGGTGCATATTATATGGAGAAAATATTAGTTTGGTAGATCTGATTTCCTGTATTCTGATGCATTTTGGGGATGGAGGGACAGCTGGAAATGAACAATCAGTGCTGACATCTAGATTTGAATCTCATAGCATTGAAGTGATTCTGCCACTTTTAGAATATGTTGGCCTATAGTATTTATGTAGTTTTAAAATTGTTTATGGCAGTGGTTCTCAAACCACCTCAGAAAATATGTGGATTTCCAAGTACCACGATTGTGACTTACATTGACCTCCAGTAGCATGTGATGGCCTAAGTGTTATAGTCTTACTATAAGCTTAATCAGAAGTATGGGCATGGCTCCAATAAACCCAAACTTAAATAGTGTTTTTAATGATTTTTATGTTAGATTGAACTATTATTAGCATATTCATATTCAGGGGTCGAGATTGGCACCAGCCACGAGCCAAATGCTGGTAAAATATTAAAGTGGCTGGTAGATTTCAGACACAAAGTTGTAATGTTCAATTTAGTGGCTGGTAGATTTGACCAAAAATCTGTCAGTGGCTGGTAAATGTAGACGTTTTAAACTTTTAATTTCGACCCCTGGTCATGAACTGCAGCATTAAGAACAGTGTAAACAAATAGGAAACTGCCGGAGTACCACCAAGAGGGAGCCATGTACCATTTGAAAACCAATGGTTTATGGAAGCATACAGGGAGAAAGAAAAATATAAGATACAGTAACATACAGTAACATACAGTAACACTTTTGCTGGAAGCAAAAGTGTAAAGACAACGTTAACGACAACTTTATCAAGGCTATAAGCGCGAGGCGAAGCGGCGACCTCAAGTGATAGACAACTTAATTTTTGAACGTTGCGCGAAGCGTGTTTGTCAGAGTGATAGAGAAACAAGGCGGGGCAAGGGGATGATATTAAGTTTTTATTTGATGATGAGGTGCTGAAGGACTCTTTCAGAAGGAGTGCGAGCCTTCCACAGTGGACGTAACATTAAAAAACACCACCATTGCGTTGATGAATGAATCTATTTATTTATTAATTTATCTGAGGTGCCGGAACGCCGTACCGGACCGTTCTGGCCCACTTTAACCCCTGTATATAGCGTATAATATACGCCGTATATATATAGTGTATAAAGCGTAAATGGCGCTGCCAGTGTTTACGTTGTGATAGAAGTCAAACCGGAAAAGTAATGAAAATTACGTTTTTAGAGGACCAATCACAGCCCTTGCGGTCTCCGTTGTGCGTTGATGGCGTGACGGATACTTAGACCCAGGTATTTAACCTCAGTGGAAGTGTCCACCCACCAATCTCCTAAAACAATAGATCATTAGTGTAGCTTCACCTGACCATTGTTTGGGGCCTGTGAATCATCTTGGTGGATGATGGTCATTAGGGCTGGATGGGGCCACTGGAGAACGACAGTCCTTAGGTATGATGTGCAGTTACCAGTGCAGGTACACCTGTCCCCATCCAACGCTGCTGCTGACCGCTTCACATATCACTCCGCGCATAGAAACGACGCGCATAGCAGAGCAGTAGTCGTTCCTAGTAATTCTGATCCTGCTGGTCCTCTATTTGTTAGCCCTTTTGTGCAAAGGAGGGCTACATAAAACTTAGGCTGCAGTCTCTTAAAATTTTAAGACGGTTGTCTTCCAGCTTATTATATTTCTATGACTTGACTTGTGACTTGCTTGACCTAAGCTATGACTTGACTTGACTTGACTCGACTCTAACAAAAATGACTTGGGACTTGCTTGAGACTTAACGGTTAAGACTTGAGACTTGCTTGAGACTTGCATATGTGTGACTTACTCCCATCTCTGCTTGACAATAAAGATATTTGAATCTTGAATCTTGAGTCTTGAATCTGTAGGTCTCCCCAAAGCAGCTGTGGTCAATCAGAACCGTCTCCTCATGGCCCTGGCAGTCCTGGCGTCCAACGGGGTCTCGGCCGGTGACGTCCTCTACCTCAACCTGCCCCTCTACCACACGGCCTGAGATCTTCATGTTCCTCCCCCCCCCCCCCCCCCCCCCCCCCCATGACCTCCCAGCAGCAGGCGTTGGAAGAGTGACTGAAGCTTTGGTCGGAAATTAAACTGCCGTCCTGTAGATGTGGGGGAACAGTGGGGGTCCTTCCCCTTGAAGAGGGTCTTGGTAGGCTACCCCACTTCTCTTGACATTTTAAAAAATGTATCATTCAAAGAAATCCTCTCATGAAAATTGTAACTAATTGTCCAAATTTATCTAAGGGCGTGGGATTTGTAATTTATTAGCAGGTGTTGTGGTATCAGTGTGGTACCTTAAATCTAAAGCCTTCAAGATGGCGGTGGGGATTGCTCCGGGGGTTTGAAGGCAAGTTCAAGATGTTCGCTGTAGAAATGGTTAAACGGGTAAAAAAACGACTTTATATATGCTTCTTTTTTTTTAATTTATTATTATTATTATTATTTTTTAAATTAGATCTATTTAGAAAATATAGCTAGTAAATAGTTTGCCTGATATCCACGGTGATGTTTGGTGCTCTCCTCTCTGTAACCTCTTTAGCAGCTCACTGCTGGAGAGTTTCTGGGTTGTCCTGCTGCTTCACAATGTCTATTAAGTCATATAAAAGCTAAAAGTTTTTCACCACCATCACCATTTATCACGCAATAACTTAATATCAACTCAAAATCAAAATAACTTTTTGCAACAGTGCGATACAGTTTAATATGGTGTTCTGCTGCCACCTATTGACAATAACAAAAACAACTGTGTAAAGTGTGATTTAAATCAAGCAATTTTATTATTTTTGTATTGGATAATAATTGGTGAATGTAATATTCCATGAACGGGTGCAATAATATGTGTGATTCAGTTTATTGCTGAGCATTAAATAATGTGTGTTGTGTGTGCATGCTTGTGTGTGTGTGTGTGTGTTTGTGTGTGTGTGTGTGGGGGGGGGGGGGGTCAAGTACCTGAAGTAAGCCATAACATTTTTCAGAATCAGAATCAGAATCAGAATCAAGTTTATTGCCAAGTAGGTTTACACCTACAAGGAATTCGACTTGGTGCAATTGGTGCAAGGGAAAAAACAGTATTAAAAATATAAGTAAGTAAAAAAGTAAAAAAGTAGAAAAGTAAAATAACTATAATAAAATAAATATATATATACAATGTACAATGAATATGAGTATGAATATGAATATGGAATACAGAGCAGTAGTGCATGCAGAGGAAAATGGAAAAATGGTGGACCCGAATGAGTGCACACTGTACACACTGTGCGTTAATGTAACACAGACGCAGAGGATCTGAAGATGAAGATTTACACTACTGATTGAATCACAGACTACTTTGTTTGTCCAAAACCATGTGATAAAAACAGCCTGAGCTGATGATACATATTAGTTAGTGTCCTGGCTGTGCCAGGACCTGCATGCCAACTGCAGACGGCACAGGTTCAGAATGTGCATGCAGTGTACATGACACAGCAGTAACATTACCATGGAAAAGCCACTGTCTCTCTCGTTGTGTCTCTGGGGCACTGGCCAGAGGCATGACTGCTGACCTGGGACATGATAACAAGTCATATAATGTGCTGTTCTTCTTGAGCTCTATCATGTGAATGATCCTGGCTGTTTACTCACAGAAACATTCACAAACGCACCCAGCCGCATACACACACCCTACATTGATGTATGTTAATGTACGTTCATCTAATCCTGTGTTCTTGGGTAAGCTATGGGTACCCTCTAGTGGTCAATATATGCAACAATTGTAGACCACTGTCCAGTTGTTGAACATTTGATTTAGCTTTTTCTTCAAAATGATCTCAATGTTATCAGTACTTCTGCAATTTTGAAGAGTTTTACCATTTTGGGCTCATGATAAATGGATATGGTAATATTACTTATTTATCATAATCGTAAACCAAAAATGTAACTGCTGTCTTGCATTTCTCTGTTTCCTTTGGTGTGTGCTAGGGCAGAAGGAGGGTTTGTGTGAACAATGTGTATTTGTTTCTTTGAAACAAACTGTAAATAAATTATATATTATATAGATCTAGATCGATATAGATCTGTGAAAACAGAGGCATGCTGAAAACATATCCTCAGGATATGTCTTTGGACTCTGTGTGATGAATGTCACAGTATAAAGATTGCCCCTTTCTCCTCCCATTAAACAGCATCAAACCAGAAAAATATAATTAGCTAGGTTTTTCCTTCAACCTCAAGGCCTCAGGAGCATTTGATTGTAATCTATTCACAGAGTCTCTAGGCATGTTTCACTGTAATGTCCTGACAGTGGCATCGTTATATAGTGCATGGTAAGCACATGTTCATAGATTTTTGCTTTAATAGTTTATGAAGACATTATTGTTATTTTTCTGACGTGAATAATATTTTGGATCATTGCAAGTTGGTGGCTCCCAATCTTTTGTCGATGGTATCTGTTTGTGGGCTCAAAATTGATTTTTCACTAGGACCCTTATATTATCTGTGGTTCATGGGAGGGATATTTTGCATGAATGCAATCAAAAGTACTCTAATATCATTGAAGTTGATTTCATTAAATGAAAGAACAGCTCTATAGAAAAGCTTTGCCTATAGACTTATTCATTTACAATCTACCACGCTATGTGAATTGTAAGCATAAGCCTTTTTTTGGTTTGACCTCTCGGTCTAAACAATTTGTTGCTTCATCTTGTTTGTTGAAATGTTGAAAAATAAACAGCTCTCAAATATACAGCTCTCACACTTTCTAAACACAGTACTTTCTTCAGTGTAAAAGTGTCACAAGCTACTTTCACAAGGATGGTCACAACAACTATCTATCATCAACTATAACATTCATAAACATTAAGGTAAAAGGATGCAAAATGTTATCCTAAAAGTGAGGATAAGGATAAACGTTTTTCTCTCAAATAGCAAAGAAACGCAACAAAACAGCAATGGCTTATTCATAACCCAACAGACATAATACCCCAGCAAATCCAGGTTTCATTTCACCGTTCTCCTGAACACCATTCTCCCCCAGTCTCACCCCACATATCCCTCGCTGTGATTTTTTTCTCCCCTCGTTTTGAAGTTCCCACGGAAAGTGGGCACCGCCCAGCGGCGCAGGCACGGCCGCTGATTGGCTCGGCGGGACTGATTTGCATTGACGTCACAAAAGGCTGTAGGTCAATCCTTGCGGGTGCTTTCATTGGACGTGCTGCTGTCAAGCAGCGCTGAAGAACTGGAAGGGCAAACGCTGGAAAGGCAGAGAGAAAAGACAAACAAGAGAAATAATCATAATGTAGCTCATCTCTGCCTTAGCGCTCCCAAACCTCCATCACATGCCTTCCTTCTTCACAGCCCCAAACTTGCGGACGCGGAGCGGGCTTTTTTCTTTCTTCAAGCGATCACATTCTCCAGCGGTGGAATTACCTCCACATATTCATATTTGACAGCATCTAGCTCATTTTTTTCCTTCAAAAATGAGAGAATACCGTGGGCCTGATACACTGTAGCTTATTTCAGGGCGCCCGGGTCTGTATTTGTGTCGTAACATCTCCGATCGAGTGGCAGATACATCTAAATGCAGACTGCAAGCCATCCGGAGATTTCTTACGCGTCCTTAATGGTCACATTTTGGTTCTGATGCATTGAGTGTTTGGCCGGAATACACCGCGTTATGCTGCCAGGAGGAGTCTTGACATGGGAACGACTGACGAGAACAGCCAGCGGTGTGGATCCTTTCGCCTGTTGACGAGCGGCTGCAGAGCGGAGCGAAGTGTCGTGAGGACCGGTCTGTGGCCCATGTCTTGAAGTAAAGTGGGATCCAGATCGGCCAAGCCGGGGGGGGTGGGGGGGGGGTGGAGGGCAGGAGGACTCCCCAGGAACAGTGGATGGCTTCGGGGGTGGGGTGGAGGACGACACCACAAACGATTCCCTGACAACAACAACAAAAAAATGGATACAACTACTGCGTGATTTGAAGAGGACTTGGCCACACAGGCCCCACTTGATGACAGGAAAGTTGAGAATGAAAAAAATGATGATGTGGTACAGAGGCAAGAAGAGGGGCAAGAGTGAGGGGTGAATTGCGCATGAAGTGATGAATAACGGAGTTCATGTTTTCCAGGACGAGACAGTGCTTGCATAAAACAACTCCAATTAACTTGATGTGAATTACGCACCGAGAACATCAGCTTCCTGGTCAGGCTGGGGGGTCAGAAAGACACAACTATTATTCACTCTATGTTAGCGGGATTGAGGTAACCGTTTTGTATTAGTTTATCCATAGCCAACCATACAACAAAATAGCTCAGAAACAAGTGTGGACATATATAAAAAAAAAACACAACACAAGAGGAGCGAATGACAGTTGTGAATAGCCAATAAGTAAAGCACTTGCGCGAAAGAAGAAGTCTGAAGTGGGTTGCAGCATGGGCTGTGCTTCAAGTATTCATATCTCTGATAGGGTGGTCTACCACAGTGGAAAAGAGTCCGAGGATTCCCACTCACCGCAGCAGACTAACGCCACTCAGCATCAAGGAAATCCTGCCTCGGGACTACCGATCAAACCCGTGAGTTGCAAGGTGAGGGACATGTTTATTTTTTTTCTTTCATTCACTGGACCGTGTGTGTGTGCGCGAGAGAGAGAGAGAGAGAGAGAGAGAGAGAGAGAGAGAGAGAGAGAGAGAGAGAGAGAGAGAGAGAGAGAGAGAGAGAGAGAGAGAGAGAGAGAGAGAGAGAGAGAGAGAGAGAGAGAGAGAGAGAGAGAGAGAGAGAGAGAGAGAGAGAGAGAGAGAGAGAGAGAGAGAGAGAGAGAGAGAGAGAGAGAGAGAGAGAGAGAGAGAGAGATGAAACCCACGAAAGGGTCATGTCAAAACTACTATCTTGGACAACAATGGAATGAGCAGCAGTACACGCATTACACTTTTGGGTTGGTCATGTTTTCCAGTTTGCATTGCTTGTGGGCAGACACTACAGGTAAGAGTTCATAGACTTACTGGCGTGTACACCAGTTTAAAGCATTGTTCCCTCAGTGAGGTGGAGAAGAACCGTGAGGATATGGCATAAGGCTCTCAAACCACTTTTCCTCTGATAGATGGGAGGACTTTGCCAGGTCATTTTGTAATTTTGTGAGTCAGTTGATTTGATGTGTATTTTCCCACATCTCAAGCCAGGCCTAACAGGCCTCCATTCATTCACACAAACAAACATAATGTCTGGTTGAAGGCCAAGCCTTAGCTACTTTGTACCTTTCAACCAGTATACCTGTCTACCAGGTAGAGGGGGACCAGCACTATCAATACAAAGCATCCTGCTTAGTGTGTGGATGTGTTTGCGTGTGTGTGTGTGTGTGTGTGTGTGTGTGTGTGTGTGTGTGTGTGTGTGTGTGTGTGTGTGTGTGTGTGTGTGTGTGTGTGTGTGTGTGTGTGTGTGTGTGTGTGTGTGTGTGTGTGTGTGACAAAGGAACACCAAAGGGCAGATAATTGGTCATTTATATTTAAGGTGAACAATTTGTTCCCGTCATCATAATGATTAGTACATAATGATTAGGTAAATAAGAACAATACACATCTTCTGGTTTTGCCAGTACGAAAGACATGATGAACTGCTATGGGACCCGGGCGAGGACCAGCATTTTTTACATACATTTGTTGTTGATTGCTATACTTATTTACTCGGCCCTAAAGATGACCTCTTCCAGACAATGCAAGGACCAGTTCAGAGCCTACATAATTGTTATGAAACTGATGGGGAGTTCACGTCCATCTCCAGCTGTGCACAATAACATGACTGGCTAGACAGAAGACATGTTGGCACCAACGTACTCACGTGCGTGTGTGCGTGTGTGTGCGTGCGTGCACACGCGTGCGTGCGCACACTTACATTTGTATACGCCCCTTGTGTGCACAAATGCTCACGTGTATGTATGTATGTACGTGTGTGTGCGCGCGCGCGCGCGTGCGTGCATATGCACACTTATATGTGTATACGCACCCTTGCGTGTGCGCACGAATGCTCACATGTGTATGTGTGTGCCAATGTGTATGTGTGCACGTGTGTGCCAATGTGTCTGTGTGTGTCAGTGTGTGTGTGTGTGTGTGTGCACCCGTGGAGGCCAGCGAGTGGGTCTACATACATGACAAACCGCAGGCCATTTGAAGACCTCTGTCAAGCTGAATTTTGCAGGCAAACGTCAGGGCAGGACGGAGCAAGAAGCCACTGTAACAGCCGCCCCCGCGTCAAGACACCCACTGTTCTCTTGATTCAGTTAGTCCCCTGACCGAGTTATACTAACGGCATGCATGTCTTCTTCAGCTGGAGACTGTTAAAGCTTTAGTCTGTAAGGTGTCATCCCTCACAATGTTGTCTCCACTGATGAGCCTCCTCTCATGCAGGCTACTACTGACGCCATCCCGTTTACCCTAAACAATCAATCACCACTGTTTGCATAGGGTCTTTGTTGGCGCCATACTGAGTGGACTCAAGAGCGTTGTGCCACAATATATCAACCAATATCCCCAATAAACCCACAACGTAGACATACTGTAACCTAGGCTAATGAAAACTTTGTTTAGCCACGCCTGGCATGAGAGACACTGTGGCAGCCTCAAACACCACAATGTCTCCACATAATGACAAATGATTTCACTGTTAATTATTGAACACTGACTAACATAATCACTATCATTCCAATGCTGCTGTGCTTCCAAAATTGAAGCAGTGATCGCCATGTGACCTCACAATGCACAAGTCCTATGTGTATATTCAATGTATCCAACAGTTGCAGTCCTAAATGTCCTCTCGGTTTCCATTCGTTTTTTTTTTAAACCCAAATGTAATCAACCTCACTTCCTCTACAGCATAGACACATAAGACCCACTCTGGTCAAGTCCTGGTCAAGAAGCACCTTGTATTCAGGAATTAAGATTCTCTGTTTTGGTCTTTTAATGAAACTTTAACATTATGGGGTTGAGGCGCTTCAAGTTGCATGCTGGTGAAGTTGTACTTTTTTATTTTTTATTTATTGTTATTATACTGTATATATTGTTTAACTTAGGGCGGCACGGTGGTGCAGTGGTTAGCACTGTCGCCTCACAGCAAGAGGGTTCTGGGTTCGAATCCACCTGGGACCCGGGACCTTTCTGTGTGGAGTTTGCATGTTCTCCCCGTGCTTGCGTGGGTTCTCTCCGGGTACTCCGGCTTCCTCCCACAGACCAAAAACATGCAGGTTGGGGATTAGGTTAATTGGTGTCTCTAAATTGACCATAGGTGTGTATGTGAGTGTGAATGGTTGTTTGTCTATGTATGTTAGCCCTGTGATAGGCTGGCGACCTGTCCAGGGTGTACCCCGCCTCTCGCCCGTTGCAGCTGGGATTGGCTCCAGCCCCCCCGCGACCCTCGTAGAGGATAAGCGGTCACGATAATGGATGGATGGATATTGTTTAACTTGTTTAACTATTTTTGTATAGCATGTGCTGCTCACCTCAGCCATTCCATGCTATTTGGACAAATACATGATTTTTCTTTGGGACACAATCATAATAGCAAAAACATTGAAATGGGCTTATTGTATAATGATTGTGAATGAACACACTAGGGACTATATATCATTATATGAGATGTCGTCCCTGCAATTTGTCCTCTCAAGCATGCACA
>JAXIVH010000005.1:1642132-1647132 GCA_036785325.1 Urophycis tenuis | reverse complement strand
TTTTTGCCAAACGTGTCCCTGGATGGGGGGCTTGTGTAACTCTTTTAGCGCGCGCCCTTGCCCTTAACGGACCCACAGCGCAGCGGAGGCTGTGGGCTGAAACCACCATGCCGTGCTGTTGAAGACAGCCCTGGCTGGCTGTTTTGCCTGGCATGGGTGAGGCAGACGAGGCAGCACGAGGTGGGACAGGGAGGGCGTCCCGTTGACAAAGGAGAGGAAGGAGCAGCACACAGGGCTACTAGACCTGCGGAACGCTGTTGTCCCGTGTGCCGGGTGTGGAAGCGGAGGAGTGCTCTGGCGAGGGGTGGCAGTTGTTTGGTGGCAGAGGCTGCTGTCAGAGGATAGCGCAGCAGCGTGGATTCTGAGTAAACACATCTTACTTGGAAGGCGGCATCTGGCCCAAGGAGAGTTTAGCGTAGGGGCGGCCCGGAGCCCTGGGTGGCTCAGGATTGTCGAGGTATTAGTGGGATTTCTGGGTAATCTGGATAAGCGCAGAATTACCTAGAAGGTGAACACTGGTGAAAGTGCTCCACTCTTCAGGGACCCATGTTGAATACCCGCGGTTCATTCATTTAATGTTGTGGGAGACGGGAGCAGGTACAGCCAAAGGATTGCCGCTCTATTTTTGAACACGGTCACACCCTGGGCTCTTTGTGTTTTTTCTACAGTATGAGTTGCGGTGTTCTGCACGCACCGCTCCGGAAGAGATCGTAGATCTGCTGGCAGTTCTTGCAGCTACACGTGTTTCACTGTGACCTTTATCGCTCAATCTCGACAGGATACATCTATATAGCTGGCATACATAGATGACTATCAGCTGTTTACGTAACGATTCTGAAACGTTCAAATGAAAGAAAAAAAAGCGGTTGTCAAATGACTGTTGTTTTCACTAACGCAAGCAGTCGCCGACCTGCTTTAGAAAAACCACAATGCCGTACAATTTCTAACTGCCCCATTACCAAACCAAACGATAGCCGTTGTTTTTTTTAAACCACTAAATCAATGAAAAACCGTCAAAAGTGAATATAGCTCATGAAAATGGCGGTGTCTGTTCTGGAAATCTTATCTCTTCTACATCTTTCAGTCTCACCGGTAGAGATAGCATTTTGGGGTCAACTCCCAGGTAGTGAGAGTGCAGTCAGTAGTCTGGGTTGTGACCCTGCGCTAGCAGGACAGTCAACGTGGGGCCACCGTGTGCACCCCCGTGTGAGTTTTTGATTTAATATCACTGTGTAGCACTGAGTCACATCAGAGAAATGTTTACCATCACGTCTCTCGAGTGCTTTGCAGATGACATCCTGGCTGGGAGGAAAAGCATTGCTTTTTGCTGTACATACAGTCCACCGACTTGCTGTCTGCATGCATGTGTGCATGCATGCGTGCGTGAGTGTGTGTGAGTGTGTGTGTAAGTGTCAGTGTGTGTGTGTGTGTGTGTTTTTGCATGTGTGTGTGTGTGTGTGTGTGTGTGTGTGTGTGTGTGTGTGTGTGTGTGTGTGTGTGTGTGTGTGTGTGTGTGTGTGTGTGTGTGCATGTGTGTGTGCATGTGCATGTGTATGTGTATGTGCAAGCGTGTGTGTGTGTTTAATGTGTATACACCTCAAACTGTTTCTGTCTTTCTCATGAATCCCGAAGGACCCGTGGTGGAGGCTCAGAGAACCATACTGTTTCTCAGCCCTCTGGCCCACGTCACGTGGTCTCCCGGCAGGAAACGCACCACGGCTCTGCCTCATTGGCTCCCATTGGCACAGATTTCATAAACACTGGCTCCGTGCTCGTGGTTGGTGCCGGGTACCGTATGCAAGCAGTTCTTTTAATAGTGAGGGCGACCAGTCTGTCCTCTTCACTCACAAGTAGGAAAGCACGCCGGTGCTTCACTGTTGTGGTTATTTTTTTCCCCCTCGAATGTAAAGACGGGGTTGCTGCTGATCAAAGTAACACCGAATGACACGTTGGTTGCGCAAAAGTCTCGCGTTGTAGTCAATCCATCACTCTTGGCTCTGAAACGCGTACCGTTGTCCACAACGCAAAAATAGTGTCAAAGTGAATCATGGTTCACGACTATTATCACGACTACTGCTAAGTCGTAAGACTTGGTGATGAAAACCAACACGCAGCACTTGTTTTGCGAAACACCGTCACTGCAGCTTCAGGAGAGAGAGAGAGAGAGAGAGAGAAAGAGGCCAGGTCACCTCCATGAATGTGCCTACCAACGTAATGCTATCGCGGTATTTTTAAACCGGGGGGACGTCATTTTAGAGGCATTTGGGACGTAATTTCAGGTCAAGAATTAGTTCACTCTCCTGTTACTTTGCGTCATCAGCCACTACGCAACGGAGTGGGGTTCTGGTGGGCCCGTAGCGCTGGATGAAGGTCATGCTGCTTATACCTGCACTGCCAGGAGAAGCACTTGAGTATGGATACTGGGGGGTGGCTATCAGAACAGTATGATACTGGAAGGTGGGTAAGAGTAGGCCTGTCATGGCTAACAGAACAGTGATACTGGGGAGTGGGTAAGAGTAGGCCTGTCATGGCTAACAGAACAGTGATACTGGGGGGTGGGTAGGAGTAGGCCTGTCATGGCTAACAGCACAGTATGATACTGGGGGGGTGGGTAGGAGTAGGCCTGTCATGCTAACAGAACAGTATGATACTGGGGGGTGGGTACCAGTAGGCTTGTCATGGCTAACAGAACAGTGATACTGGGGGGTGGGTAGGAGTAGGCCTGTCATGGCTAACAGAACAGTGATACTGGGGGCTAGGTACCAGTAGGCCTGTCATGGCTAACAGAACAGTATGACATTGGGGGGGGGGGGGGTAGGAGTAGGAGTAGGCCTGTCATGGCTAACAGAACAGTATGATACTGGGGGGTGGGTAGCAGTAGGCCTGTCATGGCTAACAGAACAGTGGCTGGTATCAGTAAAACTATGCTGGATTAAACAAAGAGGAGCTTTGGGTCTTTCTTCTCGAGGAGGTTATCAAAAGGAATGCACAGACGGGGTGAACGGGAGTTGACGAGAAGGAGCGGAGAACATCGTAGGAATCAGGAGCAGGAGAACAAGACGCCGAGGAACACAAAAACGCGAAACGGGGAGAAACGAGGAGATAGAAAAGAATAGAAGGGGGGAGCCAGAAACAGGAAGAGAGGAGAGGAGGAGAGTGAGGATGTTCTGGGACACTGCGCTCTGCGTTGGCCTAGTTTTGGTTTCAGCCAAGCCAGTGAGTCACCTAAAGGCTTCTGCTCGGCTGACTGCAGGCCTGATCGCCGTGGAGAAGGCATGTCGACGTACCCAGAAAACACACGCGCTCACGCATGCGCACACGCACACGCACACGCACATACTGTCATTACTTTAACATGCTAGTCAAGCACCTTCGGAGCCAAACGCATGGACGGTCGTTTCTCGTGGTGATGGTGACGGGGATCTTTTTCAGTTTTTTCTTCACTGTTCTCCGACCGCCCTATCGAGGACCTACGCAGAACCTTGAGAACCACCAGATGTGGTATAAAACACAGCCGTCTCGCGGGGCACGGTTCGCCGGTCAAGGGTCATTGATTAGTTATGATGTCACACTGGCTACGAGTCAAAAAGCCGCGCTGGCATCGATTGCCCTAGCGCTGCCGTGAGGGCAGTCGTGGTGAGGGTCCGGACATCAATGTGAGTTTATTCTCTTTGAGGTACCGCGGCGCCCGCCACGGAGCTAACGCCGCCGCGCTAGCGAGCTACCGAGCCGCGGGCTTGACGCGTGCCGGTTAGCATTTAGCCCGTAGCCCTGCCGCGCACGTGTTGGACTGACTGACTGACTGACTGACTGACTGACTGACTGACTGACTAGTACACGGTGTGTTCTCCACACCTGGGACAAAAAAAAACGGCTGCCTGTAATCAGGCCTCCTAATAAGGAACATTGAATCATCTCCATTTTGTCCGCGTATTTAGACCGCGGTACGGCACACGGTCGGACGACCCGCGCAGGACCGTCGGCTAGCATGCTGCACATCTCATTCACACACAAAGTCACACACACACACACACACACACACACACACACACACACACACACACAGACAGACAGTGTGAGAGAGAGAAGGAGGCCATGCAGGCTTTCCCTCGAAGCACGAAGGGGGTCAGACATCCCAAGATTCCCTGCATCCTGGTCCCAGCTCTGGGCTGGAGGAAGCTGTTTACTCTCTATCTCTCACTGCTGACGTCTGCACGCAGAACAATGTCATCCAATTTCCTGTTTTTCACTTCAGTGGAAAGCCTCTCTCCCTGTGTGTGTGTGTGTGTGTGTGTGTGTGTGCGCTGTGGTTGCGTGCGTGGTCTGAGAGCAAGGAAGACTTATAGGGAGGGACGTGTGTGTGTGTGTGTGTGTATATATATAAATATGAGAGAGAGAGAGAGAGAGAGAGAGGGAGGGAGAGAGATCCATAGGGCCGGATACATGAGCAGCAGGAAACAGGGTGAGAGCTGGCTCCGCTATGTAAATACATGAGGTGTATGGAATGGGAGCTTCACACTGGGCACCGTTGAAGCTCGGAGCTCCAACCAGGGAACATGCTCACCCCACACGCTCAACTCCACTCGCTAACTCCAAAAGCTAACTCCACACGCTACTAACTCCACCAACCTCACTCCCCCGTGCTAACTCTCCGCGTTCACGTTTCAGTTCATTGGCTTTGCGTGACACTGTCGTGCGACGCGGCCGTGCGTGTCTCTGCTGCTGGATAGTTCACTTCCTGGCAGGAAATGACGCGATTGACATGGTGGCAGACGTTACTACTGTTGAAGGTTACTATGGTAATGAGAGTTCTGATGCTGCAGTGACAACGAGAAAAGCGTCATCGTCTGCTGAAAGTAACGGGGGGGGGGGGAGGAAAAAGAAAACAGATTGACTGACACTGATACAGACGTGGGGCCTGGCTGTGCACGGTCCTTGAGGAGTGAGATTACATTAAACACAAAATATACAGACACAACCATAAGTATCTGCCTTACATA
>JAXIVH010000005.1:1629632-1637132 GCA_036785325.1 Urophycis tenuis | reverse complement strand
GAGGGAGGGACAGAGGGAGGAAAAGTGAGTGAGTGAGAGTGAGGGAGTGAGGGAGAGGGCTCTGGAAGGTGGGGCTCTGGGTCCTTCTGCACATCTCCACCAATGGGGACAGGGTTCACACCAGTAGCTGGTTGGAAGCAGCAATGCTCTGAGATGAAAGTCAGGCCTGATCAGTCGAGCCCAGACCCCACGGCCTGTGTGAGGCTGTGAGGTCTGGCCTGCGCTCAGAAGGTTTTTCAGCTGGCGGGGAAGAATGATACAACACATGTGCATCAATCACTTCACTCTTGAGTTTTTCTGGGCGCCAGTAAAGTATATTTAAATGGCCACACTACCTCAACATACCAAGGACAATTCACAGCGCCTTCTTTTCAAACCTATCCTTATAAATCAAATCCACCAATCTGTGGATTTGATTGACCGCTTTCTGAAACGTGGTGACCCAAAACCGACTTGAATCTATGCTCTTCCCAAGGTCCTGGCCCCACTGTGTGTATTCGTGTTATAGCTCAATGCCTCCCATGGAATAAATCCAAAATATACAGGCGGCAGTGTGGTGACGTGGGCTAAACATTAACCAGAGTCTTGAAGGCAACAGAAGTGTACCTGTCGTCACCCGCCTGGCAGCAGGCCCCGTGTGTTTGTGCCGTCGTGTGTCTGACGCCATGCGTAACGTCAACGTCAACGCTATGCAGATCCCACGGGGCTCAGTACGCCGCCCGGGGGCTTGACGACAATGCCTTTCTCCTCTCTCTCCCTTTGGTTTGCAGGTACTGTTAGTTTTTGCCAAAGAGGACAGTCAGAGTAATGGGTTCTGCTGGGCATGTGAGAAGGCCAACTTCAGGTGCAGCACGGTGCGGTCGCCAGAGTCGGCCGTCGAATGCTTCCAGGAGAAGCATCACGACCTCGTCATAATTGACCACAGACATTCCAGACACTTTGACGCTGAAGCCCTGTGCCGGTAAGTAATTAACATAATGATGAATGAGCAGGGCGGACGATGGGCGGAGGCCTGTGGTCGCTCTGTGTGTGTGTGTGTGTGTGCGTGTGTGTGTGTGTACGCGCGCGTGTGTGTGTGTGCGTGTGCGTGCGTGTGTGTGTGTGTGTGCGTGCGTGCGTGCGTGCAGTGGGACTCCCAGTCGGGTGGAGTTGGTTTGGGGGAACGCAAGGGCGGGTTTTCTGCTCTTGTCGGCCCCCCGGGCTCGAGTCCCATGCTGGCTCATGGTGGGGGCCCTATTGCTGAGTAACAAGTGGCTCCTACAGCCCATACCTCTCTCTCTCTCTCTCTCTCTCTCTCTCTCTCTACCCCTCCTTCTGTCCCTCTCTCTCTCTCTCTCTCTCTCTCTCTCTCTCTCTCTCCTTCTGTCTCTCTCTCTCCCTCTCTCTCTCTCTCTCTCGCTCTCTCTCTCTCTCTCTCTCTCTCTCTCTCTCTCTCTCTCTCTCTCTCTCTCTCTCTCTCTCTCTCTCTCTCTCTCTATCTTTAGCCCCAGCCCCAAACTAAAAACACACTCACAAACATTAATTTACCCTCGCCCCGTCGTGTATGCTTACCCTATTCATCTCCAGCCAAGTCCATACGTTCAGTGTGTGCCCCCCCCCCCAACCCCCAACCCCCTACCTCCCCCTCCCCCTCCACCACCAACTCCTCCTCCTCCTCCTCCTCCTCCTCCTCCTCCTCCTCGTCCTGCCCTCCCCGATGGAGGAGAACTAAAGGGTCCTTTATTTCCAGTGACTTGTGGAACCCGCATGCGGATGAGTGCCACTGTACACTGCATTCTTTCAGGGCCCCCGAGGGCCCGGCTCCAGCAGCCACAGCAGCAGCAGCAGCACGGGGGCCCCCCCTCCTGCCCAGGGGGGCCGTGCAGCGTGAAAGATTGAAAACTACATAGATTTTTTTTTTTTTTTTTTTTCCACAAACCCCCCACTTTTTGCTGGCTGAAATGGTACACACTCTCTGTTTTTTCATTACAGGTCAATTAGAGCAATCAACTCCTCAGAAAACACTGTGATAGTTGCCGTGGTGAAAAGGTAAGTAGCACGACAAAAAGGTTCCAACAAAAAATAAATGAATTCAACCAGTAGAAAGTAGGCTGCTGCTGCTGCTTCCTTAGCGTGTTGCGCGGCATGTGGGCCAGAGTGTGAGCTAATGACTCGGACCAGCATGGCCAGTGTTGTTGTAGCTGAGCGGCTGCTGGCTGCCGGGGCCGTGGCGCCCCGGGGCCTGGCCTTCGGTGTGGCTCAGCCCTCTGCTAACACATGTTCTCCTGCTGAAGGCCGGACAGAGAAGAAGCCTCTGTGATGCCCCTGATCAATGCTGGTTTTAATAGGGTGAGTTTGTGTGTGTGTGTGCCTGCGTGTGCGTGTGTGTGTGTACGTGTGTGTGTGTGTGTGTGTGTACGTGTGTGTGTGTGTGTGTGTGTGTGTGTGTGTGTGTGTGTTTGTAGGTTTGTACGTGTGTGCTGAGTTTGTCTACGTTTGTGTGTGTGTTTGTGTGCGTGCGTGTGTGCGCGTGTGTGTACGTGTGTACGTCAGCGTGTGTGTGTGTGTGTGTGTGTGTGTGTGTGTGTGGTGTGTGTGCATGTGTGTGTATGTGTGTGTGTGTGTGTGTGTACGTCTGTATGTGTGTGCATGAGTTTGTCTGCGTGTATGTATGTGTGTGTCTGTGTGTGTACGTGTGTCTGTTTCCAGAAACACTTTCATACACTTCTTGCCTGTATGGGTTTGCCTTCTTTGTGTCAGTGCCTCACCATCTCAATGTCTCTCTAGATGACCATATGAAGGTCAGAACTGTTAGCTAGATACAGATAGACAACAGGATGCTAGCATCCACACTCATCCTAGTGGCTTGGGCTTCAACTGCTCACGCTCCCTGCCCTGAATAGTGAACGGCGTAGGAAAGGAGCAAATATATTGAGTGCAAATATACAAGTAGACAATATAGGGGTAAAAGAGTTTCAGAAAGGTGCAATAACCATATGTACAGCCAGGCATGTGACAGGAAACAACATATATCATAGATACAAACTAGTGGGGTTCAAAATATATAATGCCACAAGTAACATTGACAGAGGCCATACGCTGGAGGTAAAATTGTATGCTGCAGATATACAATGTCCAAATATCACAGCTAAACGGTTAGCATCACAGAGACGTGATCTCAGAAAGTGGCCAAATAGCTACGCATGTCCAAAATAGTACAGGTGATTTATACAGTTTGATTCCAATGTCCAGTGGTAATGCCTGTGATACTTTACATAACGTCCCTTGTATTTGCAATTACCATCGTGTTGTCCAATGAGTCAAATGGCGGTCAGAGTGATCCACTGTAGAGTCGGTAGATCCAGAGAGAAAGGGGCAAGACGACGTAGCGAGCGGAGCAGAACCGCACCGCAGCGCAGCGCAGCGTCAGTGGCACAGATGTCTGACCCGTGGGATGTGGAGCGCTCCGCTGAAGCCCTGTGCTCTGTTGACCTCTGACCCATAGAGATACGTAGAGAATGCCAATATGATGGCCTGCTACAACGAGCTGCTGCAACTGGAGCACGGGAGCTGCGGGCGCAGTTCAAACTGAGGTGAGAGCCACGCTGCGCGGCGATTGGCCGCGTCGCCCTGGGAGTCGACCAATCGCCGACTGCCCCAGTGCAAACGCCATTCGATTTGCCGCCCAATCAATTTTAAGATGTCGCTTTGGTAGCTTGTGATGGACGTTTGCTGTTATGACGTTTTATTGTATATTTTTTTGATATATATTTGTTATATATTTTATGAAGTGAATAATGGCTTCATCGGGGAAAAATGATTTAAAGATGAATTGACTCTGAAAACATGGTTAGGAGAGTGAATGTGAAGGGATGTGCTCAGATGTAGGGTGGCCGATGGAGAACGTTAACGAGCTGTTTGTAATCCAGCACTGTCATTGTGAGTCATGTGTACGCTGTACTGTACACTGGGTGATGCGTTCACGTGAACACATGATGAATGAAAAGTATGCTCACGTACGTACATCTCCTCCTACCCGTGCCAGGGCTGGGAATGCTATTTTCACAGCTCTGGAACAAAGCCAAGAGGCCATAGAGATCACGTCTGAAGATCAAGTCATTCAGGAGAGCTTGATCACACATTTCCAAGTGTGTGTTGATAATCTCTCTCTCTCTCTCTTCTCTCTCTCTCTCTCTCTCTCTCTCTCTCTCTCTCTCTCTCTCTCTCTCTCTCTCTCTCTCTCTCTCTCTCTCTCTCTCTCTCTCTCTCTCTCTCTCTCTCTCTCTCTCTCTCTCTGTTTTGCTTCATAATAAAGTCAAACATTCTTAATGAAGTCCATAATTATCTCTCCCTCTTTGTCTGTCTGTCTGCCTGCCTGTCTGCCTGCCTGCCTGTCTGTCTGTCTTCAGTATGTGAACCCTGCGTATGAATGCTCCATGGGCTACCAACACGGGGAGTTGATAGGGAAGGAAATTATCGAAGTGCCTAAAAGTGAGAAGAATAAGCCAGACCTCCTTGAAACGATAAACTCCTGCATACGAAAAGGAAAGGTAATCGATCCAAAATTATACTTCAATTGCAAAACGTGAAAGCAGCATTTTTTTTTTTTTGGAATGTGTCCCCCACTACACGCACACACACAAACACGGATCAAAAAAGTATCTATCTATCTATCTATCTATCTATCTATCTATCTATCTATCTATCTGTCTATCTGTCTGTCTGTCTGTCTGTCTGTCTGTCTGTCTGTCTGTCTGTCTGTCTGTCTGTCTGTCTGTCTGTCTGTCTGTCTGTCTGTCTGTCTGTCTGTCTGTCTGTCTGTCTGTCTGTCTGTCTGTCTGTCTGTCTGTCTGTCTGTCTGTCTGCACCACGGGGATGGCGTGGCGCGTTCTGCTGAAGTTTAGTCATCCTCGTGCATCACAGAGAGATTCACATCACAGGCCGCACTCCAGTGCTCTCACACTGCCAGTGTGTGCTCAGCGAACCCACTCTTAGATGGCCTAGTGGCCGCGCATGCACACACACACACACACGCACACGCACATCGCACACACACACACACACACACACACACACACACACACACACACCACGCGCGAGTGCACGTGTGTGTGTGTGTGTGTGTGTGTGGAGGAGGGGTGACTTCCACAAACTGGACACTAGGTTGGCGTTGTTTCATGTGCGTACGAGCAGAGGGCTGGTGGGGGTGCACACGCTGGGGGGAGGAGGAGGGTGGGTGGGGGGGGGGGGGGTGAGGGAGAAGGTCACACCTCAGACAGAGGGACAGCAGGGTGGGTCCTTTAAAGCCACCACCACACAGGGCGGTGGGGTGGGGTGGAGATGAAACGCCCATACCGGACCCCAGCAGTTTCCTCCTCACCTACAGCCCTCCAACCCCCCCCACCCCCCACCCACCCCTCCACCCCTCCACCCCACACACATCTCAAACACGCTACACCACACAGAGTCACCGCTTTTGAGTTACGTTTAATCACATTGGATGGCCGACGTAAACGGTCAGGCAGTAAGTGAGTACAATATGTGCGTTGCTATAAACTATAAACTATAAGTAACATGTATGTGTACGCATATTTATATGACATTAACGTTTGCACGCACATACAGGAACACATACAGAATATGTACATGCATATGCACATGAATACATAATGAATACACATGCCGATGTAGTAGCGTCATAATGATTTGATGTTATTCCATGATGAGTGTTCACAGTCATCAGTCGTCTGACCCAGACACCAGACATTCCAAGTTCCACCCTTACTGTCTTCAGCCGCCAATGGTTATTATGTGAATTACGAGTCCATAAAAAAGAAAACACATTACATGGTTTGTTGACTCCTGGCTGAATGTGTGTTTTTCTTAATTGGTCAAGTGTGTACATATATATACAGTATACATATTTAAGCAGTGTCTAAGACCTGGGGCCATGTTGATGCCAGCCTAAGTGTGTGTGCGTGTGTTTGTCTGTGTGTGTGTGTCAGGAGTGGCAGGGGATCTATTATGCCAAAAAGAAGAACGGGGACAGCATACAGCAAAATGTGAAGATCACACCTGTGATTGGACAGGGAGGGTGAGTTCAGCACTCAGGTGCCCCAGGCGCCCTACCTCATGTTCTCCACATCATCACCATCATGTATAGGAACACCCATCACTATAACATGTCATCCTGACTGTGTGCCTCGTCTCCGCTCTGTGATAATCGTCTGCTGTCTTTCACAGAAAGATCAGACACTATGTGTCCATCAACAGGCCTTTAAATGATAATAATAAGGTTAGTGTGCCTCGTTTTTGATGTTACACATCTCATCATTTATTATTTACTTGACTCCACTGAGCTCCTCTTTGGTTTCCGTGCAGGGTGATAAACCTGGCGACCGTGTCCAAGCAGAGTCCCAGACAGGTGCGCTGACGTTAGCACGTCTCAGTTTCTTTCTTCTTTTACTTATATCGTCTTACTTCAATGTGCCTTTCCTTAGCTGTGTGTGTGTGTGTGTGTGTGTGTGTGTGTGTGTGTGTGTGTGTGTGTGTGTGTGTGTGTGCGTGTGCGTGCACCTCTGAGTGTGCGTGCAGGGTTGGGGGTAATCTGCTTGTAGTCAAGGTTACGCTGACCAAGGGCAAAGGGCAGTGTTTGTATCTGCTAATGCAACCTACCTGTGTCTCTGCCCCTCTCTCTCTCTCTCTCTCTCTCTCCGTCTGTCTGTCTCTCTCTCTCCCCCCCCCCCCCCCCCCTAGACATCCAGTCCAGTAAGCACAAGGATCGCAGGAAAGGCTCTCTGGACGTCCGATCCACCACGTCTCGCGGGAGCGACGGTGAGAGAGAGAGAGAGAGAGAGGGGAGAGAGAGGGAGATAGAGAGAGAGAGAGAGAGAGAGAGAGGGGAGAGAGAGGGGAGAGAGAAGGAGAAAGAGAGAGGAGAGAGAGATGGGGAAGGGGGGGGGGGGGGGGGTTAAAGAGACAACAACAGTGGAAAGGTAGGCGTCTCGGCCACCTCATTACCCCGTTGCGAACCTGTCCGTGCACATTACGTGTTGATTGCCACGCTGACACAAACAGGAAGTGCGGCGGGCAGTGGGGACGTCTGTGTGGACGGCCGGTGAACGTCTCCCCACTGATTCCTTCACGTTTGTTGTTGTTGTTTTTGCTCTCTTCGGTGCACAGGGAGCTCCCAGAGACGCCACTCGTCCATGGCTCGAATCCACTCCATGACCATCGAAGCCCCCATCACCAAGGTAGGCCGCCTCCCCCTCCCCCCCTCCCCCTCCCCCCTCCCCATCCCCTCCCATGACTCCCGCCCTTGTTTATGTTTCTGTCTCATGACTCTGGGTGTGTGTGTGTGGGGGGGGGTGGGGAGTGGGGAGTGGGGGGGGAGTGCAGGGGAATGGGGTACTGGTGGTGTTTGTGTGTGTGTGTGTGTGTGTGTGTGGGGGGGGGGTGGTGATGGTGATGTCATACCGTCACCTGAACGCCCCCCCCCCCCTGCACTACGTCTAGCTCATG
>JAXIVH010000005.1:1625120-1629432 GCA_036785325.1 Urophycis tenuis | reverse complement strand
TTTCTAAATGGCGCATATGTTTCATTATTAAGATGAGGTGTGTGTGTGTGTGTGTGTGTGTGTGTATGTGTGTATGTGTGTGTGTGTGTGCGTGTGCGTGTGCGTCTTCATTCATTTAATCGTATTACTTTGGTTATGTGCTGCAGGATGGATTACGCAGGCTGTCAGGGAATGAGTACATCTTCTCCACAAAGCGTAAGAACACATCCCGCATGGACGCCCATTTATGTGTACAGAGTGTTTGACTTATGTAACGTCCACGAGTAGTTTGTATGAAAAAAAATAACTGTGAATGTTTACTTTTACTTTTTCTTTTTGAGTCATGTTACAAATTTCCATATTTGAATTCAGAATATATTCCTGAACTTCAATACATGACACCAGGAGTAGGAGTAGTGGTCTCCAGAGTGTGTGGTCGTAACACAGCCCCCCTGTTGTCCCCATAGCCCCCCACATGGCCAGCCACCTGGCTACTCCCCTGTCCCTCAACGACATCCCCCCTCGCATCGCCCAGACCATGGAGAACGAAGACTCCTGGGACTTTGACATCTTCAACCTGGAGGCCGCCACCATGAAACGGTGAGGGGCGTCTCTCCCCCGCTGCTCCAGAGTACTCCTCATGGAGGTTTCCTCATGATCAGTGTGTGAACTCTCCTGGGTGGATGACATTGAGCCACAGATGCTTCGGTTGGGCCTTGACTTTAGACTTCGGCTTCTTCTTCTGAGTTTGGCACGATGGACCGCTCCTTGTGTTGGTCTTAGTTTACGGCTCAAGTCGCCACTCAACTGCAATGTTAATGACCTCCCCCATTTTGTTTTCTTAAATGGCTGAATTAACCTTCTCTCATCTGGTTGTTATTTTTTTGTTGGACTACCTGGGTTTCCTCCCCCGCAGGCCGTTGACCTACCTGGGGATGCAGGTCTTCTCTCGTTTTGGGGTCTGTGAGTTCCTCAACTGCCCAGAAGCTGTGCTGCGCTCCTGGTTGCAGGGGGTGGAAGCAAACTACCACTCTAGCAACTCCTACCACAACTCCACCCACGCAGCTGATGTCCTGCACGCCACCGCCTACTTCCTGTGCAAGGAGAGGGTCAAGGTAAACACGCCCCTCGGAGAAATAACGCCAATATGTAATGCGCTTTTACATTGAAAGAATTTTCCTATGTGACTTCCTGCCTTTTACCCTTTTCTCTCCAAAAGCTTATTTTTTCTTAGAAACGAGAACATTTGACTTAATTTACTATTCATTAGATCATATTAAATCAAGATAATATACAATAATTAGATGAATATTATTAAATATAATATTATTATTGAATAATATTACTAATATTATTTAGAATTTTCTTTATATTTGTAATATTCCCTCCCCACATTCACGCTCAGTGTGATGTTTATGATTGTATTGTACAAAATGCACGGACGTGGTGCTGGTGGATCCTTGGTGGTTCTCGGTGGTTTAGACTAAGTGTGTCAGGCACTGGTGAACAGGTTAGGTGTGCATGGGCTAAGCTGATTACCAAAAAGTCTATTTCTGGCACCAGGGGAAGCGATCTTTCATTGGCTTAGTCAGTGGCCTGTGAGGTCAGCGTGCCTATGCCCTGGGGCAGTGTTCTCAAAAGATCAGAAGAGCAGTTACATAGCAAATATAAATAAAGAACGGCTTTGTTTTGTGTCCTATATTGAATAAACTTCAAACAAAATGGGCTCTTATATAAGTGATCAATGCGCCCTTCTCATTTCTGTGAAAGTCTCAAAGGCCGCTTCACCCTATAGTCCCATGATTGTGTGTGTGTGTGCGTGTGTGTGTGTGTGTGTATATAGGCCTAAAATATCAAGCAGTACATGGAAGAACTTGTTGACATCAACACGTCGGTGCATGCGGGCGTTCAGCGGGAGCAGCTGACTACTTGGCCCATTGTGCTTCGCCGTGTGCATGGCTGGCTGACACAGTGGCAACACCACAAGTTTACAGACAACACTCGGCGCGCATCCACTCAAAACGATAATGACTGCTTTTACTTACTCCGCCATCCAGGACACTAAACCTGGCTTGGAGACCGTTCCCCTCCTCAGCGCACGCCTGCGATGATGTCACTCTTACTCCGATGAGCTGGCCTGCCTGTAAAGCCCGCCATCATACAGGGGGGGAGGTGGCAGATCAATTAGGGGATGGATCGGCCCATGTTTTGGGACTAGTGAGGGGAATCTATGAGTTGTCTCCCAGCACCTTTTATTTGTAAAGTTTGATGAAGGGTAAAGGGGGCATTTAGCCTTTGTCCAAAGCGACTTACAATCAGTACATGTGTGAGGGTTCAACATGTGGACAGTTGGAGGAGGGGTTGGAGGAGGGCTACGGTTAATGGACGACCCGCTCTGTCCACCCGCTCTACCTCACTGAGCTACTGCCGCCCCTGGTTGGTGGTGCCCAGGTCCGGTTTCCCCCCAGCACCCTGACGCTCTTGTCGGTTTCATCATCAGCAAAGCCTGGACCCCATCGACGAGGTGGCCGCGCTGATCGCCGCCACGGTCCACGACGTGGACCACCCGGGCCGCACCAACAGCTTCCTGTGCAACGCGGGCAGCGAGCTGGCCATCCTGTACAACGACACGGCCGTGCTGGAGAGCCATCACGCCGCGCTGGCCTTCCAGATCACCACGCGGGACGACAAGTGCAACATCTTCAAGAACATGGAGCGGTAGGCGTCCCGTCCCCGCTGTCCCAGCTGACATGAACGCACCGCGGAATCTGGCCAGAGGTTCTTTATCTGTAATGTACACACACACAGCGCATGAGCCATGATGCCCTGTAGATAATAGATCTTTTGCTCAAGACCTTGCCCTTTTTGCGGTGGAGGGGTGGGGGTGGGGGACTGGGTTTGAGGTTGAATGGCCCTCTCTGTAATTACAAAGTCCTGGAAACATGGAAAACTTCAGTGATCATTTTAATTGCCGACATTATCCGTGAAGGTTTTGGACATGTTATCAACATCATCTGAGTCACACGGGCCAGGATGGGCCAGGGTGAAGAGGGGAGGCGGGGTGGTGCATGTGTGTGTGTGGTTGGGAAAGCGAGGCGTGTGGGTGAGCTGGTAATGAGATTTGATCCCCGAGCAGAATGGCTCACATGCGCTGCTCCCCCTGGAGGGGTGGGGACGGAGGGAGGAACAATGCCCACCATTCATTCCCACTGTCACTGCCGTCAGAAGAGCACAACTCTTCACACACACACTTTCATGCGACCGAGCACACTCGGTCTCACTTAACCCTCTCTCTCTCTGTCTCTCTCTCTCTCTCTCTCTCTCTCTCTCTCTCTCTCTCCATGTTCTTGCTCCCTGCCTCTTCGTGCCATCATCTCCGCGCCTCACGTGTGTTTGTGTGTCCCCTTCCCTTGGCAGTAATGAGTACCGCACGCTGCGACAGGCCATCATTGACATGGTGCTGGCGACGGAGATGACCAAGCACTTTGAACACGTCAACAAATTCGTCAACAGCATCAACAAGCCACTAGCAGCTCTGGACGAGAACGGGGGTGAGCGAGTCTCGACCGGCCCCGCATGGCAGACATTACGGGGGGGGGGGGCGGTGGACGGTGACCAAAGCTTTGATATTTTACACGCCGCACGAAACGTGAGATGGGCGTTTATTTTATGATTGTTGTGTGTAATATTTGGAGCATTAACACCGGCGGTTGAGGTGGCGCGGCCCTAGTCAGGTCAGAGAGAACGTTCCGGAGAACGTTCTGTGCATTCAGCAGAGAAGCACATCCTGGTGAATCTCTCTCTGCCCGGGCTGTGTCCCCGCAAACTTGATACAGTGCTCAACAAGCAGCAGGTGTGTGTATGTGTGTGTGTGTGTGTTGTGTGTGTGTGTGTGTGTGTGTGTGTGTGTGTGTGTGTGTGTGTGTGTGTGTGTGTGTGTTGGCCTGTGCAGCGTGATACCAGTTCAGAAGACCTGTGGCGTTTCCATAGCTTGGCCGTGGATACGAGTGTGTGGGGGGAGAATTTTACAGTTTGGTCCCATCTTTCTCATCTGGGTGTGGAATGCTTAGCACAGCCATTTAAAAAGATGTCGGGTTCTTTTTAAGACATGGATGATGGTAATAAATGATAAGAACACTGACTTCATTTCGACGTTTCCACCATCGTTCTGTTCAGGCTTTTATTGTTCTCTTGTACTTTGCCTGTTGGGCAGAACGCTCCGTCGTGAGGCAGCGAAACAGGCGATACAGCAGACCAGCGGGCAGGCTCTGGAGCTCTGGCCTGGGCTGCATTCCCATCGTAAACATCATGATGTCAAACACTTAAAAGTCCT
>JAXIVH010000005.1:1595120-1620120 GCA_036785325.1 Urophycis tenuis | reverse complement strand
GTTCTACAGGCTCTACTAAACTCTGGACCACCCCACTATTTATCTGAAGGCTCAAATGACAGTTTATTAGTTCACTGTTACACTGATGAATGCAAACTACAGATGCATGATCATGTTGGGCCTTTGCATGGAATGGAAATTATGTCATTTTATTTTCCACTTGGCAAAGGTCTATGGAGGGAGACCCAGATCCGCGGACAGGTGGTGACGTGGTGACCCACTGGGCTGGGGGTCCATGACGTCACAGTTGGAGAGGCCAATCATGGCGCCATGTTGCATTTCCCATCAGCATCAATTATTCTATTATCTATTATCTATTATTCTATTATCGTTGCACCTGACGCTGTCTACTTCAAGGTCTGGCAGACTCTACGACAGATACTAGCTGTTTTATTTAATCTCCCCAACTTTATATAAATAGTGGTGCCTACGTTGAAGTCAAATATGGCAATGATCGTATTCTATATATAAATAACCAGTGACATGATCCATATTGTCTGTTGATATGACAACTGTCAACTCTGACAAATAATTGTGTCTGTTTTTATCATGAATGTACATACACCCTTGGATGAATGGATCTGAGTATGCCATAATTCCGAGTTGTCTTGAACGTGACATTGAAGTCCTGTTGTAATCGCGATGGTTTGGAATTGTGGGAAATGGTGTTCATTTCAACCTAACACATTGACAGACACCTATTGAACCGAGTTAGGCCCGTATGGTTGTGTCATTTTTGTTTTACATTGTGATTATATGAATCAATAAGTTAATCGGAATCTATTTTAACAGATTTCCTCACTGAAACGAAACTAAACCCGGAAGTTCCGGCCGGTGAGGGGCGACAGCTCTCAGCGCTCAGAGCCTTGCCTCCTAATTCCTAAATCAAACCCCTTGCTGGGGTTGCTAATACAACCATGGCATTATTATGTTGTAAAGTGTGACTAATCACACCAAAATGATGAGCGACATTATCGAGGAACAAGAGAAGGACTCCCTTCTGGACGCACGGCCCGACGCACCAGGACCGACGGTAGGGAATCTGCAGAGCTCACCTGGTTGTTTCCTGTCATTATCTAAATGTATCTCATGTAATACGGACACTGCGGACAACTGGTCATACCTATCTGAAGCTACATGTATCTTAAAAGACGGGACCACCGGTAAACCCGACCGCACTCCGCCGCTGTGTGTGTTGGGTCACCTGGAGTTCGTGTCCATGATTACCTCTGATTAAACTGGTCTTAAAGTACATGAGATGAGCTGCTTGGATTTCAGACCCTGGTTTTCTCTTTCTAGAACTGATTGTGTTTGTTTCGCATGGCAAACAAAATCAAATTCCATCAGTCCCATATAAAATGCTCTGTTGATCCCGACCCCTAGGGCCCCGGGGCCGGGATCGGTACCGGGACTGGGACCAGACCCAAGACCTCAGATGGAAGCACCAGGCCTCTGGAGAAGCGGGGGCCGTACATCATGTCCAGAGTGCCGGCTATTCACCTCAAACTCAGTGAGTGCACGGTCCTTGAGAAGGCTTTTGCAATCTTACAGAAATTATATAACAAATATAAACATCTTCAACTACACATGGACTTTTTTTTATAGCATAGGCCTACACACCTACATTAAGGTTTTTGAATCAGTGCGGAATCCATCCATTGTAACCACTGTGTAACAAGTGTTGTTGATGCACCTATCTATCTGGCAATCCTCACAGGTATGTATCCGTCAATTTGCCATAAAAAATGCATGCTGCACCCAATAGCTCTTCGCTGACTGTCTGACCTCACCGGGAAGGCACCCAACTGAACCTGCTTGTGTTTCCCTGTAGAGAAACACAGGGAGATGGCAAGGAAAGCGCTGAAAAAGAAGTCTCTGACAGCAGGGGCCCCTGTGATGCAGCAGCCCAGACAAGGCCCTAAGAGGTAAGGGGAACCTTGACCAAGGAGTTATACTGTGTTCATGGATTCATTTAAGTCAATTGAACAATACTGCAAGGAGAAAGGGCTGTTGATCATGACGAAACCCTTGGTCCTCACTTCTGTAGAAAAATGGAATGCATCCATGCTTTTTTGTTTTCTAAATAAATATATATGCAAATAAACATGGCATGTTTTGTAGAATTGTTGATATTGGAAATTAATCGCTAAATAGCCATGTGTTTGAGAGCCCTTTAGTGTGTCTGTGTGCGTGTGTGTGCGTGTGTGTGCGTGTGTGTGTCTGTGTGTGTCTGTGTCTGTGTCTGTGTCTGTGTGCGCCACGCAGGGGTAAGGTCACACGTGCGTGCGTGTGCGTGTTTGCTATTCGGTCACCCAGTCTTTCCCAGTGTGTTTGCGCCTTCTACCGTGCTTACCTGAATCCATCAGAAGGCATCAAGGGGTGAGGGAGAGGACTGAGGTGGGGCCGGTAGGGTAGCCTGGGGGGCGGCGCGACCACCACATGCTGCTCTACTGTGTGCAGCAGACACATCGGCCGCCACGGAACGAGGAACGCAGGCCGCCGAGGTCCACGTAGATCCGGCGTCTGCGGGCTTTCTTCTCATCTTTTGTTGTTCTCTTCTGTGTCCTTCAGAGCCATTAAGTACAACAAGGGTTACGCTGCACTCAGCCAGAACGCGGAGGACACTCTGGTGGCGCTGGACTCTGACAGGTAACCGCGGCATGGCAGGGGGAGGAAGAGGAGAGCGGTGTACTCTTTCTGGCAGGGGGAGGAAGAGGAGAGCGGTGTACTCTTTCACAACATGAAACTCACCACACGAGTCGAGAAACCGCGCTCTAGGGGCGGGACACCGGTTGGGGTCGTGTCTGAATCCCGGCCCAAGGGTTCTGGGAATGAACCCCAGTGCCCAAACCCCACCTTTAGGGACCCTTGAGCAAGGAACCTAAACCTTACCTAATGCTTAATGACATGTATGTCAAAACATATTGTGTATAGTTGACTGTTAGTGATGAATGGCTGAAATAGTAACTGTTGATTCAAGGTACCCTTCATTGCAGGCAGCCTTAATGAGAAACTGTACTTTGATGTAGCACTTTGTAATCATGTACACACCATAGCTTGTTTTTTAGTTTTCTAATGTTTTTCTCTTACTGAACTTAACAAATTCTTATTACATTTGTTGTATTCTCATTATGCTACTCTGTTACTGTATTCATATTTGCATCCACACAAGTTTAAGGTTTTTGCTGATAAAATCCCAAACACACAAAATTATTTATTGTTTTGTTTGCACCTTTTTGTCAGTTTGTTTTTTGTTTCTTTGTTATGAAGACAAAGGTTGCAAAGCATCGTGAAAGCATTGTGAAATGCTTTGTCAAATGTTGACTAAAAAACAGCAAATGACATCCTCAATTGTGTTTCATGTAAATTGTAGAATATTTCAATCTATCTATTCATGCACTTTTGGTGGCATCGTCCTGACGTCGTCTTTCCTCTTCTCAGTGATGAAGAGGTGGATTTTGAGCAGTACTCCTCAGGATACTCTTCAGCGGAGGTGAGTTGATCGGATATCTCTCCCAGTGCTGTCAGAACCTTTGCCCCGGGTGAGGCCAGGGGACTGGCATTGGTTTCAGCTTTAAAACCGAGTATTGCTCCCCAGGAATATGTCTTTGTTTGGCCTACGATCCATCGCTCTGTCTCTCTCTCTCTCCCTGTTTCTCTCTCTCTCTCGCGCTCTCTCACTTTCTGTCTGTCTATCTCATTCTCTCTCTGTCTCTCCCTCTCTATTGACCAAATCAATGATTGGATGTGCCAGAATTTTCTTCAGTTGAATAAGGACAAGACTGAAATAATTGTCTTTGGAGCCAAGGAAGAACGATTAAAAGTTTGTGCTCAGCTGCAACTGGCAATGTTAAAAACCACAGACCAGGCAAGAAATCTAGGTGTTGTCATGGACTCAGACCTGAATTTTAGCAGCCACATTAAAATGATTACGAAGTCTGCCTACTATCACTTAAAGAATATATCAAGGGTCAGAGGACTGATGTCTCAGCAGGACTTAGAGAAACTTGTCCACGCATTTATCTTCAGTAGGCTCGACTATTGTAACAGCATCTTCACTGGTCTCCCAAAAAAGTCCATCAGAAAGCTCCAGTTAATTCAGAATGCTGCTGCTCGAGTCCTCACAAAAACTAAGAAAATGGATCACATTACTCCAGTTCTCAGATCGTTACATTGGCTTCCTGTCTGTCAGAGAATTGACTTTAAAGTACTGCTGTTAGTTTATAAAGCACTGAATGGTTTGGGACCAAAGTACATTTCAGATCTTCTCATTTTCTATGAACCATCCAGATCTCTCAGGTCATCTGGGGCGGGTCTGCTTACTGTCCCCAGAGTCAGAACTAAACATGGAGAGGCAGCGTTCAGTTTTTACGCGCCACATATATGGAACAAACTGCCAGAAAGTTGTAGGTCTGCTGAAACACTCACCACTTTTAAATCCAGATTAAAGACCTTTATGTTTGCTACAGCCTTCCCCTAAGCTTATCTTAACATGTTTTAATTTCCTTTTTATGCTTGTATTTTAATTTCAATGCTTTTAATGCTGTATATGTATGTATGTATGTATGTGTTATTTTTTTTATTTTCTTTTATTTTTTTTATTTTTTGCTATGCTTTTATTGTATTTTAATGCTTTTATGTATGTAAAGCACAATGAATTGCCTTGCTGCTGAATTGTGCTATACAAATAAACTTGCCTTGCCTTGCCTTGCCTTGCCTCTCTCTCTGTCTCTCGCTCTCTTGGTCTGTCTCTCTCCCTCTCTCTGTCTCTGTCTGTCTCTCTCCATCTCTCTCTCTCTCTCTCTCTCTCTCTCTCTCTCTCTCTCTCTCTCTCTCTCTCTCTCTCTCTCTCTCTCTCTCTCTCTCTCTCTCTCTCTCCGTCTATGTCTCTCTCTCTCTCTCTCCGTCTATGTCTCTCTCACTGTCTCTCACCCACTGTCTCCTGTGGTTCAGGTCCATCCAGACCTGAACCGGCAGCTCCTGCAGGACGGCTACCGTCTGGACGAGGTCCCCGACGACGAGGACCTGGACCTCATCCCTCCCAAAGCCATGGGCAGCCCCGGGTGCTGCTGCTTCCAGGTCCCCTCCTGCTGCATGCAGTGAGACCACCGCCGCCCCCCCCCCACCTGCCGCCGCCGCCACTGCTGCTGCATCCATGACCGCACGCTGTGGGGTCAGAGGGCCCTCCTCACGACAAGCTAGACCCCCCCCCCCCCTAACCGCTTCCTCTCCTCTGTTACCCCGAGTCCTGGTGCCCAGGTGAGGACCCGAGAGGCTGCTGCTGACCACAGCAGCTGTCGACAACACTACCCCCCCCCCCCCACACACACACACACACACACACAGACACACACGCTCCACCGTGTCACTCGAGACCAGCGTGGCGGCGCCGGCGGTGGCGGCGGCCCACGGCGGTGCTGATGGCGTGGACGTGCGCCAGGCGGTGTGTGTGTGTGTGCGCACCGGCCAGCTGCAGTGGAGCAGCGTGCCGCGCGGTGTGCGGAGCACGGACCTTACCCACTGTGAGTCCCCCGCTCCCCACACGCCTGACCTTTTTGTTCTTTTAATAGCCCCCACATGAAACACTAGCCCGGCACACGGCTGCCTGGGCCGGCCCCGGGGCTCGGCCCGTATCTGGAGACTCGGCGGGGCCGCGTGACGCACGCCGGCTGCGGTGGGGCGGCGGGTACGGGGTCCCGGGACCACGGGCACACCCAGAACTCTGGAGAGCGCCGCTCCAAATCATCCCATTTTTCTGAACCGCCCTCCCCTTGTTCTGCCTGTTGCATTTTATTTTTTTTATTTTTACTGTCGGTCGTTCCCATCAAATTTTGTAGCCCATTTATTTACAGAGAAATGTGTGATGCTATGTCGATATGACCATGTTATTTTCTTAAATGCCACCCCAAACTGTTGCAATGAGGGACCTTTCGCAACACATTTTAAATGGGAGCTTTGGATCGTTATCTCAACTTCTGCCTCGGCATTTCCACCAGTATTTCCATTGGTGTTTCCACCAGATGTTCTTAACATAGATATGAGTGGATGCTTTCATGTGTATCTGTCATTGTGGAAACCATACTGTATTGCACGGCTGCCGAAAGAATATATATTTATATATATGTGTGTGTGTGTGTATATATACATATATATATGTATATATATATATATATATATGTATATATATGTATATATATATATATGTATATATATATGTATATATATATATATATATATGTATATATATATATATATATATATGTATATATATATATATATATATATATATATATATATATATATATATGTATATATATATATATATATATATATATGTATATATAGACACGCTTGTAAAAATATTGGCACGCATATATACATTATACAAGCAACATACTAAGCCTTTGCTTAAAACAGATTCCTACAGATGAAAGAAATACATCGTATATAGGAGTATGTTTATGACAAACCTGTTAATCTGGTCTTGCCGTGAAATAAGGCAAAACCTAACCAATCCTAACCCCCAAATGTGCACTTGTGTTTAGTCACTATAGCTTACTGAGGAAGCACAGTTGCTTGCTGTCTGTTAACAGATGTGTGAACAAGACCGACCACCTCCCATAGTAGACTGAGGTTTATTTTTTGGGGGGGGGGGTAATCGATGCTAAATGGAAAGCATCCATTGAAGAGCAGTGTCCTTGTTCAGCATCAGTCTTCATACGTCGTGTTGCGAAGGAGCAACAGCTGGACCACGCGGAGGGCTTCGGTGCTCCGTACCTTCCAGTTAAGAGCCTTCTTCTGTCTTCTACGTATTCTGGCTGTCCGCACTGGAATCGGCGACGAGGAAAGACGATGATATGAGTGTTGATGTTCCCCCGCCTGTACAGCTACATCTGTCTGCCAGGCCACTCATTTACTTTGCGACAATATTTGTGTTACTGAGTGCTGGAAACAATAACTTGAAATTGTTACTCAAACCTAATATGACACTACTCATTACTAGTCATTTTTGTATTTAATAACATTTTATTTTACTTCACTGAATAAAATCATATTATCTAATCCATGGCGCACAATTTAATAACTTCCACTGTTCAGGATATCATGCTATACAGCTATTCCTCGCAAAGCTTAATTAATAGTACAGTAATGTACTATTGTATATTATGTGCATGGCATGCACGTGTACATGCATTAACTCCCCGCCAGGGGGCGTAGTGCAACTACAATGCGTACGACTGTGATCCTTTCGCGACAATTTTATATCCCGTTGTTTGATCGCAAATCGGGATTAAATAAAAGTTCCGGCATTGTAGTTATGTTTCATGGATATAATAAACACAATACAAAGTACACAATGATCTCACTTCCCAGAACACGATTTCAAATATATGAAAGTATTGTCTATGCTGGTTCTTGAATCAGAACGAACTGTGAGAAAATATATCAGCCTTTTTTGTTGTTCCATTTTTTCCAATTTAATGTGTTAATTTCACCGGAAGTGGTCCTGTTCTGGGTTTTGCATGCGCTGTGCTGTGGGCCTCTCCACGACCAGCGGAGCGCGTAACGCGGACTTGTTGCAGGCCCTGGGCGGGCCCTAATGCTGCGGTGCGCTCTGGAGGGGGGTGTAATTGAAGGGGAGGAAAATCGAGTCAAGGGAGTTACCTCTACGCTTTTCGAGTTATGAGATCGGGCCATTTTCCAGTCGGTCCTTTTTTATATTAAAGAAGGAAAACGAATTGGGATAAGGAGTATTTTAAAAGGCACCCGTGAACGTTGTCGCCCTTCCGCAGTTGATCAGTGGAAATCTCCCGTGCGTGCCCGTTTTCTCCGTGTGTTTACTAGTGATTGAAAGCGTGCCAGCAACGAGGGAAGAGGATAAGCAAGGAAGGAGGGATGGTGGACAATTCCGGTAGCAGCAAGGCACAAATGGTGAGTTGTCTCCCCGATGACCACCCTTCTCCCTGCGCTGCGGTCGTGTCACTCTCTTGGGTCGCGGTGATCTTTTTTTTTTCTCCGCTCAATGACACGATCATGCGAATTTGTTGACCTAATTCATCACGTCTGTGTTTACTGTAAACTATTTCGCCTCCAGTATCTGTAGGTTTAGTTGGATCGTATTGTGAAACACTGTCTTGTTTTTTTTTTACGCTAGAAGACACCCATTTGGCAAGTATGTTTTTTCCTCTTATGATGAAAAGTAATGTTCAAACTTTTTGCATTGTACCACGAGTGTAACCGTTTATTGGCCAGTCGCATTGATACCACGGCTGCCCATTGCCGCTGTATTGTTTCCAGTTTTACGCGCATTACCGCCTTAATGTAAATGTTTGCAGGGGATTTCCAATGACAGATTTACATTTACGCATACGCAAATTTTCTTCCATATACTTGAAAAATGCAGTTAAGACGTATTGGCTATTTGTATATATTGTGTAAATATTTTATTTTCTTAAAAATGAATTAATAGCGATTATCGAGTTTTTTTCCTTTTTCGTACTCGTGCATTGCGGTTCTGGTTGATATATTTCTGGCTCCGCGCCAATACATGGAACTATATAACGTGCGCGTACCAAAGGTCACATGAATTATGTTTGTTCATGTGACACATGCTCGTCTTCCATTTCGGTCCGGCCCCACAGCCCAGCATGTCTCAGGAGGCCAGTGTGGCGAGCGCCTACTCCCAGGGGGGCTCCTACCCCCAGGGGGGCTCCACTGGTGGCATGAAGCTGGAAGCCGTCATGGAGCAGCTGCAGCGGCAGCAGCAGGCCCGGCTGGAGATGGAGCGCAAGGAGCGGCGGCTGCGCGAGGCCCACATCATGTACGCCCAGCAGGTGGCCGCGCAGCAGGCCATCCTGGCGGCCGCCCGCGCCTCCGGGGCCGGCTTCCTGGGCAAGGGCCTGTCGGGCGGCGTGCCCCCCGCCGGCGGGGCCCCCCCGCGGGTCTCCAACCAGAGCAGCGTGGACTCGGAGCGCGAGGACGAGGAGGACCGCGGGCGAGACTCCATGGAGGAGGAGGACGAGGAGGAGATGATGATGGAGGCGGATGAGAACAGCGAGGAGGACGACGAGGACGGCGAGGCCCGGGGGCCCAGCGGCCTGGAGTTCCTCCGCAAGCAGACGCTGGCTCTGCAGCAGAGCGCCGCCGTGCGCATGCCGCCCGTCCGCCCGTTTGCGGGCTACCCGGCCCAAGCCCCGCAGAGGGCCGCGTCGCCCCCCGTGCGGGTGAAGCAGGAGCCCGACGAGAGCCTCTCCCCCGCGGGGCCCCACTCGGCCGCCTCCCCCAACGGCCAGGCGGACTGGAGCTTCGACGAGCAGTTCAAACAGGTGAGCGCCAGCACGCCGCCGCCGCCGCCGCCGCCGCTGCAAGCCCCTGACCAGATCCTCGTTAGTGTACAGACGGAGTGGGATTGGTTCTGCTCTCACTCGGGGTTGTTTCCCTAAAAACTGTTCCTTCAGCAGCCATGCAAGATTGAATGGGTGCCACACACACCAATTAGTGTGGCTTACCAATCAGTGTGTGTGTGTGTGTGTGTGTGTGTGTCTTTATCTTGCAAAGTGGCAGAAAGAATGGCACCAGAGGTTGTTTCAGACGCCCTTTGGTTGTGTGTGTGTTTTGTGTTGCGACTCGCCGGGTGAAGCCGCCGAGCGGAGCACGCAGAGAGGTGACTTTTTTTTTTTTTTTTTTTGTGTCGCCCCCCGAGGAAACACAGATAAATGCCTTTTCAATTTCCACGCTCCAGCTGTGTGTACCCCGCCTTCCGCGGCGGCCCCCCGCCTTGCCGTGAAACCGGGCTTAATCTGGGCCGCGGTGCCAACCTCTTTTCAAGTGCTGTCTTTGTAAAGACACTTCAGATGTTAGCAGCTCTCTGACCGCCCGTTGGCTTTTTTGTGGCCCAAAAAAAAAAAAAAAAAAAAAAATCCTTTAAGTGGTTCCTGGCACCGGGCCAGAGCCTTTGGAGCGCTCCCACTCTCTCCTCCTCTCTCCTTCTCCTCTCTCCTTCTCTCTCTCTCTTTCTCTTTCTCTCTCTCTCTCTCTCTCTCTCTCTCTCTCTCCTCTTGGTCCTCCTCTCCCTCTCCTCCCTCTCCTCCCTCTCCTCCCTCTCCATCTCTCTCCATCTCTCTCTCTCTCTCTCTCCATCTCTCCCCCCCGTCTGTGTGTGAGCGCTGCGCTCATGCTCTGGTTTGGCCCCGGTCCAACTAGCGGGTTCAGTCAAAGCAGGACCGCCGCTGGGAGGCCGTGGGTGGCGGGCCGGTCCGGCACGGGGCCGCTCACCGGGGCCCGCGAGGAGGGGGGGGGGGGGTGACGGCTCCGCGGCACAGTAGCTGGCACTTTACACCCCCTCCAGTGTTTCGGATGTCTGCCAAGTGCACTTTCACTTGAAGGTAAATATTGCCTCACTGCACTGTTACAGTGCGCAGGAATGCTAACAGAGAGCCAAGTCTCCTCTGACTGCTCTGGGTCGCGGTGTGTATGTAGTGTGTACGCGCTAGGGAAGTAGCGGGTTGCGTTGGGAGAGAGAGGGAGAGAGAGAGAGAGAGAGAGACAGAGAGATAGCGATCATCAGTGCGGCTGAGAGCGTATTCTAAGCCGGTCAGAGTTGGAGCACGGCTGAGCCATGTCAGAAGGTGTCCAGTATGTCATGCTATCATGTGCCGGCTCTTTATTGCCGTCTATTTAAAGGCAGATGTCTTTCAGAGGTGCCCCTTGAGCCCACGCTGCCAGATTTAGCCCCCCGTGTGCGTCGGTGCTGGGCTGACAGGGAGATGTCTCAGAACGTGTAGTAGTGGTTGTGATAGTAATAGAGACGATGGCACTCTGGATGGTACAACTCCGACTGTCCTTTGTAAACGGCTCATGGTGATTACACTAGCGAGGGTAGAGTAGACCACATCGCAGCAGTGATGGCGGATACGCTTTTTTTTTTTTTATCAGCCGGCACAGAGTCCTGCGGGGTTTGATAGCGGTATTGTGTATCTCAGATGGCCTCTGTTTTTTTTTTTTTTTTTTGAGCTGTCAGCCATCCAGAGGGAGGCGTGGCTAGGCCTTCTGGAACGTGGCGGGCTCACAAGCCCGGGCACGGCGCCGCTGAATGAGTTGGGAGTGGGCCCGCCATTGTCCGGTCGTGGCCACGATTGTAGCGGACCAGAGGTGGTGTTGGGCCCTGGCGGGGACGCCGGGGGGGGGGCATTGTCCCCGGCGAGGTGTGCTGTGTTTTGTGTGAGCCGTGGTGTCAGGGGAGAAGATCAGCGGCTGCAAAGCCGCACCGGAGCAGAAGCTCTGTGGCCCCGTGTGTGTTTTTTATTAAGAGGGGCGGGCTCAGCCAAAAGGGGGGGGGGGGGGGGGTGGGGGGGTGGGGGGGGGGGGGGTTGCATTATGGGACAAGAATTGGTACGGCCTTTTTTTGTGCCCTCCCTTTTATCTGGGCTGTCATTATGTCAGCTCTGCAGTATTTAATGATGGCTCATCTCTTCAGCCCGTGTCAGGTTACGCCCGGGGGAGGGGGCCAGTAAAAGCAGGGCAACAGTTTTTTTTTAATGTCATTGTCTTTGAGGGGCCAGGGCTGAGCCCTCCCCCATATAATCCTGTCCCCCCGTGTTATAACGTCCCCCATGTGATACTGCTGTAATGTTATAACGTCCCTCTTGTGATACTGCTGTAATTTTATAACGTCCCCCATGTGATACTGCTGTAATGTTATAACGTCCCTCTTGTGATACTGCTATAATGTTATAACGTCCCCCATGTGATACTGCTATAATGTTATAATGTCCCCCATGTGATACTGCTATAATGTTATAACGTCCCCCATGTGATACTGCTATAATGTTATAGCGTCCCCCATGTGATACTGCTGTAATGTTATAACATCCCTCTTGTGATACTGCTGTAATGTTATAACGTCCCCCATGTGATACTGCTGTAATGTTATAACATCCCCATGTGATACTGCTGTAATGTTATAATGTCCCCCATGTGATACTGCTATAATGTTATAAAGCCCCCCATGTGATACTGCTATAATGTTATAAAGCCCCCCATGTGATACTGCTGTAATGTTATAACGTCCCCCATGTGATACTGCTGTAATGTTATAACGTCCCTCTTGTGATACTGCTATAATGTTATAACGTCCCCCATGTGATACTGCTATAATGTTATAACATCCCCCATGTGATACTGCTATAATGTTATAACGTCCCCCATGTGATACTGCTATAATGTTATAACGTCCCCCATGTGATACTGCTATAATGTTATAGCGTCCCCCATGTGATACTGCTATAATGTTATAACGTCCCCCATGTGATACTGCTATAATGTTATAGCGTCCCCCATGTGATACTGCTATAATGTTATAACGTCTCCCATTTGATACTGCTATACTGTTATAATGTCCCCCATGTGATACTGCTATAATGTTATAACGTCCCCCATATAATACTGTCCCCGTGTTATAACATTCCATAAGTAATACTTGACCCGTGTTATAACATTCCATAAGTAATACTGTTATAATGTTATAACATCCCCTCTATAATACTGTCCACCATATAATCTTGTCCCCCATGTTATAACATTCCTGATATAATACTGTTATAACGTCCCCCATATAATACTGTCCCCTGTGTTATAGCGTCCCCCATATAATACTGTCCCCCGTGTTATAGCGTCCCCCACATAATACTGTCCCCCGTGTTATAGCGTCCCCCATATAATACTGTCCCCTGTGTTATAGCGTCCCCCACATAATACTGTCCCCCATAATGCCATCTCCATCTACTGGAGGTGGTCAGATGGTCAGGTATTTATCATGTTCTCAAAGAGGAACCACAGAGTTGCTTGCTTTACCACAGACAGTACATACTTCTACATTGTTACATTTTGCCATGGCAGTGTTTGGGGAATGTAGAGCAGGGTCCGGTGCAGAGTCTCGACTGAATGAATGCAGCAGTAGAAGATCTTGTGTGACTTGATCAGTGACATTACGCCAAGACATGTGAAGCAAGCCACAGCTTGTATGTTGTACATTTAGTGACATGATGACTGTCAAGGGTATGACGGGCTCCGCTGTAGGCCCTCTGAATGCAGATAACAATCTGCATTCAGAGGAACAAACAAAAAAAGACTTGCCCTTCAGCTGCTGTCTATTATTCATGGGTTTTGTAATAATTTGGGTGTGTTGGTGGTGATCAGGTGATAGTAGCAGCAGTTCTTCTCCAGGTCAAATGTATATATACATATATACATATATATATATACACATATATATGTATGTATATGTGTGTATATATATATATATGTATACACTGTATATATGTGTATATATATGTATATGTATATATATATATATACACATATATACATACATATGTCACCCTCAACACATATAAAGGTGGTCCTGGCTCTGCCCTGAGCAGCAGAGTAAATAATTGTCAAACAAGGGGCCAAAGGCGTCGTGTGGAGCTGGCGAGAAAGGGGGGGGTGGGGGTGTGGGGGGTTGTATTCTATTCACTTGGCCCCTGTTGCTCTGGCCTGTGCCACAGCAGGTCATGCAGGCCAAGTGACCCCCATGTTTAATCCCCCCACCCCCACCCCCACCCCCCCCCAAACGACCATCCACCTTCTGCCTTCCCTCTGATAATCCCTCTGTGATTAATAGAGTTTTAATCACGCCTGGAGAGTGTGTGTGTGTGCGTGTGCGTGTGTGTGTGTGTGTGTGTGTGTGAGTCACAGTCTCCCTCCACCGCTGTGACACGCTGCGGTGATCGGGAGGCTCCTACAGGTGACAATAGTGGGCACGCTGGCCCTGCGACAAATTAAACAAAATGGAGGTCATCGATACGGGCAAGTCGGCACCACTGGCGCCCTTTATTTACATGGCTGTGATGGCGTAGGTAGGGCCACGGCCGGGCCGCTCCACGCATCGTTTGACTCCTCTGCACGGCCTCTGCTTCCCGGCCATCTCAACCTGTTTGTTGTGCTTGACGCTATTGAATAATTCATTTGTTGCCCCAGCAACACCTCAGACAGGAAGTAGGGAGTTGCACGGCAACCCAGTGATCAATGTGTGTGTGTGTGTGTGTGTGTGTGTGTGTGTGTGTGTGTGTCTGTGTGTGAGTGTGTGTGCGCACGTGTGCCTGTGTGTGCCTGTGTGTGTGCGTGTGTGCGCGTGTGTGTGTGTCTGTGTGTGTGTGCACATGTGTGCATATATGTGTGTGTGTGTGTGCACAAGCTGTTGTGGAATGTTTGGCCTGGTTTGTGGATGGTTTGTGATAAATGAACAGGCCATGTATTTAACAGATAGGCCCATGTGTGCATTTTGACTTGGGTATGTGAAATAAATGTGCCTCTGTCCACCATTGGTGTGTGAGGAAGGGGTGTGGGGGGGGTGTGTGTGGGTGCTGGTCCTGAAGGCCACATGTGTCGTCCTGTCAGAGGAGCTCAATGGTGCATTGCACTGTTTTATGCTCCACAGTTGCCTATGCTGTGCCCCTCCCTCACTCTATCTTGGTTCCCAATAGTCGCCAGTTGTCCGTGGGTCCTGAAACGGTGTTAGTTTGTGTTGCTTCCTGTTTGAGCTGGGATTATTGGTTTACTCGGCAGGGACTTCCTGGTGTGCTGATGTAATGCACTGGAGTAACTGCCTCCTTCCTGTTCAGTCAGAAGGAGATGTAGGTCATTCATCTAGAGGAGGGGCAATCAGTGTGAAATTGTCTCCCAAGACTAACGTGAAATTAGTTTGATGGCGTATCAGATGTCCGGCATATTTATAATAGAGCAGAGAGTGGATGATTTGCGCTGACTGAAATGTAAGGGCGAATGTAACGTGATCCTTGGTTGGAATGGGCAAATACTGACTAACAGGTTTTTATATGTAGGGAGACCAGAAACATGTTATGATGTTATTGGTTGAAAAAGCATTTCCGCTGTGGAGGAAGGTACGCTAATTTGATTCGGATGCTGAACTAATAAACATCTTTTGCGACTCTCACGATGAATGAACATTGATAACGCACGTCGTGATTCGCATTTATTTGTGGACCAATTTCTCGTGCCACCAAACGTGACTTGTCCTTATTATAGAGCCCCGCCGGTCGGATCGCTAAATGGATTGGAACGTGGTTTATTTGCAGGTTTCTTGAGCAGGGAAAACACACAGGGGCTTAAAAGGAGACGCTAAACTCCAGTTTACTACAGTTATTACCACGCCGCGGCCACGCGGTAACTCCTGTCATAAATCCGACGGCAACATGCTTCACAGTTCGGGGTTTGCTGAAATACGATCCTGACGAATGGTGACCCGAGGTCTGATCCAGGGGCCCGTGATTCCACTGTCCATATTGTTGAATGTACTTTTGACCCTCGCCAGTGTTGGGCTCAGTCGATCTCTAATGACCTCACGACAGGAAAATGCTGTTACTAATGGCATTTGTGATTAATGAGCTGGACACTAAATGGTTAACCTCATTTCCAAATTTGCTCCCTTAAATACAAACCCTGATCTTGGTGCAGATTAGGCGGGCTAAAGGTGTCTTATTCCACCTTTATTTTTAGCTTGTGGACCAGAAATTCCCCCCAGCTCTGTAACTTATAGTAGGTATGTGAAGAAAGGGTATTTGCGTAACCCTTTGGTGTGTTGCACAACAACGAAGATTAGAGGGGGACATTAAAGTAGGCAAATGATAGGATTAACATTTAAAAAAAGGTCTGACTCATTGAGTCATAAACATTTAGCATTAGACGGCTTGTGACATATTTATCCTGTTTGGGCCTGTGGGTACATTTGAAAGTCTCGTGATTTTCTAATGAGGAGTTTGGTAGTGGAGTTTGCATAGCTGCCTATTCAAACTCAGAGATGTTTACTAAATGCTTCATGCAGAGCGTTGTCAAGGGCTATTGTTATTTGTGTTTCTAACTTATTGCCTTGTGAACCTTTTGAACCTTTCCTCAACAACAAAGTCTTTTCTAGGCTGGCTACATTCAATGGAGGCAATGGGACATTTCATTTCGTGTTTGTCTATTTATATACCGGTACACATATTTATATACATACACCCACCTAATGCTCTCACTTTACAGGCATGTGCTCTAGTGTAACACCATGCAAAGGCCTGGCTGTTCATTAATTCAAAGGCTTACCGAGTTGTTCATTGTGAAGTTGTTGATTACAATAGCAGCTCTTGCGTGGCCAGACTGAACATTTTTATGTCCGACTGCAGTAAATAAATGAAATGTTGGCCCACTTACAATTGCATACATACATTGTCTATATTGTAATCAACAACTTCACAAACAACTACTTGGTAAATGTTTGAATTAATGAACAGCCAGGACTTTGCATGGTGTTACACTATGGCACATGCCTGTAAAGGGAAAGCATTAGGTGTGTATAGCTGGGGATGAAGCTGGCCGTAGACTTCACCAGATGCACTCTTACTCGTGGTTTGCGGCCGTGGAAGGACAACACTGATTTGGTGACATGAAGCTTGAAGACTACAGACTCACCGCAGACTCACATTTTGCTTTGAGTTTGTCGCCATTATTGTTCGTAGGGTGTGAGCCAGAGCAGCAGAGAAACAAAAGCATTGAAAAATGTTAAGTACATGTTAAGTAGTGGTGATAGCATGCGAACTGGTCATAGGAGAATAGAAGAAAGCCAGTGCTAGCTTCTCCCTCATAGTATTCCATGCTAATTGTATTTATTTTGATCTAATTGTGTTGGGGGTTTGACGTGGTTCACAGCTCAAGCTTGCGGCCTTCTGAAACCCAGCATGCAAATTAAAACCATTTTGGCTTTTGAAACCAACAACGTTTGGCCGTTTTTACATTATAATACCAAGCGTCGTGAAGGCCGGCCAGGACGGCTACGAAACACGACCGGGGGGCACGGAGCCCGGAGAGAGGACGCGGCACGCCAGACTGTTACGTTTGCCGCGTGTGAATTCGCTGGTCGCCAACAAAGGTGTCATTGGACGGCTCTCAGGCGAGTTCCGTCTCGGGCCGGTTCCCAAAAATCCACGCGCCGCTCGCTGTTGGCTCATCTGCGACTGCACGGATTTCCTCTGTGGGAGAAGTGGATCAGGGCCTATAACCACTGCTCCCCACCCAGCCCTCCATCTGGCTCTATTAGTGCCTTGGGTGCTGTCCTGCCCCTGACAGCCTGGTGTGGGAGATTCCTGCCGGGCCAGAAATAGAGGTATTGAATTTAGTAGGGAGATGAATGGGGGCTGGTGGTGGTGGTGGTGGTGGTGGTGGTGGTTGGGTGTGGGTGGGTGGGGTGGGGGGTTATTGGTCTGTCTCAACACTGCACTGCCCCACCCAGAGGAAACATTCCAGACAGAATTAGAGTTAACTCTTCAAACAGTAAGTGGGGGAGCCACTCATGGGTGGGGGTGGGGTCATCCTTTAATTCGTTTCACTCCGTTTCACGGGGGCTGTAAAAAACGCTAATAAAGGAAAAAGGTTCTAAATGTGTGTGTGTGTGTGTGTGTCTGTCTGTCTGTCTGTGTGTGTGTGTGTGTGTGTGTGTGTGTGTGTGTGTGTGTGTGTGTGTGCGTGTGCGTGCGTGCGTGTTTTATATTGTTTGTCCTAAGGAAACATCTGCTGTTGGTCCAGCTTCTTCTCAGAGACAATACAAGACGACGGTGTCTGCCACATTACCACATTACCACACCCCACACTGTCCCAGACTCTCCAGCTCCAAAACCACTGCTTTGTACAGAGATTAAAGGTTTCAACCCTTAAAGACAACAAGAAAATGTGAATTGATGTAATCATCGTAGTCTCAATATGGTCCAACGAACGCTTTAAGTATCTGTGGTTTTGTCTTCCCCCTTATTAAGATCTCCATAATTCTATGTGTGTGGTTGTGATACAGCACTCCATATTATTACAGGATAATGACTATTTTGGGTTCCCATGTCTGGCATGGTTGTCACAACCCTTGGAGCTGGGACTGAACCGTGGCCAGTTAGAAGTGGTTCTCCAATCAATGTGGCACTGGGCAAGATGACAGGCCGCCCTTGACATGAGGTCTTTGGTTGTAGTTGGTTTTGATAGTAGTATCGATAGAATGTGTTCAGGCGGAGCTGCCGTTATATTTAGCAGAGAAGGTCATAATGTTAAAGATAATAGGGTCCTTTAACAAGAACGCACAAAAGGGTTTGTACGTCAACCCTTTTTTACATTTGTGTTTTTTGTGCATGTATGGTTTGTGTGCGTTTGCATTTTAGATTTAGATTTGAATTCACACTTGCTTAAAAGGGCTATACCTCTGTGACCCCTTTTATGAGCCAAATTATCCATTTCTTCCAGACCTTGAATGAGTGTGAGGCAAATGTGAGGCAGATGGGAAAAGGTCTTTCAACTTGATAGCCTTCATTTTTTTTCTCCCCTTTTGTGAATTGTGGCTTTTGTGAGCTCGAGGTTCTCCTGGTCATTGTATGAGTGCCTGTGTCTACAGTTGCCATAGTTATTGGTCCAGCGCCGATGCAAATGATGTTTTTTGGTTGACACCATGCGTCTCGTCTCCACACTCCCACTCACCTCCTTTCCATCTAATTGTATAGAGAGGCAAAAAGTTTGCACCTTTTAAATGCAAATGGTGAATCTCCATTAGTGTTTGCTTTTCTTTCCAATTCTTCCCTGGAGGATTGACTTCCTTGCTTCTAATGGAAGCTTAGCTACTGATGGCTGCTGTAATACGATCAGCAGGCAGTGAAACCACAAGCCCACCCCCCCCCAACGTCGCCAGCTCCATTGGCCCTTTGCGACCACTCCCAGTCAGCATATCTCAACACCTGCTTTTTTTTTATGAAGGCAAACAGAGGAGGGTAAACGGCAGAACGAGACAAAGACATCCACTAACGCCTTCAGCAGCTGCAGCGAAACCTAGCCCAGTTTCAAATGACACTGGTTAGCCTAGCCTGCTGTTGTTGTGCCGATGAAGCTAGCTCTATGCATACACGCCATGCGAGTCATACACAGGGCTAAGTGTTAGTGTGCCTTTCGGCCTATGTTGGCTGTTCTGTTAACCTTGTAGACCACTCTGAGTATTGTCAACAGACGGACTTTCCCCGATTCCTGTACATTAAGATCCAACATGTAAATAAGGAGAGGGCTCGATAAAAGCCAATTATTATCCATCAAATTCTTATTGGAAAGTTACAGGTGCATATTTGATTAATAATAAATTATTGTATTACGTTAGACCCGGTTATGCAAAACTACTAAAGTGCATTGTAACCTTATGAGAGAGAGAGAGAGAGAGAGAGAGAGAGAGAGAGAGCGAGCGAGCGCCCCCCCCCTCCCTCTGTGCTGGCTGAGCTCCAGTCCAAAGTCAGGGGGGCTGCAGGTGCTAAGTGGACCACTGTGTCAAAGGCCCTGGGGTGAATACTCCAGCTGACTGGGTTCTGGCACCCAGCCATGCTGTTACCAGAGGAAATGAGGGACTTGTTGCAGGCTTTACTTTTCCTGCAGCGCGCCTGCATGTCAGCTCTGCTTTGCTTCCATCCTCCCGCTGCTGGGCGCCTGCCAACGTCTTGTGTGGTTTCTCGTAGTGGTTGGCCCTTTCTTTTGGGGCCAAGTATTAACTCACGTGAGCAGAGTGTAAACCTGCTGCAGTGTTTACTCTCTCTCCCGCCCTCTCTCCCTCTCTCTCTCTCTCGCTCTCTCCCGCTCCCCCTCTTTTCTGTCTCGGCCTGTCTGTCTGTCTGTCTGTCTGTCTGTCTGTCTGTCTGTCTGCAGGAAAGCCTTTGCTGTTGTTTCTCCGTCGCTTTAGTTGATTGAGTTTGTGGGGAACCTGGTGGTTACCGTGGAAAACGGTGTAAATATGCTATAAATAACAGATTAACAACCAACACACAGCAAGCCCTTCACCAGACTCTAATTCAAGGCTGAACCAATATTGCAGTTATGCAGCAATTGGATTTTATTTTATTTTATGATAGCCACTTCTCTTTTAGTCGAAAGTGTTCTTTGGTAAAGCACACCAACATTACAGGATTGAAGAGAACTTTAATCTGTTAATGCTGGCGGGGGGAATGGGGGGGGGGGGGGGGGGTACATTACATGTGTTTTATCTACTGTGCTGCCAACCTTTACATCTGCGTTTTGGCCGAAGCCTGTTTCAAGTGCAACTGAGAATGAGATCAGCAGTAATCGGTTTGGCAGGACCAAGATGGGAAACGTTACAAGTGGACTTTGGTAATGAAGCTGTGCATTCAGTGAAATGGTTTGTAGTGGGCACGGGCTCCTTGGCTCCAGGACGTTTTCATGAGGTCACAGAGGGAGTGTATGAATAACAGTACATATAGCCAACCTACATTTAAATGCACAACCATGCTTGCCAATAATTAATTATCTGTCTGGTTCAGTTAAAAACTCAGCGCAAAGAGTTACATTATGCTTTTTTATACTGCGTTAACCAATATGCTTAGAAATAGAAATAGTGTTGTTTTTTTTATGGTTATTTTGGCAACGGCCAGAGGATTCAGTGTGACTGGATCAAACTTGCGTAACAAATGAATAGCGGGGGAATCTGAATCCCACCACAAAATGTCTCCGAAGCCCCCCCATCAGGCTTACTCTTTCTGCTGATCTGGTAAATAAACAATCACACAGCGAATAGAACTATGGACCATGTCAACCGTGGTCAATAATTCCAAAAGCCACACTAGTAAATGATTAAAAACGTTGTATAGGAAATAATTCTACCTGCCGGAATTTGGGTGTTTGCCCACAATATATATCTACATTATTAGCATCAGCTGTGTGTGAGTGTCACGGCTTGTTCATGTCTTCACGGTGATAAGAAACTTGACATATTTGAATAGGACTGGTCTGGATGCAGGTGTTACCCATCGTTGTTTTCTCCGCACAAAAACTGTGACCTAATGTTTGCATATTGGGCAACCGTGCATATGGTGCTCATTTGTAAAGCAAGCCAACCGAGAGGTGGTTCAGTGTTTGCTAGAGCTGCGTGAATATGAACAAAAACAATAATTGCGATTATTTTGCCAGATATCAGGATTGCAATTGTTCATCGCGAGTGATTATCGATATCCATTGATATTCTGCGGCACGTTATGTATTCAAGATACAATGATAGTAAAGCAATTGCTGAGTGGGAGTTGCCATTTGATTTGAACGTTAAGTGTTACAAAACACGATTTTATTTGTTTTTCCTCTTTTTTTAATTTTGTATTCATTTTGACCTTTCACGGTTAGCTAATTGCAGAGTCAATATCAGGATCTTGAATAATTTGCATGTGCAGCCCTAATGCACGCAGCAATGTTTCAACAATATTAATTGCAGATTTAAATAGCTCCCCTCCCCCACTCTGCGTTGATTAGCAGGCCATCTGCTCAAACAGAGACATCTCAAGTTTGCTTACTCTAAATAAATGTCATGAGAAATCCTGGCCATAAGCTGGACATATTTGGATAAGGGTTTGTGTGTGGCTGGAATGGAGATGCGTGGTTCAGTTGGATAGGTAGATTGGTTCCCAAAGACATGGCTACTATTCAGTTGAAGTGAGGCTTGCTATTGAATGAATACAAATGCATTGTTACAACTGATGAAGGACATAAGAGCTTCCTTGAAGCTAAGGCCTAAATTCAACACGAATGAAAGAACCATTGAACTCTCACATCCAGCACTGCATGCTGTGCGTTGTCCTAAACTTAAACACAGACTTAAGCTGGTCAAGTTTAACACCACTTGTGGAGTGTGTATGCAAGTAAGGAAAGGGAGATGGCCTTACAACAAATGAACACACACAAAAAAAGTGGAACGTTGTTTGAGGTACATATTGCATTCAACATTCAACAAATTAGGACTCTTGCAATACCTTACTCTATTGTACATACGTGTATGTATATATGTGTATATAGAACGACAGCTGTGTGCTATATATGTAATATGTATAAACATACCTAAAGGGATCATCACATGTTTATCTCATTTGACGTAGGGGAGAACAGCAGTGTGTTGCGGGCAGAACTAATATAATGCATGAGTCTTCCCTGAGCTTTCAGCAATGTCAATATATTGTTGGTTTAAGCTTAATGATTTGCTTTCCATATGTCATCTTCCTTTGATCTGCGGGATCAGAAATGGTGTGCTTGTGAAGCCTCCAAGGTTTTCTCAAATGACAAATAGTGTCCAATAATTTTGTTGCTCTTGTTTTTTTTTTTTTTTTTTTTCCTTCCATTTTTAATTTATTGCTAAAATGTCAGTGGAATGCATCACGTTCTACCTCTGTCGTGTGACCTTTGCACCCCTTTTATAAACGTTTTCTTAGAACGTCAAATATGGTATTGTATTTGAAACATTAGTTGTTTCGGTTAGGTTCAATCTTCGTCATTCATTTTTGAATCACATAGTAGGCAATAATGTAAATACAAAGTACATTCCAGATATAAATAATCTTTACGGCAAATTTAGCCTTATTGCTGCTAGGTCTGCAAACCTTGACATAGGCTCCTCATTTGACTACTCCTCATTTCACAGCTAATTGCCAGAGGAGCAGCTAAACGCATGTAGTCCTCCATGCTAGCACAGGCGGGTTTGTCAGACAACTCAAGCCAGCTTGTATTAGTTGTCATGTCGCCGTCCTCCTTCTCTGTGCCAAAAAGCGAAACGTCTCAATAGCATTTAGCGTTAGCTTAGCAGTAATAGTGAATGTGTGCCCCTACGTGACGTGGGTCAGCGCCCCCCCCCCCCCCCCCCCCCCCCCCACCCCTGTCGGGTCCGGGGAGATGTTCTCCAGATGCGTGGAGCACCACGGCCACCGCAGAGAAGCCCAGCGCGGGAGGAGCTCAACACCCGTGCTGGGGTCTTAGCCCTGTTCCCTGGGGGGAGCGGGGCTGTCAGAGGTGGAATGCCCCTTGGACACTTAATGCTGGCTGAGAGGAAACAGATACCTCAGCCTCTGCGCGGGGAAATTGGCCCGTATCGATTAGGCTGGGCAGAAAGCTGTGAATTGTGCTTATGGGTCGTACATTTGATACTGCAGATTGGGAAAGATAGTCATAACACTTACTCATTCTATTGAGATGAGCATGGGGAATAAGGGTCTGATTTATAGCCCTTCCCTTCCTCCTCCCTCTTCCTTTACCACATATCAGACAAAGAGGTCCTTTTATCATCTAACTGCAGGCGTTGTGACCTCTGTCATTTCATATGTAATTAGATGTGATGTGACTTAAAAACAGTGAGAGCTTTTGGTGATGTGTGAATGTGTGGGCTTGGCTGTCTGTAGATTAAAGTGTGCATATGAAAGCGTCTCTGGGCATGGCCGTGTTTCTGGTGGCCTTCGGTGTGAAGTGGCTTTTTGTACTTTGAAAGATATGCAAGGTATTTTAGCTAAAGCTTTTAACCCAGGAGAAACGGTTAATGGCTCATTTGACCTAAATAGAGCAGTCAGTGTTTTCCCTCCAAGCACCCCAGCAGTGGAACAGCGCCGCCGCTGGCCTACCGGTGCCACTGCAGGCAGCCACGGCAAAACAATAAAACATAGATTTAGTGTTGTAATTACATATTGTGTTGGGCGCTGCAAATTATATTGCTTGATTGAAAAAACGTGTATAACATAGGTGCCCATTATGTATAATATAGGAGGCTTCCCTAGTTCAATTTAATAGCACAATGAGTAACTGGGGTCATTAACCCAACTGTAGTTGCCCAAATTTAGTATGTTTTCCCGAATTCTGAATAAAGGTATTTCACATCAAATACCTGTTGCTAAGCAGTTTGTGTTCAACGTGATGCAGAATTTGCCGTCTTTGTTGTAGCGGATAGATGCGGACATGCACGACTAAGAATCCCTTTGATAGAGTTTGATAGACTTCTTCGACGTGTTTGGCTTGGCGCAATAATTAAACAAATTCAATAATTTGTGATGCTGTGATATCTGTCAGAGAACTTTGAGACTGTGACTGTCTATTCATAAAACTGATAACAGAATGCAGCCTGAATATTTGATTGTGTAGACCAGAGCAGCGTTATGAAACCCAGATGATGGGGTGGCTGCAACGTGCAGACTGAAAAGCTGTATTTGCGCTTACATTAATGGTGGAACAATGTGTCTCAGGCGCCGGCGTGCCACTTGCTCGTTATGTGACATTGTTCTAGCGCTGCACGAGACCGTCTCTGTCGGAATGCACCAGAGCAGCGCCGCGACCGGTGCTCACGTTGAAACCTCTCGGTTCCGCAACGCGTCGCCGTGGGCGTCCAATGCACGCCACCTCACCGGCCTCGCCGCCGCCGCCGCGAACAGGGGGGGGGGGCACTCTGGACCTGGCCGGCGCTGGTCCGAGGAGGGGGGGCAGTCATCGGCGAGGTCATCCAGCACGTAGCGTTTCATTGTTGTGGACGACCGGCGGATGTCAACTTGGGTTTGAAAGTGTGTGCCCTGCGTTTTAGGAACGGTAAAAAAGAAGTACTGATTTGTGACCGGGTTCCAGTACACTGAAAACCGCACCAGCATATTTTACCGTACACTCCACAGAGCAAAATTAATGGCTTAAAATCTAATTATACATGTGGGGCCCCGCGCAGGCCCTTCACATGCGTCAGAATAGGGGAACGCTTGCTCCTCAAGGTCTGGTTTCTGCTGAACGGGCTGGGGGCCTCTCGGGAAGGGGTTAACTCGTAGAGTACTGTATGTCGTGGTCCAGATGTGATTCACTAAAATGTTTGCTCTGCCTGTGAAAGGGTCTTTGAACCAGCTAGTGTGAACCTCTGGCCACAGCCAGTCCGTAAACCTTGCAGTTATGTGAGGAAGTGAAAGGGGCGGCCAGCGAGTGGGGGGAGGGGGTGGGCTGCCTGTGGAATGTGGAGTCTCGGTGATAGGCCTTAGCTGAACAAATGCGGTGCGTTTATTTGGCAAACCAGACTTGCTGGTCCTCAACAGATCTATTTACCCAGGAGCTAAATAGTCAAATCCAGCAGCTTTCTCTCAGACGTGAAGCTTTTGTTGGGGCTTTTGTTGTG
>JAXIVH010000005.1:1540967-1588467 GCA_036785325.1 Urophycis tenuis | reverse complement strand
AAGGCAAATCACGTTAATTTTGGCATACAACGTTTTTAGGTTTGAAGGGTGCTGAATTCAAATCTTCTGTATGCCAGTCTAAAAAAAGTCCATAATGCCTCAAAATGGAGAAATCCAATCGACCTGGCGGCGACGGCCATATTGGATTCTCAATTTTGAGGCATTATGGGACATTTTTGAGCCTGGCATACAGAAAATTTGAATTCAAACCCCTAAAAATGTTGTATGCCAAAAATTAACATGACTTGCCTTCGGGACTTTAAATAAGCACATTTTCCAAAATCCTGCTAGTCTATATTGAAATAGACATTATTTACAATAATATGACGAATAAAAGAACTGTTTTTTTTTCTTTGTTTTTTATTGTGTCCATTGTTTTCCATTGTAATGCTTTCCACTGGTATTTTGTATTATTTGTGTTTGCTCAATCCACACAGCGGCCCTGTCCTTCTTCTTGTAGTACTAATTGTGTATAAAGTGGGTGCTGGCAGTCTTTGCTTAGCCACTCCATGTGTATTTATCTCTTTTTTACCGTTTGCATACGTTGTGGTCTGCGAAAGGTCATAATGACAATTCAACGGTGCACCTAAAGATTACGACATTCAGACTACATGGCTCCGGGTCCGTTGCTCAGCTCCACAAGAGGGGGAGGGCTGGCTTTTATTTGTATCCATTAAAACCGGACCCACCTTGAAAAAAAATCGCACACAGCACTTGCATATTGTGCCCTTTAAACCTGATCACAAGGTTGCGGTGGGTGTGCGTGGGAACAGGCTTGCGTCCCGTCGTCCACCCTGTCTGAAGCGAGACGGCCCCGGGGTCCACAGGTTTACTGCTGATTAATAGAGCAGGTTCCCACGCCGCCAGGACACTTTATGGCCAGCAGCAGCCTTTTCAAAGGCTGCAGTCCACATCAATGGGAATCCCGTTGATAACTGTCATTAACTCCCCTGTCTTATCTGGTCTGCGCTGGGCTGGGGTGGGGGGGGAAGGGGGGGTGGGGGTGGTGTTTGAGTGCTGTCATAGCCGCCGCCGCCGCTGTGTGTTCACGTCTGGCGCTGCGTCTCCGTGCCACCCCTGGTGCCAGAGCACCTGGCCACGCAGAGCCCTGCACTGCACAACGCGTTGGGACTCACACGGCGTCATTGTTGGAGTCATGTGAATTGAAGAGCTTAGGTAACGCAGGACAGAGCGCCCTGGCCCGTCCACCTCGGTCAAAGGTGGCCAGCGTCCAGACAGACCGTTTATTTACATTTACATTGAGGCATTTGGCAGAAGCGACTGACAAGAGTACATTTGTCATAAGAAGGTGGAACACTTCATGGCTGCTAGTACAGTAAGAAAGTCACCAGGTTTATTTGACTTTATTAGTTTATTTGACTTTATGGTTTATTTGAACTGAGCATTTTGTCACTTCACGTCTGGGCTGTCGTGGTTCGGTTTGTTTTGGTTCTGAGAACACGCTTGCTCTGTTGCTGCTCAACGGCCACTCACACGGCCTGCCATGTCAGCGTTGAGGTTGAAACGTCCGTCATGGCATGAACACTCTGTCTGTCCTCACCCCCCCATTTCCTTCCTTCCTCGCCACCCTCCCCCCCCCCACCCCCACCCCCACCCCCACCACCATCTATCTATCTCTCTCTCTCTCTCCTTCCTTCCCTCCAACGCTCTCCCAGAAGACCTGACCTCCTCCATAATGGGGTCCGCTCCAACATGGCGATGACCCTGGGTCAGCAGCAGGTGGCCGGTCTTGCCCGGCCGCCACCCTGGAGCAGCTCAGGGAGAAGCTGGAGACGGGCGGCGGCGGCGAGGGCCCCGAGAGGAAGATGGCGCGCCTGGCGGAGGAGCAGCAGCGCCTCATGCAGCAGGCCTTCCAGCACAACCTGCTGGCCATGGCCTCCCAGGTGCCCATGAACCTCCGGCTGGCTGCTCCCTCCATCACCACCAGAGGTCAGTCACGTCAGAGCGAACCCGCCACAACACCTCGCCGGCGCTCAGACACACTCTGATGCAGTCCGCTGTAGCACGCCTTACTGCACCGCAACACACTGAAACATACCCCCCCAACAGGCAGTACAACAGTGTAACACACCGCAACACACTGAAACATACCCCCAACAGGCAGTACAACAGTGTAACACACCGCAACACACTGAAACATACCCCCCAACAGGCAGTACAACAGTGTAACACACTGCAACACACTGAAACATACAACCCAACAGGCAGTACAACAGTGTAACACACGCAACACACTGAAACATACCCCCCCAACAGGCAGTACAACAGTGTAACACACCGCAACACACTGAAACATACCCCCCCAACAGGCAGTACAACAGTGTAACACACCGCAACACACTGAACATACCCCCCAACAGGCAGTACAACAGTGTAACACAATGAAACATACCCCCCCCCCAGCACGCAGTACAACAATGTAACACACTGCAACACACTGAAACATACCCCCAACAGGCAGTACAACAGTGTAACACACACCAACGCACTGAAACATACCCCCCAACAGGCAGTACAACAGTGTAACACACACCAACACACTGAAACATACAACCCAACAGCAGTACAACAGTGTAACACACCGCAACACACTGAAACATACCCCCCAACAGGCAGTACAACAGTGTAACACACCGCAACACACTGAAACATACCCCCCCCAACAGGCAGTACAACAGTGTAACACACCGCAACACACTGAAACATACCCTCCAACAGGCAGTACAACAGTGTAACACACACCAACACACTGAAACATACCCCCCAACAGGCAGTACAACAGTGTAACACACCGCAACACACTGAAACATACCCCCCACAGGCAGTACAACAGTGTAACACACGGTTCACTCATCCTTGCTCGCTTCGTCTCTCCAGATGAAAGCCGCAGGACATGTCTCTGAGCATCTCGACCAATGGGAACGCCAGCATCACGGTGTCCGTGGAGGTGAACGGCACGCTGTACTCAGGTTCGTGAAGGGCACACCTACTGCAGGCTCATACTGTCTGAAGTGAGGTTCTGAATGGCTCAGTAGGTTAAACGCTCGGTTACTCATATGGCTCTCAGCATACACCACGATTATTTATTGACAAACGTAATGTTTAGATTTCATTTGAATGATGTGTCTGATTGTAGCTGTTCCTAACTGGACAGTAGTCAATGCTGGGGAATCCATCTGTACAATAATAACGCATCTTATATGTTTACATGCATAAGACGCCCAGTATGCAAAACAGAGTAAAGGAACATCCGTGTAACTCTATGGTTTCCTGGCGCCTGCAGGGACCTGTTCGCCCAGAAGTCTGGAGGGTCTGCCGGACCCGCTGTGTCGGCCGCCCGGTCCTGGTGCCTGGTCCCGGGCCCAGCTCGGCTTCGTCTTCTCTGCCCCCACAACCCAGACCCTCAGCCCCGCCTCCTCCTCCTCCTCCTCCTCCAAGGGCCCCGGCTCGCTGAGCCGGTTGCCGGCGGGTCCCCATGACTCTGGAGGCCCTATGTACCCGCGGCCCAGGCCTCGGATCAGGGCGGAGGCCCAGCATGAATATACAGTACAATGAGAAACCGATAGGAATTGACAAACTGTTGCACAATTACCTCATCAGCCCTGTCAACCTCCTGGCTGTCCAATCACGAACACAGAGCCTGAGATCTGTTGTTTGACGCCGTTTGCCCATATGTACAGCTATGCATTTTATTCAGCCCACGGACACACACACACACACACACACACACACACATATTCACACTCATAGACACACACATAAACACACACATACACACATACTCCTACACACATGAACTTAATGTACATGCTAGACACAATCAAAGTTCAGCCAAAACCCACTGACAGGTAAACTCACTGAACTTGAAAAGTTTTATTTTAGGACATTTGTTTGTTTGTTTGTTGCCATTTTGATGTTTTTTTTTTTTTGATTTTGTGTTTTAGAATTATTTTTTTCTCTTTTTACATACCTCAAATCAAGTTAGCCTACAGTGGTTTTCCTCCCTCAGGAGCTGTAGTATATTTAACCTGAATCAACTTTATTTTTGTATTATTTTTTTTGTTTTTACCTTGCTGCAATCAGGGGGGGGTGCTAAGTCACTACTAGTGGGGGCCCCTATATAATCACCCACCCTCTCCCACTGTAGCCTTCCTCACACCCCCCCCCCCCGCAATGTTTAGCCAGGGGACATGATGCTGGTGGATAGCATGTTGAATACCTCACCGAACCCCCCCGCCCCCGCCCCCCCCCCCCCCTCCTCTGAGCTGACAGTTAGTCACTCGCCGTACAAAAAAAAAAAAGTTTTCCGTGAAAGCTGCATGGACACGATACTGTACCCGCGTCTCCTTCATCCATGATTCATCCGTTTCATGAAAGACGAATGGACTGTCCAGAGCCCCGGCCCTGAAACAATCAGACAGTCTGCCTCAACTGAAACAACAACAACAACAACAACAACACAGCCAACGTGGCCACCAAGAGGAAGCAGTTTTGCGTCCTGAGGTGGGGACTTTAGCTGAGATGTCTGACACGCTAACACATGCACACATACACGCAGCACGCACGGGCACACACACACACACACACACACACACTCACTCTCTCAGGGTCTCTGTTTGGATCACAGGTGAGATGGTTACTCACCATTACAGGAGCCAATGGGAACCCAATCCCCCCCCCCCCCAGACCCCCAACAACAACCCCACCCCTCCATGACAACCCCCCCCCTTCCCCCCCCCCCCCCCCCGTGACACCCACCCCAGCGAAGCGGCACAACCTCGGGCAGTTTTAGTCCTCCTCAGCGCTGCGCTGGTGCTGTGAGTCGTTCTCCCCCAACCTCCCCCTCTCTCTCTCTCCCCCCTCCTCTCCTTGCGGGAGGCGGGTGTGGGGCGGGGGGGGGGGGGGGGTCTCCACTCTCAGGAAGCACTGTGGAGGTCCCCACTTTGGGACTCCGCTTTGTCGTTTTTTGAAAAGAAAGAGAAAAAAACAACAAAAAAAAAACGAAAAAAAAAAAAAAACAAAAGATGGAAATATATTTTGTGAGGAAGTCTCACAGCTACGGAACGCACACAGGTCCCGGCGGGGACTGTTGTTCTACGATTACCTCATCAGACTCTCTCGCCCTGCGGAGAGGAACCGTACATACCTCAAACCTCTGAACCTCGCTGCAACGCCAATGAGACTGGACCACCGGGTGGTGCTCACAGCCGGGCCTGTCCACCGCGGACGCAGCTCCGTCCCGGACGGGGAACACTGAGACTGGACTCCTGGAAGACAAGCCCAGCTAGAAGAACGGACAGGAAACGTATTTGACAGAGCACTGCTGTTTGTTTGTTTGGTTGGTTGTTGGTTTTTTTTTTTTTTTTTGGGGGGGGGGGGGAGGAGGCGCACCAGACTGAACAAGGATGGGTTTGTTCCCTCGCTCCAGCCTTCCGTTGATCGTCATCTTGGCTCTCTCTTCTTCTTCCTACTCCCTTTTTTTTTTTTTTTTTGCTCTACTGTTTTCACTCACCGTTTTAGTTTTAGTGCTGTGAGACCCTATTGTGATCAATGCTGCCGTCCCACGCAAAACAGGAAGCACACATCTTGCATGAGGAGAAGCAGAAACCACTGCAGTGACAGTGAGACCCGGACAGGGACACTCCTACGATCGCTGATGTTGTGTGTTTTGCAGGGCGGCAGCGTTACGCTCTGCATGTGTACAATCAACGCGGCCAGTGTTTTTACCATACGAATGTCCTGGTCCACGTTAGCTTCTAACTAGTTATTGCACAGCTAGATACCAAAGACTATCGCTATAACCTTACACCTACAATCCATCGGCCTGCGCAGAACCCACAAACAGGTGCAGTGGAGTATTGCTTCCTGTCAGTTAAAGGAAGTCTGCAGAAAATTAAGCATGTGATGACATGACCCCATTTTCTATTCACTACCCCTTTTTGTAAAGATTATTTACTGGACAACAATCGTAGGCAGAATACAGTCTTGTGAAATGCATCCCCAATGATAAAAGTGACTTTTTTGGGTGTCTGGCCCCTGTCTCAGCAGCGGAGAAGTGCCCAGTAGCTCCCCCTACTGGACGCTGCTCTTATTGCTTTGCTAAAACCGGTGGTTTTCACAATCTATTCCCCCCCGGGGGGCCCCACGTGCCACCGCCCATAGCGTTCCCCTCTCCAACCCGAGCATTCGACTAATCAGGTGTTAGGGGGTTAGTCTTATGCATTAAATTAGATGTGCTGACTCCCAACCCGGGTGCTGGGGTCGGACGGGAACACGTGACCAGGCCACGGACAAAACACTTCAGGCAGTGACTCGCTCTCTCTCAGGCCCCTCGCGTCGGGCAGCCCGTCCTGCGGTGCTTTGCGGTCCGGTTTTTGCCGCTGCAATGCGCTCCGTCTGGCGGGCAGGGATGTGACCTGGCTGCCGTTCACACTGTGTTCCATCGCCCCCAACAGTGACAGAAACGGTTCCGGAACCGTTAAAAAGAGAGAAAAAAAAAAAGCCCCGGAGGATTGAGCGTGCGCGAGGCGTGCTGAATGGTAATCGAAGCTTTGCAGGGCCGGGCAGATGTGTGTGCACAAACATCTGTCGGGTCACGGGGGGGTGGGGGGGTCACAGGCGGCAGGCATGTGGGTGGGGAGGGGGGGTCATTTCAACCGCTCCCACAGTTCTGTAGCACAGTTCTGTAGCACATGACCACTTACTGTTCAAATGGATGTAGTTGCTGCCTTAAAAACGTTCAGTCTTTGAGGTGAGTCAAAGGCCGTTGCATGTTTCCGTTTTTCACCACTCTACTGTGGCCTGGGCGGTTCTTCGCTGAAGCTGAGCACTGTAGATAAGGAAGCAGGCTTTCAGATAGCTCTCTGTTGTCATGTTATTTTGAATTTTTTTTTTTTTTGGGGGGGGGGGGGGGGGCGGGTTCAGTGTAAAGACCACAGTCATCATTCATATTGTTGCTCTGGCAACCAAGGTTAGCTATTTATTTGTCTCTGCGGATGTTTTTAAAGTAGTGAGTTTAGTTTGCTCCATGATTTTCTTTGGCTGTTCTACCAAAAACACACATCTCTCTGCATGTGCTGTGCTAGAAACCCCCTCGTTTCATTCAATCAGTTGACTTGGCGATGACTGACAGTGAAGCCTTACTGTGTGTGTGTGTGTGTGTGAGAGAATGTGGTGGAGTGGGCATGGGTTCAATTCCCTGCCTTCATTTGATAGCATTTGGAATACCGTGATGTATTCAGACCTTCCACCAAACAGACAGACGTGACATGAAATGACAGTGAAATGTTCCCCCAAGAGCCTGTGCATTGTGGGTAGGCAACTGCCGACCACACTCGCTGTGTTTGTTTGTGTGTGTGTGTGTGTGTGTGTGTGTGGGTCTGTCTGTGTCTGTGTGTGTGTTACTGAAGACCCCCTACCTCTTTGACCGTATTACCTCAGGGCATTGGGCTGCAGTCATTGTTCTGTACATCAGGAGGAACGTAGGCCGAAGATGCTGAATTGGTAAAAGAAATTCAGTTTCCGGCTGTTTTTGGTTTCAGTGTGGCATTTTTTGGAATTATTATTATTTTTATTTTATTATTAGTTTGTGTGTGTGTGTGTGTGACAACAGCCAGCAAGGCCTCATCACTCAGGAAGTGGAGACATTAGACATCTGCAGAGCTTGTGTCTTTCGGACAATTACGAAGTTAATTCAGTTTTAAAATTGAAAAAATAAAAATAAAAATAAAAAGAGGAACCTGATCTGTGTAAATGAAAAGAGAAAACCAGGTGCATATGGATATCAAATACCTCATTTATCAATTTTATGTTGTTTTTGGCTTGTACAATGCTCCGTATATTAATTCATCTGTGGGGTTTGTGCATATTTTTGTACTGTTGTTATTATTGACATGATAATAATGATATTACTGATATTATAGTTTTTCTTTGATTTAAACATCAAAAAATATTAGGGCAAAGCACATGAATGCTTGTAAAAAACTGGTTTGTGCTGGTTTATATTGAAGAGCACTTTTCCAAAGTGGTTTTTCACACATTCTGTTTTGCTCACATTAGTAATATAAAGATATGGTTCTCAGGGCTTTTAAACTTGTATGTCATGATAAAGTTTTACTTTATATCTTACTCAAGTGTGCGTATGTGGGTTTTTTTTCACGCGGTCTCCAATTTCCCTGAAGTGTTGAGCTGTATCGGGTTGCTTCTCAACCAGATAACACGCAAGAATATTGGGTCATATAAGAAATTGGCTCATCTTCTGTGAAGACACACCAAGGTATCTTTCTCAATGTCACCATCTTTAGTTTCCTTCGCTGTGACATCTTACGTGAATCGTAAGCGAAACTCTTATCAAGAATTTATTTGGACAAGGCAAAAAGGCAAGTAGATCTGAAAAATAAGATTTAGGCTTACATTACACAAACATTAAATATAATATATTTAATGTTTGTGTAATGTAAGCCTAGAGAACATATGAATTATCAATAATTCATAAAATACAACTATACACATCAAGAAATATTGTTCAGCCTGGCCCCTGTACACATGGAAACAGACGCTCAAACACTGTCCACAACGCAAAGCAGCATTTAGCAGACGGTTTTGTCCAAAGCGACTAACAATCAGTACATTTGTGGGGGTTCGACATGTAGACAGTTGGAGGAGGTGGGGGGATCAAGGGGATCGAACCGCCGACCCTACGGTTGGTGGACGACCCGCTCTGTCTATCTGCTCTATACCCACTGAGCTACTGCTGCCCACAATTAAGCTCACACTGCTTTGTGGAAAGCTCATAGCCACCAGGCTCCCACCACCACCGCCGCCACCGCACAGCCCCAGGCCAGCCGCGTGGAAGATGCCGCCGGGGCTCCGCCCTTCATCATCCTCAGCTCCACAGACACCAGGGTCCTGGTGTACCCGAGCTCATCCGCCATGCACCGGTACACGCCGGCGTCCCGGCGGCCAAAGCTGTGAATCAGCAGGTCGCACCCGTTCTCCGGCTTTTGGCAGGTGGTGGTGGCGTTGCCGGGGCGGTGCCAGGTGTACTCTGCGTGGCGCGATGACACCGGACACTGGAGGAAGTACTGGGAGTTTGGGGGCACTGTATGGTGCGGCTCTGGGCCTGGAGGCAGAAAGAGGAAGGTGTGGTGGTTACAGCGATACTGTAACTCTCCCTCGAAGTTGAGCACAGCAGATGTGGAGACACATTTGCGCGTCCTGTGTGCGCTAGTCGCTGGTAAGGGAACTGGCGTTACCTAACTGTTTGAGACAAACGTTTGAGACGGAGTGAACGGCATGTAGAATCACACTGTGGGACCTTGACCCTGGTGAGGTGGGACATCCTCCTGACAGGCGGGATGGGCCACGGCCTTAACGTTTTACGTCCAAAGGACTGCAAACCATGGAGGACTGGGAGTCCTCCATAGTCGGGAGACTGGGAGACTGTGATGACGAGATGCTAATCAGTCACATGCTGTCAGACATGTGGTTGCCACAAATTCCCCCATGATGATTGTTTGTGCAATATGAGTGGTTTATACCACAAAAGTGGGGGTTTAAAGGAAGAGGTATAAAGGTCACAAGGTATTTCCACGAGTTTGGCTGAAAGTATGAGTAAGAGTGGGAGTTTATGAATGAATGAATCATTGTCCTTTGAGTCGGGGGGTTAGTACCTGAAGTACCTGTTTGTACCTGAAGGAACATTGCTCAACCAAGAAATATGTCCATTCGTTTGGATAAAGGAGCGTAATGTTTAAATAAACAACATCTGAATCTTCTAGAATCACCTTGTTCATATTCATAGCTTACCTTTCACTGATTTCTCTGAAGGGCACATGCGATGATTCCCTTTCTCCACATCCTGCATTGTCTGGCTGGAAGGGTTAGACACAAAGACACAAAGTCTGAAGTTGTGTGAGAGGCCTACAATCAAATGTGATGGCCTACTTCAAAGAACAATCTAATCATAGTGACATGTGGCAGGAAGCCACCCCACAACGACATTTCAAACTGAACAGAGAAAAACACACATCCTTTTTTCAAGCAACTAACGAACAACTAACTATAATATCTAACCAACAAACTAACAAAGTAATGAAAACCAAGCAAGCCACATAGGCCGAGGTATTGTATCTACTCAAATGAAATTGGTACTTCTGGACATAGATATGTCTATATATAAGAAGATGAGAGGGAGAGAGAGAGAGAGAGAGGGGGCGGGGGGGGGGGGGGGGAAGAGAGTGAGTAAGAGAGAAAGAGAGAAAGTGATAGAGTGAAAGTGAGAGTGAAAGACAGTGAGAGAGAAAGTGACTGAGGATGAGAGAGAGAGAGAGAGAGAGAGACAGCAAGATAGATAGGATGAGAGGGGAGGAAAGAAAACGAGGTGAGAGAAGAATGAGGGCGGCCTATACATTAAAGCAAGATATGCAGCAGGGAGTAACACATGCTAACAGATCACCTTGTGGCGCCAACACACTTGCGCTGCACAATGTCCCAGCCGCAGTAAGGATCCCGGGCCAACACACAGTCCTTACAGTGCTGGCCGTACTCCGCACAGTTCTGGAGCTCCACCTGCACCACCTCCTCTCTCGAACCCACGTACAGCTTCATCTGTAGCGGGGCAAAGACAGATCCCGGTTTTCATCCTTTCTCCGAATCATGGGGTACCAGGGACTAAGAGGCCGTTAACCTGCGACCTGCGACATCTGTGCTATTGAAACAAAGCTCTTGGTCATACACAGGGTGGCACGCAGTCAGCCATATAAATGTCAACTTTGGTGTAGTTCAGGGACGGGGAAGAATGGCTTGTAACCATAAGAGCTGTGTTTCCATATGGGCCTGACATCCCATCCTCTGCTGAGTCATCATTCCCTCATGTCTGGCCCACTCTGATGGCTCATTGTGATGGTAAACGCCCGTATATATATATATATATATATATATATATATTAGGGCTTCGGACTTGTAACCGGAGGGTTGCCGGTTTGAACCCCGACAAGTACGAATGGCTGAAGTGCCCTTGAGCAAGGCACCTAACCCCTCACTGGGGAGCAGCCTCGGGATTAGTGTGTGTTTCACCATCACTGTGTGCCTCACCATCACTGTGTGCTGAGTGTATTTCCACTAATTCACGATTGGGTTAAATGCAGAGACCAAATTTTCCTCACGGGATCAAAAGAGTAATTCTAATTCAAATTCTAATATATATACTGTATATATATATATATATATATATATATATAGCATACCATTAAAATTAAGGCCATTCGAAGTGTTTTTCAATTAAAAAAATCACACGTAAAAAACTTTCAACATTTGAAAACAGCCCACACAGCACCGAGCCCTTTTCAGGTGATTCACAGGTCATTACTCCCTCACACAACTATGCCTTCGACAGGGGAAGATGCTTCTTAAGCACTGGATGTGACCCCGTGACCCCCCTGTTCCAAGACCTCCACTGGCTCCCTGTAGCGGCTCGCATCAAATTCAAGGCGATGCTACTGGCCTACAAAGCCGTTAATGGAACTGCCCCTTCCTACCTCCAAACATTAGTGAAACACGGCTCCTGCTCGAGCACTCCGCTCAATTACCTCAGCTGGTCGACTGGTACCGTTTTGGCACCGCAGTGGTGGAACGAGCTCCCTGCCAATGTCAGGACTGCAGAGTCACTCCCCACCTTCCGGAAGAGACTCAAGACCCAATTAGCTTTATGCCGAGCTCCACTACTTCCTGAACTTAAACAGGCTCCTTTACTTCCTGTCTTACATTATTGGACAAACTGATTAATCCAGGTGTGTCTGACTCTGACCTCAGTAGTCACAACAATGGTCAGACACACCTGGATTAATCAGTTTGTCCAATAATGTAAGACAGGAAGTAAAGGAGCCTGTTTAAGTTCAGGAAGTAGTGGAGCTCGGCATAAAGCCTATTGTTCAGAGTTCACCTGAACCCTGCATAACCCTACCCTCATGCTCTTATTTGTTGTATGGCTTGGCACTTTAATGGCTCTTTGTAACTTGGCACTTAGTCAGAGAAGTTGGATACTAGCAATGGTTAACCTAGCAATTGAAATGCTTGAAACTTGTTCTGGTGACTTTCGTACTGTATTAGCATCAATTAAATATTTCACTTTCTTATATGACAAATGTACTCTTTGTTAAGTCACTTTGGATAAAAGCGCCTGCTAAATGCCCTAAATATAAATGTTAAATGGATGTTTAGCACAGACACGCACCAAACACACACACACACACACACACACACACACAAGCACACCAAAGATGTATTTTGATCCGAAACCATTTAGCGTGTTAAACACTACTGGGGATATTATGTGGAAGTGGAACTCAATTCTCTGGCAAACAGGAAGCCTGTGTAGTGACCCTGGCAGCGTGGAGTACTGTGGTCTATTTTCTGAGTGTAGTGTGTGTTCCTCACCTCAGCGGCACTGAGAACCATGTCCAGGATCTGTGTTCTGTGTCTGAAGGGACTGTACTCGGCTATGATGAAGGCCCCGGTCTTGCTTTCCAGAACCTTGTGGATCTTACCACTTTCTGTATGTGTGGGGAGGGGGGGGGGGGGGGAACATCATGGGGTAATTTAGCAATTAGTCACGAGAGGGTGTGGATTATGGAAAAATAAGGAATGCCTGAGAGGCGTTCCTTATTTTTCCATAATTCACACCGTCGAGTGGCTAATTGCTATTCTAAAACTGTTACCAACGCGGCAATATGAAAAATCATGTAGCAATAAAAACGCTTCCGTTTCACTAATAATTCACTAGATGCGCAACAAAGTAGTTCCCAGATACAAGGAAGTAGTTCCCGGCCAGGTTGCAGAAACAACACGTCGCTTGCAAACAATCACTTTATTTTTAACAGCCCCTTTCCACAAGCAGTTTATCGACCATAGTTAGTCCATCCAACAAATCGAAGTTAACTTTCCATTCCATAACAAAGCAGAAAAAAGCCGGTTCCAAGTTTCTTTATTGTCGTCGTCGTTGCTATGCGCGGAGTGATATGTGAAGCGGTCAGCAGCAGCGTTGGATGGGGACAGGTGTACTTTATCGTCTCATAAAGCACACCTATCAGTCAATCAGAATCAAGCATTGGGACTGACAGTTTTAGAATGATGAATATGGAACTATGGAACGGTGTGAGAGCAGAGAGAGGGTTGCCAATGTGTGTTGCCAATGTTTGTAGTCAGGCACCGAAACCCAACCTTGTGTCCACACAATGCGTGGTGGACAGCCAGGATGCTTAACACAAAACCACTAATGTCTCAAAGTGCAGACAACAGGTTTGACGACATTCCTGACTCAAGGACAGGGTTTTTCAACTAAAAGCACTGCTGGCTATTTTCAGCCAACGCATGATACGCTAACCATGTGTTGAGCATAACTGTTCTCTTGTTCTCATGACTAGGAAAGTTTTTTGGATGAATCAGAATTTTCTGCCTTACTGATCTGCTTGTTTTCGTTTCTTTTTACTCCCAGTCAAAGACATGTGACTCAAACCTGATTAGAAACATGATTTCACTGAAAGTCGCTTCTGGTAAACTTATCTTCTCATCTTTGACTATGAATGGCAGAGACAAACCTGTTACTGTAAAAGGAGCTTATGCGTCAAGCATACATCTACGCTGAAGTCATTGGCTCGATAACAATGCCGTTGTAGCAGGCGCGTAGAATACGGTGGGGACGGTGGGTACGCGTACCTACCAGTTTTCGTCATGAGTCATTTTGTACCCACCACTTTTTATGAAAGAATACCCCGGGTGGGACTCGCACCGGTGTCTTTCACCACTACGTCAGTAAATGCAGTCTGAGTTACGTCAAGCTCGACGAAGAGAGAAGAACTCTACTCTTACAAGTCGCTTTAGTATGACAGGGTCACAAGTGGACTTTTCACGCGGTCATGAGCGGAGTGGTAGTGGTATGACAAGATGCCATAGTGCGTTGAGTAATGGTGCTCCCTGACTCATCCCAAAAACAACAGTCAACAAAGTGAACGTAATGAAACAGTGAAATGCAACCCAACATGTCCTGAACATTCGCCTCCAAACCCTATCTAATAGCAATAACATGTAATGACACAGAATGCCAGAATGTCGCAATGCATTCTGGGAAACACTCCCCCAACACGTTACAATATCCCCGATTTCCTCAGGCAAGTACAACAAGTTGAACTGATAATACAAGAAAACAAAAGCATTAACCTAATTTACACAAAATAGAAACAACATTTAATTTGATTTGTGTCCGATGACGAGAGAGAGACGGAGAGAGAGCTAGCACTTTGGTAGAGAGACATAGAGTAACAATAAAAGAGAGCGAGCGCCGGTCTCGATAAAGCCGTTAATCAGAGAAATGAAACGTTATTTCCCGATTGTTTCACAGCGGTTACATTCAGCAGGTAGACACGGCCATGAACTGCACCCATCTGAATCACATTATCCAATGAAAAGTATTAGAGCTCTGTGCGTGAGCATAGTCAAGAAATCGCGCGCGTGTGTGTGTGTGTGTGTGTGTGTGTGTGTGTGTGTGTGTGTGTGCGTGCGTGCGTGTGTGTGCGCGTGTGTGTGTGTCATCATCACATTTGTGTATACATTTTTAATAATTAACATGACCTGCGCGAAAGGGGAAAAAAATTAATGCGCGTCATTGTACCCAGCACTTCTGAAAATGCACTTCCGAATGCGTCTCTGTCCCCAGCAAATTTCAAACCAAACCTACGCCCATGCGTTGTAGATCATGATAAATGATACTCAGTTATCATTATTTTGGAATTCACCAGGTCGGTATCTGGTTGCACAGACCTCATCATGATGACTACACACACACGTTACTCACCCAACGAAAGATATAGGAGTATGGGGCAGTCGATCCTGTTGTGTACAGCATGCAGGCGGATGAGAGTGTAGCGGTGATGATGACTAACCAGCAGTGTTCCATTTATTGAGAACACGCGCTCAGACATCTCTGGGTGCCTCTGCACTAAGCTCAGCCTCTTCAACTGGGTGTCTGGTTTAACCTGGCTCTGCGTGCACTGAAACAACACAGCGGTTTACCATTCAGGAGGGACGGAATACACATGGGCAGTATAGTAGTGAGGTCAAAAGGTTGTAGGTTCAAACCCCGAAGTTCATTGACTACCTGTAGGCATCTTCCATGTATATATCTACCGGTAACCCTTATGTGTCATGCATTTGTTGTGAAAGCATTGGCCACAGAGGTCAAACTTTAGTTTTGATCCATTGTTATTGGTTAGTGGTTATTAAACTGCATGATGTTGTACATGATGCTTACTGTGCCAGGCCTTGGACTGGGGATGGGGTCCTTGTTTCCCTTGAACGGGGAGTTTTTAAAGACATCGTTGATGTTGTCTATTGAATAGACACACACAGCACTCATGCCCCTGCAAGGAAGAGAAGCCAACAGTGGAGCCAGCATGTCTATAAAAGGGCTGATGTTTTGAAGCAACACAATTTCATCTACGCTATGAAGTGACAAGGGGGAAAGAGGAACATTTTATTTCCACAAAATCTCCATCAAATGAGTCAACAGGAAGTTAAACTAATAATGACCAAAGTGTCAAATGTCTCAAACATTAATTCACTCTGTCATGCATTCCCTGTCTCGCTCTCTCTGCCTTTAATACTCTCCATCTCTAACCCTATACCTTACTCTCTTGCATTATTAGTTTATTATTGTGCATAGAAATGCACAATCCTGTTAGCCTTCTTTTTTCTTATTCTTCCCACCAAAACGTGAAATTAATTCAGCTCTTCATCCTGGATCATATTATACAATTCAAACGTCATGACAAAGGTCTTGTTGAGCCTAGGTGTGCTACTATATTTTCATATTTGTAAACTTTATACTTTTTGAGATACAAACGATTTAAAAAGTAAAAATATAATAGGCTTTCAATGGCTCCCAGCTGTTTGACCACAGCTCGAGGACTACTAATGAGGCGACCTTTCCAGCTGGGTACATTTAAACACGCAGCTGTGTGAACCTTATCGTCGGCTCGACGTCGTGCGCCTAGCGATAACGTTTGATTCACTCGTAAGACTCGCCTTTGAGATATATTTCTGAAATTACATTCAGAATTAAGATAAGTGCTACTGTTTTTGGGTCATTCATTTTGTCGTCAAATGTTAGTCTCGATATGAGAACGCAATCCAAACTAGCGCTAGCTGCTAGCAGCTACTAGCGCTACCAACTAGAACATAGCTAGTTATTATTATTATTATTATTATTATTATTATTATTATTATTCACACCGAAACGTGAAATTAATGTAAACGACTGAACCTCGACTGTATTACAAAGGTCTACTTCCGTATGGCTGTGCTTTATATTTTTCTTTTTTGTAAACTTTATACTTTGTGAGATATTTGCGATAAAAAAAAAAAGCAAATAAACTCATAGAGATAACAGTGAGCCTAGATTCCCAATTATTACGTTTGACTCCGCTAATTGCTTTCCAGCTCAGGCAGCCTCAAATGAATTCAACTCAATGATCACGGGCATTCCTATGCACAAGTAATTCGTGTGGAATTACATTTTCTAGTTATTATTATTAGCATTATTATTATTATTGTGTCTCAACCAACTCTTTCAATGCATCACAATGTGCAGCTCACTATCTTAAGCGCTCCTTACCATTCATTCCGGAAAAGCGCGTACACTCTAGAGACGGCGCCATTTTCCTCGTGGTGGAACGCCACGTCCACCAGCTCCGCGTAATGCTGTCGGGTGGTCCAGTCTCCACAGACCAGCTGGGCTTTTAACTCGGTCGTCCACCGGTAGAGCAGTTGCTTCTTGGTTCCACCTGTGTCTGACTGGAGGAAAAACAGTAACGGCGGCTGATAGTGAGGAGATTGTAGTTGATGCCGAGGAACAAGAAGTGCCAGGAACTCTAGATAGTTTAAGATGAAGTTGTTTATTGGTCTCGTACGAGGAGAAGGCAGAGGATTTCATCGAGCAAGAGATTTGTGCGTGAATCTTCCTCAGTTCCTTCTGCCTGCTCCCGGAAACACAGTTTATTACATACAAGTCTCAAATCGGAACAGCATGACAGGAGTGTCCCATTCTGATTGGCTTATAATGTATAAAGATTACATGTTACTAAGCAGATTTGACATGACGTAGGTGTATTCCTAACCGTACCATTGCTAGATAATATTTTTCCTAACAGCAGCCATTATGTACACCTGTGTCTCACTGGGGGAAACATAGTCACGGTGGCCATGATGTACACCTGTGTCTCACTGGGGGAAACACAGTCACGGTGCCCATGATGTACACCTGTGTCTCACTGGGGGAAACACAGTCATGGCGGCCATGGTGTATAAACATACATGCATGCATGCATATGTGCAATTATTCAAGGATGTATTGTCAGCGCCACCAATCTGTCATTTTTTATTTTGTTTCCCCCTAGTGAGCACCCACCCATGCTCGTGGCACCTACATGTACATATACAGTACATGGGCGCCTCACGTCGCCGGACACCCACAAGACAACTCTGTCTATTTTCCACATCTATTTCCGGCATCTATTTCAGCGTGCAGCTGAAATAGCGGGCAGAATTTAAAGACAGCACTTTAATCTCATGCTGTGACTGGCGTTTGGACGACGTATCTCTGTATCTCATATCAGTTAGGACTAGAAGCCAGTCATGCAGTGTTGCTATGGTGAATAAAAGAGAACTCGGCCAGAAATGTCTAGCAACAAACACGTGCTTTGTTTTATACCACGGCCTATGGCATGCTAAGTATTTGTCCGATAATGCAGGCCGCCCGGTCCCTTTGCTCTGCAGTAAACAGAATGCTAAAAACTGCAAAAAGGGACCAGAATCCATGACGCCTACAGTGCCTGCAAGTCATTGCATGACTAGTGTTCTGTGCCATGCAAAGTCAACATTCAAAGAAAACATTCAAATTCACCATACAAACCCACCATGCAAACTTGGGAAACGAAAGGCAGCCACATGCCACTTTCCAAGTCAGCAGCAGGGTTTTTCTTTTTGAAGAAGGTATAGAGCATGTCCTCCATCTTGTCTTTACCCTTGCTTACAACCAAACCCAAAGCCAACCCTCCTGAAAGTGGAGCAGACCCAAAATAAATTGATGTCAAATGCCTGTCATCTTGTGACACAGTTATTACAGTAGGTACAATGTCAATGTTTGTCATGTGGGATACAGAATGTCACTGCCATTATGTCGGCTGAGACACCACAGCAAATTGTTCTCGCTTGCGGCAGAATACTTTACTTATTCGGGTATGATGTCATTATGCAATTTAACTCCTCATAAATATGGTCAAACTAATGTTCACTGTGTTTTCCATTACCGGGTGTGGTGGGTCCAACCTGGGCCCACCCAAACTTGTAGAGCCCAATCGGGTTCTCCGTACTGGACTGAGCGACGTAGAGCGTGTGATTCACGGGGGACTCTGAAATCAGAAGAACCACACTGAGGCCCCTGAAAACAATGCGTGATCGTATATCCAAGATGGCCGTCGGTGGGAATGGCTTTGGCGCTGTATAAGGAGCGATACAGGTCCACGGATATCGCCATTAAAAATAAGTCAGTCAACTAGTAAACAAACTGTAGCGCCAGTGCTGTCCATCCTGTGTGAAAGGAAGGAAATGGCGTTTTCTCACTATTGCTTTGCAGAGTTTGTCCAAACGTGGCAGCAACATATCGTGCCATTTAAGGCTCTTACAGAGCAATTCGGCAAGGTTCTCACAGGCCGCCCTGGGCTTCTACAAATGGAGCAGTATAAACACACTTAATACTAATAATTGCAGAGGAACAGGTATGACTATGACCTAAATCACCCTAAAGCTAGCTTACACGTATTGGAAAGACATGTGACACTCCAGCAGCAGAAGGAAAAAGCTTGGTAGAATGGCAGTGCGCTATCAAACATCCTCACACAGTATTTTAGCAATAAGTTTAGCGAGCATCTAAAGCCGGTGTGACGCGTCATATAGTGGAGTTGGCTGATGATATTGTGTCTCTTCTGTGCAGTGATGATCTTTGTAGCCTACTGAGTGCAAGGCGTCCTTCTTTGACTTCAATGTGTCTAAAACTCAGAGGTTACTGCTGGCTGTGCAACAAAGTGTGGGATAATACAGATATACTTGTTCCCACCTAGTAAGCAGACACATATTTGCTGCATGCAAATATTTAACGGGATGAGGCCAGTCAAAACTTGGACTAAGCATGAATTAATCATTAGGCATCAGTTTCTTAATGAATAGCTGGCTGGAAAGACAGTCATGATGTGACGGGTATGCCATGACATCATGGACAAACAGTCACAACATGGGACATTGGTATAGTTATTATTATAATGCTCATGATACAATTCATTTAAAAAAAAAAAAAAACCCTGGTGACCAAACGATGTAAAGTTTGACATGCCATATAGAGGAGGAAGTGCAAACTTCCTCCAAAAAGTCAAAACGAACCTTTTAGAAACACCCCATAAAAAGAAGAAGAAGCTCAAACGATGTACTCACCGATGAACAGTGAGTGGTCCCCCGCCTTGAGGCCATAATCCTTGATGCTTTTATTTATTTCATTCAACGTGGGAGAAGGACTGCACTCAGCCGGTTGGGATGATTTCTGAAATGAAATATCAGCATTGTTCTGAGATCAAATGTGGCAATCATGTAATGTCTCTTTCAATTAACTGATTTTCTGTTGTAAACATCGTATGTTATCCTGCTTTTATTTAGGTGATTTTGTGTTTTTTTTTTTTTACACAAACTCAGCACGACTTTCAAACTAATGCAGCCTATTTTAATGGAAGTATTGTCGTGCCTGCACCACTTTTTTTTTTTTTTTTTTTTTTTTTTACAGCAAATAGGCCTACTACACTACCGATGAGCACGAATCAATAGATTAGGACTATTTCTCGAGCTGCCGTGAGACTGAGTTAGTACCAGGTAGCAGCACTTTGTGCTGCTCGGACTGCTCTGACAAATGAAAACGTCTCTCGTCCCCCTCATGTTGTGAAGCACGGTGATGTTATAGCTGCACGTCTGCAGGAGAAAAGAGATTAAGACGTTCAGACTTGACGTGCAAACGTGTCATGCGTGATAGCATTTATCTTGGTGTAAAAGTAGAGGAATACACACGGCATTTTGTCGACGAACGCCTACACACCCGTCTCCGTAGGACTGCATAGGAACATGAAATGCACGCGTTATCATAAGGTTCAAATAAAACAATAGACGTTCAAACCTACATCAAAATCTAGCAATATCTTCTATTTAAATGACACGTCTTTTCTGTTACAAACTTTTTGTGAAATTCAACTCAGTAGAAGGAAATATGACTGATATAGCCCGCAACGCGCGCGTGTGTGTGTGTGTGTGTGTGTGTTTGAATGAGATGTGATGCATGCTTATCTATAACCACGCAGAATGCAAAATATACTAGGCCTACTGTGTAACAATCAGGATTATATAGGCAATTCAATTGAACCACACTAAGGAACACGAATGAAGAAATAATGTGTACTACCGTGTTGCAGGTTCTCGACTTGAAGTTTAGATGATACAGTTGTTGATCTGCCTTCGTAATAACTTCACCATTCCCACCCTCGACAAGTTGCATGTGATCGTTGATTAGAGCATGTGACAGAGGAATACGTATTGATCTCGTATCTGAAATCAAGTAAAAAATAATATTATTTACTATCACTTGTTTTTTTTTGTTTCGTTAAAACTAAATTGCCTACCATTCACTGTAAATGCAAGTCTTGGCTGCGCTGAGCTGTGGCTTTCTAAAACGTTGGAGAGAAATCCAACTAATGCGATGTACAGTCGCATCATCATTTCACTATTACGGCTCACTTTATAAAGCGTGGATTTCAAAAGTGTGATCATGTTATCGGCCCGCTTCCTGAAGTAAAGTGCGCCTCATTGGACGGCATTTTATGCTTCTGCGTAGGGATCGCGTCGTGATCACGCAATGGCCACGCCGTTGCTCGGACGCCGTCATGAGCCCGTGATACTTCGAGGAGTGGGTGTCTGCAGACCCGGAGGCTGCAGATTCACGACCGCAGATCTGCGCCCCTCAAGAATGTGCGACAGCGGCAGCGCCACCAACTGGACGGTGTACTGTCTTCCCACTTTCTGTGTGGAGTTTGCATGTTCTCCCCGTGCTTGCGTGGGTTCACTCCGGGTACTCCGGCTTCCTCCCACAGACCAAAAACATGCAGGTTGGGGATTAGGTTAATTGGTGTCTCTAAATTGACCATATGTGAGTGTGAATGGTTGTTTGTCTATGTATGTTAGCCCTGTGATAGGCTGGCGACCTGTCCAGGGTGTACCCCGCCTCTCGCCCGTTGCAGCGAGGAGGGGGTGTCTGCAGACCCGGAGGCTGCAGATTCCCGACCGCAGATCTCCGCCCCTCAGGAATGTGCCAACCGCAGATCTCCGCCCCTCAAGAATGTGCGACAGCGGCAGCGCCACCAACTGGACGGAGTACTGTCTTCCCACTTACATACACCACGAGGAGTACATCCATGATGGACGACGACCGGAGTGTGAGTATTGAACGTGAATTATTTGTTTAATATCATGAAACTATTCTGTTGATTCGACAGCAAAATCAATGTTTTAATGTTTTACGTTTGACGTATGATGTGACTCTATTTGCCATGATAGTCTGAAGGGCACGTCATAGTCATCTAGGTTAAGCGAATAGGTAGCTAAAGCTAATGTTAGCTTGTTGGAAATGAACTGTTAGACCGTACATTTTGTTTAATGAAACCGAAGTACAAGCACGGTGTCGAAGAGTTTTAGCATGTGCATTAAATTAAACATAAAAAATGATTAAGTGGATGATAACGTAACGTTATAAGGCTGACGTTACGTTTTCATAAGACAGACAGACATACTTTATTGATTGAATGCATGAAACTTTACATTTTCTGAAATGACATGGCAGAAATGCATATTGGCAGTGTAGCCTACTCCATGCTACCAGTTAATGTATTATATATGTATTATATGTGTTGTAATGGTGTTATACAGAGCGTAGGAACTAAGTGTGGTTGTCCGGAGCCGGACCTTTAAGGTAGTAACACCAGTCCACGATATAGCAGTTCGATCATACCTGTGTTGTGTAATCACCGAGTTAATAAAGTAGACCAAAGATAACCACCGAGTGACGTATAATAGAGATTTTGTGGACGGAAATTAAGATAATCCGGGGAAGATCAGAAATGTATTTTTGTCCATTATTAGGTTTAGGCCTATTTTATGTCTTGAAAACGGTGTAAAAATATTACATTTGACTAATTAGGCACTCTCTTTTTAAGGTTCACATTACGATACAGAAAGGGCGAACCTTGCCCCAACTGGACAGATGCAAGACATGCTGTCGTCATTTTCACTGTCCCTTCTGCAGCCCAACTTTGTTTATCCCAACAAAGTTGAGTAAGTGCATGGAACATTTGGACATCCATTTCAACCGGGCTGTTTGCCATGAAGGTAAAGTTTGCAAATATTTGTAGTTACATTGTTGCTGCAACTTCATACTTGATTCAAATTTTGTGTTTATAAGTGAGATTTTGTAATAAAATACTGATGATATAATGATACTTAATTCTTTGCTCTTATGTTTAAGGATATACCATTCACAGATGTGGACTGGAATGTCGGCTTCAGCTCCACTATCATTGTGTCTACTGTGGTGTAACACTTCTACGCAAACCAGATTTTATTAAACATCTGGATTTGTGCAAGAAGAAGCACAGTGACAACCTTCCATCTCTGGCAACCACTCCCCCAGCAGTGGCACTAACAACCTCCACCACGCCCCCGGCAGTGGCACCAACAACCTCCACCACGCCCCCTGCAGTGGCACCAACAACCTCCACCACGCCCCCGGCAGTGGCACCAACAACCTCCACCACACCGGCAGTGGCACTAACAACGTCCACCACCACACCGCAGATCACATGCAGGCTGTCATTGACCGCACTGCAGAGGAAAAGCGACTTGTGGACTTCATTTTACAGTCACAGGGGGCTGAGCAGCATTTGGTGGTACTTTGAGAATGTTCACATTTTCTTATTACTGACTGACTCACAGAAATTAATCACCAGAGCATTTGTGAGGAATATCATCAACAGACATATTTAACTATGCAGCTCATTTATTGTATTTTTATCTTAAATGTATTTATGTATGTATTTAATGTAATTGACATTTACTGCCTGTTCAGTGATTAACAACTACCATACAATAGGCTCAAAGACCCAATTCCCACAAAATAATTGTTCCTGTGTCTTGGTTTGCCAATAGGGTGTGCTCAACGGGAAGCCTTCTAAGTGGTTTCCTCTGAAGTCCTCGTTCCAGGTGCCTGTCTACCTTGACAGTGAGGAACAACAGGACATCCTGTTTGCCTTTCTGAAGGCAGTACTGCATAGAACACCAACACAACTGGGCTTCACGGATGAAGTGCAGTTCATCTTGGGTGTTCTATTTCCAGAGGTAGGTCTAACCATGTTATGTATTTGTTCATGTTCCTGTACTTTCAAAGCCTATGTAAACAGCATGGCTACAATGGTGCTACTTGTGTATGGACCAGTGTATAAAGGTTTGCTATTCTGTAGTTTTGAAGTAACCTTTCTCTTTTGGAAGGCCATCATATATGGCCTGTCTGTGCTGCAGAATTTGTCCTTGCAGGAAGCTGAACAGGTCTTCCTCTCTGGTCCCGTTTATCATCAGAGGTAAGACTTTTTTTTAAACACAAATCTTTATCAACTATTTGCTAATATTAGTTAATACCGTAATTAAGAAGTAGTTAATAAATGTACCATTTTTAAGTGTTTCCAATATTTCTGTTAACCCAGCAGTGATTATTTTCTTGTCCATTTACTATTTCAGTGAAGTGGAGGAGTTTCAAAGAGGAATTGCCAGGCAATTGAGAAAAGAAGGGAAATTGTAATTGGTATGTAGTGCTGTTACCTACTTCACAATCTAGGGGTTGAATATTGGAGAGTGAGGAAAAGTCAATAGTGTCAAAAATGCCAATAACATGTTATTTCTACTCTGTTTTCTGGCATCTCTCTCTCTCTCTCTCTTTCTCTCTCTCAGGAGTCATGGAGTGTGTGTCCTCCCAGCAGCCTGCCTTCTCTCAGCCATTCACTTAAAAGATGACCAGCCCCTAGGCACTGTTGGCCCTGTTGAAACTGATTTTTGTTTGTTAAATAAAAAGGATGTTTGAAAAAAAAGTGTGTCCTATGTTTCTGAACAAATATTAAGGTAAAATGTTTCTGGTATGTTTTTGGCAGCTTTATTTATTTATACAGCAGATTTCAAATGTGGTTTACATGATTAAAAGTTTAAAAGCATCATTTAAAAGCATTTAAAAACAAAGAACAAACAGCATTTAAAACATGAAAATGCATAAATAGAGGTTAATTTAAAACACAGTGCAGTATAATGCAACAGCGTTAAAATAAGTAAAGGATTTAAATAATTCAAAGTCCTTACAGAATAAGTTCTGTGATTTATAGACCAGTAGCAGAACTTTTAAGTATATTCTATAGCTGCCTGGGAGCCAGTGTAAAGTCTTCTGAACTGGAGTAATACGCTCTGATCTCTTTGTCAGTAAGAACCAGAGCTGCAGCTGTTTAATGCTCTTGTGGGGCAGTCCTGTCAGACCATTACAATAGCCAAGTCTACTAGACATAAAAGCATGGATCAGCTTCTCCTGATCTGTTTGGGACATGAGACCTCTCACTCTGGATGTGTTCTTCAGCTGGTAGAAGGCTGTTTTGGTGATTGATTTGATGACTGCTGAAAATCAGATCAGAGTGTATCAGTACACCAAGGTTTCGGACTTGGTATTTGGTCTTTAAAGACAGTGGTATTTACTAACAGCAATCGTCTTTTCTTTATTGCCAAAATCAATTACCTCAGTTTAGTTGTGGTTTAATTGAAGAAAACTTTAATTCATCCAGTCATTGATTTGTTCTGGAAAGTGATATAACAGCTATATGGAACTGTAGTATTATCACAATTAGCACAATTGTTTTGGCATTTGGGTGGAATAAACCTCAAATATTATAGTTAATGAAAAAATATCTTTAGGATGATATTGGGATATCATGAATCACAATTGTTTTGACATTTGGGTGAAATAAACCTTAAATATTATAGTTAGACAGAAAATACTGTTAATAGTATATTAAGTAGTATATGGCTGGAATAAACCTCTAATATTATAAAATATATTATGTGGCAGGCACTGTGAGGTCGTAGATCTGCGGTCGTGAATCTGCAGCAGGCACATACTCCTCCCAGTAGGTGGCACTGTGCGGTCGTAGATCTGCGGTCGTAGATCTGCGGTCGTGAATATGCAGCCTCCGGGTCTGCAGACTTACACTTGCAGCTGGGATTGGCTCCAGCCCCCCCGCGACCCTCGTAGAGGAAAAAGCGGTCACGATAATGGATGGATGGATGGATGGATGAAGTGTCAGCGTGAAATGCACATTATGCCCTGGAGTCAAGTACCTGTCCACGTCGTTCTCGAGTAATTCCAATTTAATGAAGCATCTTGTATACATCCACGAAATAAGCGGCACTTTTCAGCAATATTGAAAGCACTTATTATTACACAGTTGACTGATCTATTTCTTCGAGGAAGAAATCACTTACATTGCGTAAAACCATACGTACAATGGCCCTCATTTATCAAACGAGCGTAGCCCGCTGAACATGGGACACACTGTTGACTGCAACACTGATTTGTTTCCATATAGCGTTTTTTGCTTGCCCTTAATTAGATTAGATTAGATTCAACTTTATTGTCATTGTGCAGAGTACACGTACAGGGACAACGAAATGCAGTTGGCGTTCTAACCAGAAGTGCAAATGAGCGATAAAGGTGCGGGTTGAAATGCAGAATAAGGTGCAGAGTGCAAAATTGAAAAACATGAAAAGTGGTAGTAGTTATTAAAGTGACAGTAAACAGTGCAGGTGGATCGTTAAGGTAGTAAACGGTTACTAACACTAGCAGAAACAGGCTGTAAACAGTAGAAATGTAGGCTGCCGCTAAACAATGTACAGGTAGTGCGAGAAATAGTAATACAAGAAGTGTACAGATGGTGCAATAGTGCGCTAGTGCAATACAACGGAACGGGTACAACAGATGAATGTGGATTGTATGGATATGGGGGTGGGGGGTGCAACGGTAGTTGAGAATAAATAATACAATAAATAACATTACTATAAGGCCTAAATAATATGAAGTAATGTCTAGGGGGGTGAGGGGTGGGGGTGCTGGGTGGGCAGGGGTGAGTGTCCTTGGGTTGGGGGGGGGGGGGGGGGGTGCGCATCAACAAGTGACACGAGTGTCTCCATTTCTGTTTCTGAAAAAATCTGCTTCTTCTTTGCCGTTGGATGTTTCTCCTTGTCGTAAAATTTAGGGGCGAGACTTCTTTTATAGAGGCGTGTTACTTTAATTACGATCGATCTCAGCCGCCGTATTTATCAACACCAAGCTCCTTCGTACGCTGGGATTGGTGTGATACGATACGTTTCGTAAATCTCACGTGGGTCCAATCGTGGGATGAATCATGCGTTCAGATTTGCGCTCATTTCTACGTTCGTTTGATAAATTAGGGCCGTGCACCAGTGCCCCTATATTGAAAGCTGGCCCACCCTATCAGAAGTGCCCAGCATTAACATGAAATTCAAGGAACGAAAAAATAGCTGCGCTATTAATATAACTGCTACAAATGTGTCAAAACAAACGTCGTTGGTGTCATTTAAAAAAAAAAAAAGAAACCAAGATTAGATTTTACTTCTACAGAAAGGACCAATGCCGACAACGATGACTCGGTCTCGTTGCCTTCAACCTCGTCCACCTCCACAAACACCTCCAGTCCTTGTCGTTCAGCACTCCCCATGCCTCGAACGCATACCACCTTGGCCTAGGCGTTTTTGTTCATATTGTAGCGACCCTGGGACGTTTGGGTGGTTTGTTGCATTGTATTGCATTGATTGTGTTTTGTTGTCCGTTGTGCCAGTTCTGGGCACATGTACAGTGATGTGCTGCTTTGATCAGTGTGGGGGGGGGCTTGTGCGTTGAAGGGACCAGGGGGTTACGGGGGGCGTGGCCCGGGTTACCGGTTTGTAGTGGTTTTTGGGTTTTGATGCCGTTGGTTACGTGTTTTTGAGTGTCTTGGTGTTGGAGAATAAAAGTGAGTACAAGCATTAATGACTGGACATCCTTATGTCACCGGCGAGGTCATTACATTGGTGTCAGAAGTGAAAGCTTTTTTCGTTTTTGTTTTTACATTGTTTTTCGGTCCTGCTCGGCGAGTTGGCTGAAGTTGCTATCGCCGTTGGATTTGTTTTGTCGTCGCCTTTTCTCAATGACAATAATGCTCCCCTCGGACTGTCGGGTGAAGATAGAGATGGAAGACTACGGCGAGGGGGCGTGTGGAGTGGCTTCGGAGTATTTGGTGAGCGGGAGAGCCCAACGGGAACCGTCCACCGTTGAAAGACATAGAGATTTGTCCCGCATGGTTTGCAGCGCCGACTACCCGCGGCCGCCACAAGATGGCGCCAGACATGGCGGCGCATTTCTCACATCGAGCCCGGTGTCCATCAAGACGCCTAGATACACCGGTAAGGCTGACTGGGAGGCTTTCCACGCGCAATTTGAACTTTTGGCAGATGCTGCCGGATGGTCAGTGAAGGTCAAAGCGCTGCAGCTTGCGATGTGTCTGGTGGACGAGGCGTTGTCATGTTTGTTGCTGCTTAGCCCGGAGGACAGGGGGGACTATGTTGCCCTAGTGGGGGCACTACGCAGGCGTTTTGGACTGTGTGTCGAGCCGGGCCATCACATGGTCCATTCCTTGTCGTGGGGTGAAGGCTTGCGTGCCTCAGGGACCTGGAGAGCTATGCCAGCGGGTGCACAAGCACCTGGCAGGGCCACCCATGCTGGACAGGTCAAAGGGTAGAGGACAGACTAAATTGGACCACCTCACCCAAGAGGTCAAATGGGTTGGCATAGGGCCAACAACCCTATCTAGAAAAAAAAACCCTGTTACAGAAGCATTGACGACAAAACGAAACCAACACGGCTGGGGGGAAGAAGGGCCTCCACAGAGGAGGTTTATGACGCAGTGCAGCCAAAGCCGTAAGGAAGCTGTAAGGCCGACCCCCTTGCTGACCCCTCGGACCACCACCAAAATCGCTACATGGAACGTAAGGACCATGTTTGAAGCGGGGAAGACAGTCCAGGTAGCGCAGGAGAGGAGAATTTACAACATCTCTCTACTAGGACTGTGTGAGACAAGGTGGCTACAAACAGGGCAGATGGGCTTATCATCGGGGGAGATGGTGCTCTACTCCGGGCACACGGAGGATGGCGCCCCCCACACAGAGGGAGTTGCCATCATGCTGGCTCCGGAGGCACAGCGCTCCCTCGTGGATTGGGAACCGGTGAGCCCAAGGATCATCACTGCCCAGTTTGCCACTCAGAAGGAGGACATCAAGCTGAATATTATTCAGTGCTACGCTCCGACCAATGAGGCCATAGAGGAAAAGAAAGATGACTTATATGACCAGTGCTGGACAGACTCAGAGCAAAGGATGTCACTATTCTCATGGGTGACTTCAATGCCAAGACTCTAGCGGACAACAACGGCTATGAAGACATCATGGGTAAGCACGGGCTGGGCCAGATGAATGAGAATGGGGAAAGGTTTGCAGACCTGTGCTCCCTTAACCAGCTGGTCATAGGAGGCAGCATCTTCCCCCATAAGCAAATCCACAAGGCCACATGGAGATCTCCAGATCACGTAACAGAAACTCAGATAGATCATATATGTATCAGCCGTAAGTTCAGGAGGTCATGTCAAGATGTGCGAGTGATGAGAGGAGCAGATGCAGCGTCAGATCACCATCTCCTTCTGATGACTACAAAGCTGCGTCTCAAAAGGTACCCCACCACTAGCAGCACAACAACAAGATATGACCTCAGACTTCTCAGGAATCAAAAAGTAGAGAAGAGTTTTCAGATCAGCCTCAAGAACAGATACCAGATACTACAGTCTGAAGAAGGGGATGGAGATGGAGATGTAGAGACTCAGTGGCAGCTATCAAAAAAGACCTGGCTCGACACCTGCGAGGAAGTCCTCGGAAAAAGGAAAACAAAACATCAAGACTGGGTCTCCGCTGAAACACTCCAGAGGCTGAAAGAAAGGAAGGAGAAGAAAGAGAAAATAAACACAAGCTAGAACTAGAACAACAAAGGGAAGGGCACAGGAAGAATACACCCAGGTTAACAAATAGGTGAAGAAAAGTATTAGAAAGGACAAAAGGGCCTACATAGACAACATGGCCCAACAAGCAGAAACAGCGGCAGCACAGGGAAATATGAAAGACCTATACATGACCACCAAGAAGTTAGCGGACAAGTTCCATCAGACAGACAAACCAGTGAAGGATAAACAGGGAAACATAATTCCAACCATTCAGGACCAGCGGAGAAGATGGGCCGAACACTTCAAAGAAGTCCTGAATCAACTGGTACCAGTAGAAAGACCGGACATACCACCAGCAGACACAGTTTTACCAATAAACTGGGAGAAACCCAGCAAGACAGAGATTAGGAAGGCTATCAAGGCACTGAAGTCAGGAAAAGCTGCAGGGCCAGATGGAATACCAGCAGAGGCAATGAAGGCCGACCTAACAACCACCACTGACATGCTCCACAGCCTCTTCACGAGAGTCTGGAAGGAAGAGAAGGTACCTGAGAACTGGAAGGAGGGAGTCATCATCAAAATACCAAAAAAAGGAGACCTCACCATCTACAACAACTACAGGGGAATCATGCTCCTCTCTGTACCAGGCAAAATCCTGAACAGAATTCTACTGGAGAGAATGAAAACAGCAGTTGATCCCCTGCTCCGAGACCAGCAGGCAGGCTTCCGCAGTAATAGATCCTGTACTGACCAGACTGCCACCCTACGCATCATAGTAGAGCAATCAATAGAATGGAACTCCTCCATATACATCAACTTCATCGACTATGAAAAGGCATTTGGTAGTGTGGACAGAGAGAAGCTAATGTGGAAGTGCCTCATTAGCATAGTGCCTCATTAGCTTCCCTGTGGAAGCTAATGAGGCACTATGGTGTACCGGAGAAGATCATCTCCCTGGTCCAGAACACCTACCAGGGAATGTCCTGCAGGGTCTTACATGCAGGCCAGATGACAGACAGTTTTGAGGTCAAGTCTGGAGTGCGACAGGGATGTCTACTGTCGCCCTTCCTGTTTCTTCTTGTTATTGACTGGATAATGAAGACCACCACAACAGGAAGGAAGAATGGCATACAGTGGACTCTCTGGTCACAACTTGATGACCTTGATTTTGCTGACGATCTGGCCCTTCTGTCACACAGCCATAATCACATGCAGGACAAGACCACCCAGCTAACAACAACATCTCTTAGAGCAGGCCTCAGGATAAACAAGGAGAAGACCAAACTGATGAGGATTAACACCCCGACAAACACCCCCGTCACCATAGACGGCAGACCCATCAAAGAAGTTGACTCCTTCACTTACCTTGGCAGTATTATCGATAAACAGGGTGGCACAGACAGCGATGTCACTGCCAGGGTAGGCAAAGCTAGAGCAGCCTTGATTATCCTGAAGAACATCTGGGCCTCAAGGGAAATATCTACACCAACGAAGGTGCGCATCTTCAACTCCAACGTCAAAAGTGTCCTTCTCTATGGATCAGAGACGTGGAGAATGACAAAAAAGACGACGCAGAAGATACAGACATTCATTAACAGCTGTCTGAGGCGCATATACAAAATAAGGTGGCCGGACAAGATCAGCAACAAGGAGCTGTGGCAAAGAGGGAACCAGGAACCGGTAGAGAGCCAGATCCGGAGAAGGAATGGGGATGGATTGGCCACACCCTGCGCAAACCAGCAGCTACCACCACACGCCAGGCCCTGACTTGGAACCCCCAGGGGAAGCGGAAGAGAGGAAGGCCCAAAAACAGCTGGAGGCGGGAAACAGAATCAGAGCTGAAAAGACAGGGTACCAGCTGGGGAGAGGCGGAGAAAGCAGCCCAAAGCCGTGCTGGATGGAGAAGAGTCGTCGATGGCCTATGTTCCATGGGGAGTCACGGGCATGAATGAAATGAATATCGAGCCGGGGCTAATGCGCTCAGAACTGTGTAATAGGCGCAGGAAGCCGGGGGAGACGCTGCGGGCCCTGGCCAATGATATCGAGAGCCTCGGCGAGCATACGCCCACATGCCGCCAGCCGTGCAGTGCGAACTCGCTCGGGATCAGTTTCTCCAGGCCCTTTCCCCTACAGAACTGCGCACGCAGACCCAGCTAGCCCACCCACGGACTTTGCAAGAGGCCCTGGAGATGGCTATAGAGAGGGAGCTAGTGTGGGCTGGAGCCATCGACAGTCATCCTGCTCCTCAGCCGGCGGTGAGATCGGCGAAGGAGAGGAGTGAGGACTCACAGAAGCCTGCCTGGGTAGACGAGCTCACTGAACTCGTCCGCGCTGTCTCTATGAAGGCGGACCACCGCTCCCCGTCTCGTCGAGGACAGAGAGTCTGCTGGGGCTCCGGGCAGCCTGGCCACCTTGTCAAAGAGTGCCCTAAAGCTGTGAGAGCCCAGGGAAACGAGCCAGGGTCCGCGTAGTTGGGGAAACGCGAGGCCCTGGTCCCGTACCCTCACCAATATCGCCTGGAGGAGCCCACCATCACAGCCGGGGGGGCGGGGCTCCACCCCCCCCAGAAGCAGATGACGGCATCCTGGACACTGCTTGAAAAGAGGAATTTACGGAAGTAATTGTCCCTGTGAATTGCAGTGGAAGTCCAAATTAACAGCTGTAAACAGAAATTCCTACTCAGTGCTGATAACTGCGAGGAATTGACGTAGACTGTGAGTTTCAAGGTGTGAAAGTCCCCCCCCCCCCCCCCCCCCCTTAGACTGGTTGAGCTTTTGACATGTTAATTTAATTGGCCTGGATTTAATGTTTCAAGGTGAGAAACTTTCAATCCAGGTCAACCCCTGCCCTCCCCTGTTAACGGCAATGCTGTGAGCTATACAAATGCAAATAAGGCTTTAGTAAGTGTGTGTGTAAAGAAAGGATTCCAGAAAAACACTTTCTAGCCATGCTCCATGTAAAAGTAAATGTGTTATTTTGTAAGTGAATATACTCAAATTGTCCAGATTTCCAAAGGCCTTTCTCTTTACACTGAGATTGTTACAATAAATTTAACTGTGGAGTTAAACTCACATTTCATTTTTTTTTTCTTTTACCAGCTTTTCATGGTAATTGGTAGTATGATTTACACTTGCTAGATTCCAGTTCGAGAAATCTGTTGTTTCCAAGGAAATAGGGAGGGAACACAAGAAAATAATTTCTCAATTTTTAATCTTTCATGGGTACAACATATTTGAAAATATTTACAAGCTTACAGAACTCAGTGTCATCCAACAGGAGTACTTGATTTAGCTCTTAATATGCTAAATTTCAGCCAGCATGCAGAGTGGCATGACAACGGTGACCTTTTCCCTCATCTTGCTTAACTGCACAGTGGATGTGTGTATAACACATCTTCCAGCAATGCGTTCTATAGGGAGGAACGATGCTGGGTGGGAGGTGTCAGTTCCCTGCAAATTCCAAACCTCTACTGGCTTTCCATGTGTCAGGATGGGGATGAAGCCAAGAAACTTTTGCAAGAACATGTTTGAATGCATTATCTTTAGACATGACATTAACAACCAAGAACTGCTTAATAACAGCTGGTCTTGGTTCAGATAGAGGGTCGATGATGGGCTCCTCAAAACTGTGTTGGCACACCACTTGGCATATACATACGCTGATCTCTCTGATCTAGATTGTTATACTTTCCTAGTATACCATTAAAACGCTCAAATGAAAAACACCAGAAAGAATAAACTGGTCCATAGTCTAAAATACACTCCTTCAAATGAAGGTGTAGATGCATGTTAGGAGTGCAGTGCAATGGGCCAAACAGTTCAACAAATTTTTCAAGGAATGTCTGTAGGTACCCATCTGCTACTTCCAGTCTTTGGATGGATATAACTCTGGAGCAGAGTACAATACATGCCTGAACAAAGTCAAACCACATATCATAATGTCTTTTGCTAATAAGCCCCTTCAGACAAAACAATGAGTATATGGTTGTCCAGTTTTTCCATTGATCTGCTGTAAAACCTGCGAAGCCAGATGAAATCCGCAAGGGAATTCTTCCAACCTCATGTGGTACTTTGATGTTTTCCACCCTGGCTTGAAGTTCATCAAGGCTCTTTGTTGTTAAAATTCCACGTTCGGTCCACAGTCGGAATACATGCCTTGCAGTTCCAAGATGTACAGCTGTAATTCGACGCACTGGGCTCCAAAACAGCTTCTTCGAGCCTGGCCTTCACGTCTGTAACTTCGGCCTTCAGTTCAGCAGTGTTCTGTATCACCTAGATTTATATGTACATTATTAATTTAGCAGACGCAAAGCGACGTGCAAAGGAGAGAATGTTAAAGCTACAAGCAAAAGATTATATAGTATAGTCTATTATTTAGACTATATAGTATGCATTTTGTAGTACGTGACAAATGAATGCGTACTACCGCCACAGTGTACAACGGAGGACACTACGCTATCCCACAATGCAGCAGAGTCTGGTAACCGAAGAAGAAGAACGCCGCGGAGAAAATTAAAAAAAATAAAAGCAGCGATATCAAGAGCCATTCGCGCAGAAAGAGACATTTTAATTCACCAGTAACGACGACAAGACAGAAAACTATGAGGTTAATTATCGGAGGTGACTTTTTAATTTTGCCGGCATCTGATCTGCTGCGCAGAGGGGAAATACGTTATCTCCAAACATCCGGTAGCGTTTTCGGTGGTGTTCGGAAGCGGTCAAGTAGTAGACACTGAACAGAAATAGTGAAACAGTAACTACTTCACAAAAAAGTGCAGGACTAATCACCTGTGTTAACTGGCGAGACAATCCACTTAGTGCACCCAGAAGTCTTCTTTCCAGGTCTGTTGCGGGACTTGGTAGCGGTGTGTCGGTAGCAGATTCTCGTCGGGTGAGATCCGGTTCTAAAACAAGAATGAAGGCCCCAGATAGATGTGATTAGTAGGGCAAAACAATAGCGATGTATTAGCCTATGTGAAGTATCAGAAAAATGTCTACGTTGCATTAGCGAATTTAGGCCCACTTAATGTTACTGTGTAAAGCTTTTTATTTTTGTATCTATTGAAACAGTAAGCCATCAGTCAACATTGAAAACCGCAACAGTGAAACACAAGCAAATACATAAAATAACACTAAATTACCGTTGTCTGAATTATCAGTCGGTGGGTGTAGATCTTCATTTGGGCCAATTTCTCCCATTAGCTGAAGACTTTTTTCACATGCTGTTTCTTCTAAAACAAGAATGAAGGCCACACATAGATTTGATTAGTAGGGCAAAACAATAGCGATGTATTAGCCTATGTGAAGAATCAGAAAAATGTTTACGTTGCATTAGCGAATTTACTGTAGTAGCCTAATCAAACATTGCAATTCAACCTAACACATTCAAACATTCAAACTATAACAATAACGTTACTTCTTACCTTTGTCGTTGTTGTCGGTCGTTAGGTTTGCTTGAGTGGCTCCAATTTCTCCAACCGAAGTTAGATTACCATCACAGTTGGGATGACTGGGTAACTGCTGCAGGCCCTGTACAGTGTATGATCCAGTCTGTTTGTTTTTTCTTTGCCAAACCCCATTGCTACAAAAACGTTTTTTGTGCTCGTAGTAATGCGTATTAGAGAGCTCGTGATCACAGTGCTCACAAACACGCCGAGGTCGTTTCTTCTTTGTTTGTTGGCCGTCCATTCTGTAGGTCACAGAGTTATGCTCAAAAACACATACTGGTAGGCCTTTTGTTGTTTGCGGAAATTAAAACGTCGGTTACGTCATCGCGACAGAGGAATCATCCAATCACACGCGTCTTGGGCGAACACGGTCTCGCGAGACAATTACCAATAAATTAGCTCACACTCCGATAACAGCTTCATTCTGAACCGCGAAATTTAAACTGCTGCCAGAATGAAAAGACGCCTCCAGTTCACGACTCCGGATCTCACCCAACGAGAGTCTGCTACCGACACACCGCTACCAAGTCCCGCAACAGACCTGGAAAGAAGACTTCTGGGTGCACTAAGTGGATTGTCTCGCCAGTTAACACAGGTGGTTCTGCACTTTTTTGTGAAGTAGTTACTAGGCGAGTTTCAGATCGTTTGCATTTGCGCATTTGTTGCAACGAGACTTGAGAAGATCCGGCGGAACTCGTCATAATCACGTCAAGTTCCCGTCTGGTCAAGGCGGACACAGGTGAACTTCTCGTCAACAACTTCCGTTCTTCCTAGCAGACGAGTTGAGGCATTGGATCTCCCCTTATTGATGCAGGCTGAGGAGCAAATGCGATGAATTTTCTGCATGCACAATGGCTTGGCTGTGTGGAGAAATGTGTAAATAAAATAAAAAAAAATAAAAAATGCATGATGAGTGATGAAGTGAAAGTTCACAAAATCGTCTCTTTTTAATCTCTTTTTAATATGCATAGTTTGGGAGAGGGCACCAGACACGCCTCTCTGAAAGGTGTAACGTCACTTCTGACGTGGATAATTTAATTTCGGTATTCCAACCAACCAGGGCAAAGTTGAAATGATGTTGAGGGGAGTGTCTTATGTCCGCACTTCGAGAGAACATGGCCAGAAAAGCAGGCGGAAGTTGTTTTCCTGAAAACACGCGAGTTTTGAAAGCCAGGTGAATCGTCGCATCGGAAGTTCATCAGAGGTATTTCTGACGTTTTCATCCCAGAATGCATTCTGAAGCATGGCAAACGAAGCCGCATGCCTCATCTGAAACTCGCCTATTGTTTCACTATTTCTGTTCAGTGTCTATTACTTGACCGCTTCCGAACACCACCGAAAACGCTACCGGATGTTTGGAGATAACGTATTTCCCCTCTGTGCGCAGCAGATCAGATGCCGGCAAAATTAAAAACGTTACTGGTGAATTAAAATGTCTCTTTCTGCGCGAATGGCTCTTGATATCGCTGCTTTTATTTATTTTAATTTTCTCCGCGGCGTTCTTCTTCTTCGGTACACACCACAGGAGGCTCCGTGTTGGCACACCCTCGAAAAGGATAAAACCAGCTGTCTATGACTCTGAGGCTGCAAAGAGACATTTCGCGTGCTAATAAAAGTATTTGCAAGTCTGCCTATTGTATGCCTATGTTGTATTTACTGTATATTCAAATAAAGCTTTTTTTCTTCCGCAATTCCTGACTCTTCAATGCCCAAATTGTCTAAAGCAATTGCTCTCTATTACTGTTATCATGATTATTTAAAGGATCAATAAGAAAACCATACATTCAATATATAACCATTATGTAAATTAGCGTATCAATATATGATTAATATATTAATATGATTATTAATTTCATTTTTATGGCGGCAATAGCTGTAAATGGGAGGGGTTATGTTTTTGCCAGCTCGAAGCAGACCAATTGCGTGAGTTTCAGTCTCCAATCACAAGGCTTTTTAATTTAAACGCTGCAGGTTTCATCCAATGGGTCCTGAATGTGAGGCCAGACACTGATGACAATGTCAATATGCTAATAAGAGCCTTTCTTACCTCCGCCAGCAGCGAGAGGTGAGAAGTACCCCCCGCTGCTACACTCACACCTCGTCCCCCCTTTCAGCCCCCTCCCGCGTTCCTTCCCGTCCATTAACGGCACCCGAAAATTTCGAGGTGAATTTCCGCAATCTTCTAATTTGGTTTTTCGTGCAGTGGGAGCCTGTTGTCGTGGTGGGGCGGACCTGGGCGGGGGACTTTTGTCATGTCCCTGTCGCTGTTGAGGGGGTGACCTGTTTGGCTTTGGTTGATACAGGGTCTACGGTGACCCTGGTGAGGCCAGACATTTTGCCAAGCTGGACAGTACTCCAACCTACAACTGTGCAGCTCCGCACGGTCACGGGGTAGAGGGCTACCATGAGAGGGAAGGGGTTGTTGTCCATCTGTGTGGGGGGAAAGACTGTCCTCCACCCAGTGTGGGTAGCAGCTGTACAGGACCCCTGTATCCTGGGGCTGGACTTCCTGCAGTGCACAGGCTGCCAGCTGGACCTGGAGAGGGGGACGATCGGCTTCCAAGGAGGGCCCACAGTCTATATGGCCCCGCCAAACACCTCCTACATTCGGCCCCCACCGACAACAGCTCAGTTGGACCAGTCACACGTCCCCGGCCTCCCCGACCCCCTTGCAAAGACCTTCCAACCACCCTGTCTTCCCGATCCCTGTCCATCGACCCAGTCCTCCTTTCACAACCCCCCCCCCCCCCCCACCCATCCCCTTGTGTCAATGTTGCGGCCCCTGCAGACTACTCCCTTGCCACCCAGGCACCCCACTCCATGAGCCTGGGCCCCTCCCCCTGCCCTGCCCAGCTTCCCCAGACAGGTGAGGAGACTGTGCTATCTACTGTTCGGGCAATATGGCAGGGGAACTGTGATGGACTAGACCCTCAACAGCAGGAACAGCTGTGGCGGCTGCTGGCGGAGTTTAAGGAGAGCTTTGCCCTGAATGAGAGCGATGTGGGTCAGACACACCTGGTGCAGCACGAAATCGACACTGGGGATGCCAGGCCCATCAGAATGCGCCCACGCCGCCTACCCTTGGCCCGCCAGGAGGCTGCGGACCAGGCACTTTGGGAGATGCAGCAGGCGGGCCTCATAGAGCCCTCGGATAATCCCTGGGCAGCAGCTGTGGTGATGGTGCCTAAAAAGGGGGGTAAGTGGAGATTCTGTGTTGACTACAGACAACTTAACGCAGTAACAAGAAAGGACTCCTACCCCATCCCACGCATTGATGAGGCCCTAGATGTCGTTGCTGGGTCGTCCTGGTCCTCCTCACTCGACCTCCACTCTGGCTACTTCCAGTGCCCTCTCACCCCTGATGCCAGACCCAAGACTGCATTCTTCACTAGCAGAGGATTGTGGCAGTTTCGGGTCCTCCCTTTTGGCCTCTGCAATGCACCTGCGACCTTCGAGAGGCTGATGGACAGAGTGCTCACTGGCATCCCCCGGCAGCAGTGTATTGTCTACCTGGACGATATACTGGCACACAGGGGCTCCTTCAAGACAGCACTTGCCTCGCTGCGTCAGGTTCTGGAGAGAGTAGCTGCGGCGGGCCTGAAGCTCCATCCTGATGGAGTGCCATTTCCTGAGGAAAGAGGTAACTTTCCTTGGTCACAAGTTGGGGGGAGAAGGCATTAGCACCATGGAGGACAAAGTGCAAGCTGTCCAGGACTGGCCCACCCCCACTGACACCAGACAGCTGAAAAGCTTCCTCGGACTGGCGTCTTACTACAGGCGCTTTGTGAGGGGCTTCTCCTGTACAGCCGCTCCCCTGTTCCGCCTGCTACAGAAGGACAGGGAGTTTGTGTGGGCAGAGGATTGCCAGTCTGCCTTCGAGACCCTCAAGGGAGCTCTCACCAAAGCTCTCCCCTCCTGACCCTGCCCTGCCCTTCATCCTGGACACGGACGCTAGTAACGTCGGCAGTGGCGCTGTGCTGACACCGGAGGGGCCGGAAGGGGATAGGGTGGTGGTGTATTACAGCAGGACATTTAATAAAGCTGAACGCCGCTATTGCGTCACCCGTCGTGAGCTGCTGGCAATTGTTAGAGCTGTGCGCCACTTCAAATACTATCTCTGCAGCCTGCGTTTCACTGTAAGGACTGACCACTCCACGCTCCAGTGGCTGATGTCTTTCAAGGAGCCAGAAGGGCAAGTCGCACGGTGGATCGAGGAGCTGCAGTCCTACAGCTTCAGTGTGGTGCACAGGGCAGGGGCACGTCATGCTAATGCAGACGCCCTCTCCCGACGCCCCTGCAGTCAGGATGGCTGCCGCTACTGTGAAAGGAGGGAGAGCCGTGAGGAGGCGCTGTGCAGCCAGGAGGAGGAATGTTCTGCAGTGGAGGTGGCGTCCCCAGTCTGCTGTGAGCTCCGGGCGGTCGACACTGCAGGATGGAGACGGCAGCAGGAGCAGGACGCAGACCTTCGACCAGTGCTCCAGTGGGTGGACCGACAGCATCGGCCCCCATGGGAAGAAGTGGCCGTTCTTTCCCTGGTCACCAAGGGACTGTGGGCTAAGTTCGAGGCCCTACGGCTGTGGGATGGCGTGCTTCAGCGGGCCTGGAAGGAACCCGCCGCCGGAGAGTTGAGGTGGCAGGTGGTGGTGCCTCACTCTCTGCGTGGGGAAGTGCTTCAAGCGGTCCATGGTGCTGTGGGCTTGGGGCACTTTGGGGTGACAAAGACCCTGCGTCGCCTCCGCCTGGGCTTCTACTGGGGTCAACACAAGAGGGACGTCGAGGACTTCTGTCGCCGCTGTGATGGCTGCGCAGCTCGCAAAGGCCCCGCGGAAAGGTCCCATGCCCAGTTACAGCAGTGCCCTGTGGGGTTCCCTATGGAGAGGGTTGGGGTGGATGTGGTGGGCCCGCTGCCCTGCACAGAGAGGGGGAACAAGTATGTCCTCACGGCCATGGACTATTTTACCAAGTGGCCGGAGGCGTACGCTCTACCTGACCAGGGGGCAGAGACCATAGCGGACGCTTTAGTCCGGGGGATGATTAGCTGTTTTGGGGCAGCGGAGTCCATCCATAGTGACCAGGGGAGGAATTTTGAATCCCGTGTCTTTGCAGCTTTATGTAGCAGCGGGCGAGATGCCAATGGTCTAATCCGATTCAATGATCTATGCTAAGCTACAGCTAAAAGTTGTACCGCCAGACTCACAGAACGGCTGGATGAACGGGAAAAGGGTAAATATCGATTGTTTTGCTCGAGGGAAGGTGGAAAATGAGCTTATTTCCAAAAATGGCGGAATATCCCTTTAAAGGTTTATGTGAAGAAACATACTATATGTGTGATAAAATGACAATTGGTAATTCATAAATGTCTCTTTATATTCTCTGCTACCATCATCTCCTGTCAAACAGGTTTTCCTGACTTGCAAGAAGTTCTTCTATGATGCCTGAGAGAGAGAGACAGCTTCGTCTTGACTTTGTGAGTTTATTATGCAACTTGTTTTGTCTCAGATTGAAACAAAAGGTTTGATTATGATTATTTTCTGGTTGAAGATTTTCGTATTGATTATTTTAATTTCAAACATCTGCATATCTTTTAGTGATGACTTAAGTCATCCATGACAGATACATTTCACTAAGTGTCACTACATCACAAAAAGGCTACATAGCTACCTATACTTATCAGTACACAGATACTGAGTACAAGTTCTGTTTGCTGTTTCTTGCAGGTCAAGAATTTGGTGAGGAGTGGAGCTGGCTGGCTGCGGACGAGGAAGTATGGCAATATATACATGTGCACATACACATATATGAGAATGCATATCTATTCTGACCTGTAATTCATGTCAAGACTTTTTTACACAGCTATAAATAAAACTTTTCTTTTCAGTTCTCTGTTTATGGTTTCATAATGACTCACTGAGTCACTGTTAAAACAAATGAGTTTCAGCTCTAATGCTGCTACTGTCTGTAATATTTTTCTATTTAGATTATTTGTCACAATATTTTGTTATTATTGTCTGAGTCTGGTTTTAACTAATGCTGGGCTCACACCAAAAGATTTTCACAGTCACAGACTAAAAACTGAAAGGGTAGCATGAGGGTTCTTCTCCTTAATCTCGTCCCACCACTAGTCATGACATAACTTCTGTTGTGATTTGACACTATAATGTATAAAGGCTGATTGATTGATTGCTATAGCTGTCAATTTTAGTCCATGAGTTCATAGATACGTGCTTTATTTGTTAACTGCTATCAAGGAATATGACTCTCCTTTGTAGTACGCATGAGAGGAGATGCTGTGAGATTTGTGGACTTCTTTGTAGTGTCCACTGATAATGTAGTGGGCTGGTCTGGACAGAAAATGCCAGGGCTGAATTTTTGTCCCAGTCCACCCCTGTCTGCAGGACATTCTGGAGTCTCTCTTGTGCTCTTTCTCATCCCTGCCGTGGACAAGAATATCATCCATGTACACCTCAACCCCTTCCTGGCCTCTGAACAAAACCAACATCTCCCTCTGAAAAATCTCCGGTGCACTGGAGATCCCAAACGGGAGCCGCTTGAAGAAGTACCTCCCCATGGGAGTGATGAACGTGGTCAGCTTGGCTGTTTCCTTCTCCAGCGGAATTTGCCAAAAGCCGCTAGCCGCATCGAGCAAGGAGAACACTTGGGACTCTGCCAGCTGTGGCAGTATGGCATCTATGGTAGGTAAGACGTACCTCTCCCTTTTAACGGCCATGTTCAGTTTCTTTAGGTCAACACAGATTCTCACATCACCTGTTCGTTTGGGGACCGGGACCATCGGCGCGCACCACTCCGTTGGTTCTGTTACTTCCTCAATGACGCCACACTTCACCATTCTCTCCAGTTCAGCTTTAACTTTGGGGAGCATGGGTGTGGATACTCTCCTCGCAGTGTTCACGCTGTACGGTACAGCATCGTCTCGCAGACATATTTTAACAGGCTTTATCTTCAAGAGGCCCACATCTGTATCAAACGAGCTTTGGACTTTGTCCACTCTTTTCACTAGTCCCATGGCCACTGCGACATCACGGCCCAAAAGGTTGGTGTAGCTGTTTGTTTTGACCACATGTATGATAAACTTGTATTGCTGGCCTTTGTATTTTGTTAAAGCTGTGAACTGTCCTAAGCCATCTAATTTCCCCCCTGGGCTATCAAACTCCATGTCATCACTTGCTAACTGGGGTGGATATTTGAGCTTGTGGTAGGTTTCGTCTGATATCACACTGGTGTCAGCGCTAGGGTGACCATTTCCATAACACCAAAAAGGAGGACATTATGCGGCATACTTTTGGTTAGAAATTCATGTTCTTTCGTCCATTCGTAATTAAACGAGGTCTTGCGTTTTGGCATGATGGTAACTTTCTGTCAATGTCAGGGGGGTTATTTGTTTATCACGGCGAAAGCGCGCGCAGCATGACTGCAGAAAAAAAAAAAAAAACGTTTTACCGGTTGCCATGGTTACCTCTGTGCGGTTATTAGCTTGGAGTTGCGGTGTTACCGGTAATTAGCGATGTTGTCAGCTTACTACAACAGTTTATCAGCGAGTGGTAAAATTGGTTATGCGGATAAATTAACATTAGTGAATGGGATACTTAATACTTATTCTTAATGACCCATACGCGTTAGGGGCAGGTGAATGGATAAATGATGAGAAAAAGTGGCCCCAACTTCAGTGGCCGGACATCCATTCATACCTGATCGAGAATATGTCTCTATTCCCGAGAGAGCCTGAAGTCCTACACGACACTGGATGCCTACAGCTATGTCACAGACAATCATGTTCAGGACATACTTATAATAGCCTATTACAGGGGTGTCAATGTAGGGGTGTAATGTCCCCAATTAATGTAATGCAATTGGTCCGCCGGTTTATCGCATTCCAGCGCCAGTCATTGTCGTTATTGTAAACATTTCACAACTCATTTATTCAACTATACAGCTGTGCATTTGGGCATTTCTAGATTTATCACACCATTCAAATCAATGTGTCTAACACATTATACAGCCCAGCAAAGATGAAAAACTCCGCACTTTAAGCCTAGTGCCTCAAAAAGGAGGACAAATACGCGTCCGGCTTGATGCTGCGCAGGACGCCGGACAGGGCATTGGAAATCCGGACTGTCCGGCCTAAAGCCGGATGCCTGGTCACCCTAGTCAGCGCCTGTATCTATCTTGAAGGTCACAGGAGTGTCTCTGATGGCTAGTTTAACAGTCCATGGTGTATTAGTGTCTGTAATGTAGGTGTACTTTGTTTTGATCTCACCTAGAAAATGCCTGCCACTGTGATCAGCCTCCTGCCCAATTGTGGTTACTTCATTCACTTTAGCAGAGCAACACACAACAGCGAAGTGCCCAATCTTCTGGCAGTTCCTACACTGTGCATTTCTGGCTGCACAGGCTGCATGTTTGGGGTGATCCTTACCGCACCTGAAGCACTTGGTCTGTTTCCCCTCTCCGCCGCGGTGTCCCGGACCTGCGGTGTGGAACCTGCCGCGTCTTTTCCCCCCTCCTCTGTGTGGATGAGCGGGAACGCCACGTGCGTGCGGTCGAGCCACTTCGCTGAGGTAGCTAGCATCGGCCGCGCTGGCTTTGGCCTGCTGGCTAATTTGCCCCTTTACCTGCTCCGACTGTCTCACAATTTCCACTGCTCTTTCCAGTGTCAAGTCCGCTGTCAACTGTAGTTTCTCTGATAACTCCTTGTCCACAATCCCGATGACCAGTCTATCCCGAATGTTCTCTATTTTCGCCGGACCGAACTGGCAGGTCTCAGCTAGCTCGTAGAGGGTACGGATATATCCCTCCGCAGATTCTCTGTGCTTCTGCGCTGAGATAAAAACGAGCCCTCTCGTGGATAACGTTCACTTTAGGTATAAAGTAGGTGTTTAATTTTTCCAACACCGTCTCATAGTCGTCAGCATCTTCATCCTCCGCGAACATGAAAGTGTTGAACACTTGCTCAGCCTCTTTGCCAAGCGCATAGAGCAGCGTGCTAACCTGCACGTCCTCGTCTTCCAGGTTTAGCTTTGTAGCCATACGGTACCTTTGAAACCGCTGCCGCCACTCCTGCCACTGCTCCGGTCGAGTAAAGTCCAGTTTCTCGGGAGGATTAAACTTCGCCATGATTAACGTCCGAGTCGCTTTACTTCTGACACCATGTAGAATCTCTTATAAAATGACTGACACTGGCTTTGTCGTTTAGGCTCTTTTATTAAAGGGATATTCCGCCATTTTTGGAAATAAGCTCATTTTCCACCTTCCCTAGAGCAAAACAATCGATCTTTACCCTTTTCCCGTTCATCCATGGGCGCAGTGATATGACGCGCCTCAAAGTATAGTTCCGGTATACCACCGGTAATAGCAGGTAATAACGTTGCTTGTATTGCCGGAAGAAGCCTACAGGGACTATTGAGGCGCTGCGTCATATCACTGCGCCCATGGTACCTTTGCAACTTTCCTTGATTATTACGCCAGAATGAGAGTATAGTTCCGGGTAAAATCAGCCTAGAAAATCGCCACGTTTCATTTTCCGTCGGTCTTATTGCACTTTCAAACTTGAGAAGAGACAAGTTTTAAATGGGCAAAAATTCCGGAAATCGTAGTCACTTCTAAGCGGGCGAGATGCCAATGGTCTAATCCGATTCAATGATCTATGCTAAGCTACAGCTAAAAGTTGTACCGCCAGACTCACAGAACGGCTGGATGAACAGGAAAAGGGTAAAGATCGACTGTTTTGCTCGAGGGAAGGTGGAAAATGAGCTTATTTCCAAAAATGGCGGAATATCCCTTTAAAAACGTCTTCTGTGATAACACTGTGCAGTACAACAACTCGCTGGAACTACTTTCACAACACCTCTGCGTAACCTGTGAGACTCAGATCACTGCGCTTGAAAGCATACACAAAACAGTCCCTTATTACTATACACTTATACACACTCTACTTCGCAAAATTCCACCCTGTTGTAAAATCCTGGCTACGCCACTGGCGTGAGGTTTTTTTTTTAAAATTAATTAATTTTTTCATTAGAGGATGGATGTTATGCGGGGCTCAGGTGCATGCGTGTGCGCGTGCGTGCTGGCAGTGGGAGCCCTGCCAGACTGCAGCTGTATGTGGTCCTGCAGCCAGCAGGACAGTAGAAGCTGCAGCAGACCAGCAGTACGATGCCACAGAAGCTGGTGATCGGTGTGTCCCGAGTTGTCATGAGGCCCACGAGCATCGGCCAATCACCTCACTGCAGTGGAACCCCCAAGCTGTTTGATCTCCAGTAAGTCAAATGGGAATACAGTGGAGCTTTTACCCCATGTGGAAGATGTCCTCAGTAAGGAGAACTCCTTACTTTTCGTTGATATATCCTCTTCTTGTAGTAAATATAAAAGTAGTAAAGTGTGTATTGTGTGTGTGTGTGTGTGTGTGTGTGTGTGTGTGTGTGTGTGTGTGTGTGTGTACGTGTGTGTCTGTGTGTTTTGTTGCATAAAATCATGTAATATTGTAATATTCAACACTTTAATCCAAAGCCAAAGGGGCGATCCCAGTGAAAACGAGGTAGACATTTTAAACACTCACTCCCTCATTTCCAGGTTTACTGGCCTTTTGTCTGCAGCTTATTTTGTATATTTTCTGTGAAAGTCTTGTTCAGGCTTCAGGACCTCCAAGACCTTCAGGAAAGTGACACCACCCTCCTCCCAGCTTTTGTGTCTTCATATCCAGACATCGGGTGGTTCTGCTGTGATGCCTCACCCGGAAAGGTGGAGGAAGAGGCGTATGGGGGAAGAGGAGGACCATGGCCCTCCTCCACCCACATGGCAGTCCGTCGTCTCCTTCTTCTGTAAAGGAGTGATAGAAGGGCTGATGCTGTCGCTCTTCCTCTGGCTCCTCATACTGGTCCTCCACAGCAGGTCCCTGGAAGGTAATGTGTGTGTGTGTGTGTGTGTGTGTGTGTGTGTGTGTGTGTACATGTGTGTGTGTGTGTGTGTGTGTGTTTGAATGAGCAATTTAAATCCAGAATATGGGTAATCCCAGGAAAAAAGTACAATAAATTAGAATACAGCCAAACAAAAGCGTTACGTGAGCTACGTCAGAGTAACGTAGCTTCAAGGTGGACGACACTCTTCGACCCCTATCTGGTGGGAGCCCAACCTTTTACAGGTTGAACAGGTTGTAGTGCTCCATCTCACCACTAGATGGAGCCAACGAGTAAGGGTATAGAAGCCTACGACCAATGCGCCGTGTCTTGATGCTCTCAGCCTACAAATAATTATTTTCTGAAAAAAAGTATCAATGATAAAATAGTACATTTACAATAATTCTAAAAATGTGGTGTGATGTAAAATGAGCCATCGTCAGAATGGGGGGGGGGGGGGGGGGGGGGGGGGGGGGGGGGATTAGAATAGAAGTAGAAAACTTTATTTGTCATTATACACAATACAATGAAATTCAATGAGCAGCTCCTTAAAAGTGCACACATAGTAAGAACAATATAAAAGACTATACAGTAAAAAATTTAAATACACAGTAAAATGTAAATACACAGTGAAGACCACAGACAAACAACAACATCAAACATTGAGCACAGTCCAAGAGCGGTTAGCAGCGTATTGACAATAGAGGTAGATTATGTCTGGTGGTGCAGTGGTCAGTGCAAACACGTCAGTACAGTTTGTATTAGTGCAGATCACATAACAAACGCTGTCTACAGCATATGGGAGGGACACGTATGTTTTAGGGGGTTCCTTTCACCCATCAGTAGTGCCAGAATCCCCACTCCACTCCAGGTTTTTGTTCACACATTGCGCAACAGAGTTGGCACATCATAATTAATGTGCACTCGTTTGTTTGACCCTCAAGCGCCTCTCATACAAGGAGGGCAAAACAGGCACACTCTGTAATCAGCGAGTGATACCCAATCTATGATCCGTGGTGAGTCTGTGGGTGGTGCTGAATAAAGTGAAGTCACAACAGCCCGGGCTCCTCCTGCGCCTCTCCAACCAGAGGCTTCGTGAGGACGTTTGATATGAAGTGACATCAGACTCACTACAGCGTGACGTGTCGAGCTGCTGGGCATGTCATTTCTCCCCAACATCAGGGGACCTAAGCCTGTAGGCCAGGGGTGCCCAAATTCTTCTCAGTGGAGGGCCAAAAATGGCTCGGGGTGGAGGGTCACAGGCCAAAATTAGACATATTGCGGTGCATTAAATTAAATATGCCTATGATATAACTGTGCAAAATAAACAGTCACACAAAGTAATTGGAAAATCAACACTGCTGTTAATTTTCCAAATTACTGCTGCATAAAAATAATAATACAGGCCTGTGCCTTCAACCGGTCGATTTAAGCTGACGGGAGCTCAACAGCGCCACCCTAACCCCAATGTAATACAATGTTAATTTGTGGTCAGGAGAAGAGGTGCAACAATAAATAAATATTAAAAGAGATACTCCGACTGCTGGCACATAATAATAGTTATAAAAAATAATCGGTCGCGGGCCCCAAATTGGGCAGCCCTGCTGTAGGCCATCCCCAGATCAAAAGGTGCTTATGCGTTTGACGAACAAGTTTCCAAGAAAGTTTATGAAGTATATTTGACTTTTTTTGGTTGCATATATTTTTAACTGGTGCTGTATATGAGCAACAGGCCTAATACCATATAAATAATAATCACAATATTTAACATCATTCACATTCGTTCACTGTTGAATTTGCCTATGGTTTGAAGACATTTAGTGGATTTGTCAGTAGCAGCAGGGATATCTTCTGCAATTTCCAAG
>JAXIVH010000005.1:1493153-1540767 GCA_036785325.1 Urophycis tenuis | reverse complement strand
CGTGCTGAATGGTAATCGAAGCTTTGCAGGGCCGGGCAGATGTGTGTGCACAAACATCTGTCGGGTCACGGGGGGGTGGGGGGGTCACAGGCGGCAGGCATGTGGGTGGGGAGGGGGGGTCATTTCAACCGCTCCCACAGTTCTGTAGCACAGTTCTGTAGCACATGACCACTTACTGTTCAAATGGATGTAGTTGCTGCCTTAAAAACGTTCAGTCTTTGAGGTGAGTCAAAGGCCGTTGCATGTTTCCGTTTTTCACCACTCTACTGTGGCCTGGGCGGTTCTTCGCTGAAGCTGAGCACTGTAGATAAGGAAGCAGGCTTTCAGATAGCTCTCTGTTGTCATGTTATTTTGAATTTTTTTTTTTTTTTTTGGGGGGGGGGGGGGGCGGGTTCAGTGTAAAGACCACAGTCATCATTCATATTGTTGCTCTGGCAACCAAGGTTAGCTATTTATTTGTCTCTGCGGATGTTTTTAAAGTAGTGAGTTTAGTTTGCTCCATGATTTTCTTTGGCTGTTCTACCAAAAACACACATCTCTCTGCATGTGCTGTGCTAGAAACCCCCTCGTTTCATTCAATCAGTTGACTTGGCGATGACTGACAGTGAAGCCTTACTGTGTGTGTGTGTGTGTGTGAGAGAATGTGGTGGAGTGGGCATGGGTTCAATTCCCTGCCTTCATTTGATAGCATTTGGAATACCGTGATGTATTCAGACCTTCCACCAAACAGACAGACGTGACATGAAATGACAGTGAAATGTTCCAAGAGCCTGTGCATTGTGGGTAGGCAACTGCCGACCACACTCGCTGTGTGTTTGTTTGTGTGTGTGTGTGTGTGTGTGTGTCGTGTGGTGTGTGTGGGTCTGTCTGTGTCTGTGGTGTGTGTTACTGAAGACCCCCTACCTCTTTGACCGTATTACCTCAGGGCATTGGGCTGCAGTCATTGTTCTGTACATCAGGAGGAACGTAGGCCGAAGATGCTGAATTGGTAAAAAGAAATTCAGTTTCCGGCTGTTTTTGGTTTCAGTGTGGCATTTTTTGGAATTATTATTATTTTTATTTTATTATTAGTTTGTGTGTGTGTGTGTGTGACAACAGCCAGCAAGGCCTCATCACTCAGGAAGTGGAGACATTAGACATCTGCAGAGCTTGTGTCTTTCGGACAATTACGAAGTTAATTCAGTTTTAAAATTGAAAAAATAAAAATAAAAATAAAAAGAGGAACCTGATCTGTGTAAATGAAAAGAGAAAACCAGGTGCATATGGATATCAAATACCTCATTTATCAATTTTATGTTGTTTTTGGCTTGTACAATGCTCCGTATATTAATTCATCTGTGGGGTTTGTGCATATTTTTGTACTGTTGTTATTATTGACATGATAATAATGATATTACTGATATTATAGTTTTTCTTTGATTTAAACATCAAAAAATATTAGGGCAAAGCACATGAATGCTTGTAAAAAACTGGTTTGTGCTGGTTTATATTGAAGAGCACTTTTCCAAAGTGGTTTTTCACACATTCTGTTTTGCTCACATTAGTAATATAAAGATATGGTTCTCAGGGCTTTTAAACTTGTATGTCATGATAAAGTTTTACTTTATATCTTACTCAAGTGTGCGTATGTGGGTTTTTTTTCACGCGGTCTCCAATTTCCCTGAAGTGTTGGGCTGTATCGGGTTGCTTCTCAACCAGATAACACGCAAGAATATTGGGTCATATAAGAAATTGGCTCATCTTCTGTGAAGACACACCAAGGTATCTTTCTCAATGTCACCATCTTTCGTTTCCTTCGCTGTGACATCTTACGTGAATCGTAAGCAAAACTCTTATCAAGAATTTATTTGGACAAGGCAAAAAGGCAAGTAGATCTGAAAAATAAGATTTAGGCTTACATTACACAAACATTAAATATAATATATTTAATGTTTGTGTAATGTAAGCCTAGAGAACATATGAATTATCAATAATTCATAAAATACAACTATACACATCAAGAAATATTGTTCAGCCTGGCCCCTGTACACATGGAAACAGACGCTCAAACACTGTCCACAACGCAAAGCAGCATTTAGCAGACGGTTTTGTCCAAAGCGACTAACAATCAGTACATTTGTGGGGGTTCGACATGTAGACAGTTGGAGGAGGTGGGGGGATCAAGGGGATCGAACCGCCGACCCTACGGTTGGTGGACGACCCGCTCTGTCTATCTGCTCTATACCCACTGAGCTCCTGCTGCCCACAATTAAGCTCACACTGCTTTGTGGAAAGCTCATAGCCACCAGGCTCCCACCACCACCGCCGCCACCGCACAGCCCCAGGCCAGCCGCGTGGAAGATGCCGCCGGGGCTCCGCCCTTCATCATCCTCAGCTCCACAGACACCAGGGTCCTGGTGTACCCGAGCTCATCCGCCATGCACCGGTACACGCCGGCGTCCCGGCGGCCAAAGCTGTGAATCAGCAGGTCGCACCCGTTCTCCGGCTTTTGGCAGGTGGTGGTGGCGTTGCCGGGGCGGTGCCAGGTGTACCTTGCGTGGCGCGATGACACCGGACACTGGAGGAAGTACTGGGAGTTTGGGGGCACTGTATGGTGCGGCTCTGGGCCTGGAGGCAGAAAGAGGAAGGTGTGGTGGTTACAGCGATACTGTAACTCTCCCTCGAAGTTGAGCACAGCAGATGTGGAGACACATTTGCGCGTCCTGTGTGCGCTAGTCGCTGGTAAGGGAACTGGCGTTACCTAACTGTTTGAGACAAACGTTTGAGACGGAGTGAACGGCATGTAGAATCACACTGTGGGACCTTGACCCTGGTGAGGTGGGACATCCTCCTGACAGGCGGGATGGGCCACGGCCTTAACGTTTTACGTCCCAAGGACTGCAAACCATGGAGGACTGGGAGTCCTCCATAGTCGGGGGACTGGGAGTCCTCCATAGTCGGGGGACTGGGAGTCCTCCATAGTCGGGAGACCTGGGAGACTGTGATGACGAGATGCTAATCAGTCACATGCTGTCAGACATGTGGTTGCCACAAATTCCCCCATGATGGTTGTTTGTGCAATATGAGTGGTTTATACCACAAAAGTGGGGGTTTAAAGGAAGAGGTATAAAGGTCACAAGGTATTTCCACGAGTTTGGCTGAAAGTATGAGTAAGAGTGGGAGTTTATGAATGAATGAATCATTGTCCTTTGAGTCGGGGGGTTAGTACCTGAAGTACCTGTTTGTACCTGAAGGAACATTGCTCAACCAAGAAATATGTCCATTCGTTTGGATAAAGGAGCGTAATGTTTAAATAAACAACATCTGAATCTTCTAGAATCACCTTGTTCATATTCATAGCTTACCTTCACTCACATCGCATGTGCCCTTCTCTGAAGGGCACATGCGATGATTCCCTTTCTCCACATCCTGCATTGTCTGGCTGGAAGGGTTAGACACAAAGACACAAAGTCTGAAGTTGAGTGAGAGGCCTACAATCAAATGTGATGGCCTACTTCAAAGAACAATCTAATCATAGTGACATGTGGCAGGAAGCCACCCCACAACGACATTTCAAACTGAACAGAGAACAACACACATCCTTTTTTCAAGCAACTAACTAACAACTAACTATAATATCTAACCAACAAACTAACAAAGTAATGAAAACCAAGCAAGCCACATAGGCCGAGGTATTGTATCTACTCAAATGAAATTGGTACTTCTGGACATAGATATGTCTATATATAAGAAGATGAGAGGGAGAGAGAGAGAGAGAGAGGGGGCGGGGGGGGGGGGGGGGGAAGAGAGTGAGTAAGAGAGAAAGAGAGAAAGTGATAGAGTGAAAGTGAGAGTGAAAGACAGTGAGAGAGAAAGTGACTGAGCATGACAGAGAGAGAGAGAGAGAGAGAGAGAGACAGCAAGATAGATAGGATGAGAGGGGAGGAAAGAAAACGAGGTGAGAGAAGAATGAGGGCGGCCTATACATTAAAGCAAGACATGCAGCAGGGAGTAACACATGCTAACAGATCACCTTGTGGCGCCAACACACTTGCGCTGCACAATGTCCCAGCCGCAGTAAGGATCCCGGGCCAACACACAGTCCTTACAGTGCTGGCCGTACTCCGCACAGTTCTGGAGCTCCACCTGCACCACCTCCTCTCTCGAACCCACGTACAGCTTCATCTGTAGCGGGGCAAAGACAGATCCCGGTTTTCATCCTTTCTCCGAATCATGGGGTACCAGGGACTAAGAGGCCGTTAACCTGCGACCTGCGACATCTGTGCTATTGAAACAAAGCTCTTGGTCATACACAGGGTGGCCGCAGTCAGCCATATCAATGTCAACTTTGGCGTAGTTCAGGGACGGGGAAGAATGGCTTGTAACCATAAGAGCTGTGTTTCCATATGGGCCTGACATCCCATCCTCTGCTGAGTCATCATTCCCTCATGTCTGGCCCACTCTGATGGCTCATTGTGATGGTAAACGCCCGTATATATATATATATATATTAGGGCTTCGGACTTGTAACCGGAGGGTTGCCGGTTTGAACCCCGACAAGTACGAACGGATGAAGTGCCCTTGAGCAAGGCACCTAACCCCTCACTGGGGAGCAGCCTCGGGATTAGTGTGTGTTTCACCATCACTGTGTGCCTCACCATCACTGTGTGCTGAGTGTATTTCCACTAATTCACGATTGGGTTAAATGCAGAGACCAAATTTCCCTCACGGGATCAAAAGAGTAATTCTAATTCTAATTCTAATATATATACTGTATATATATATATATATAGCATACCATTAAAATTAAGGCCATTCGAAGTGTTTTTCAATTAAAAAAATCACACGTAAAAAACTTTCAACATTTGAAAACAGCCCACACAGCACCGAGCCCTTTTCAGGTGATTCACAGGTCATTACTCCCTCACACAACTATGCCTTCGACAGGGGAAGATGCTTCTTAAGCACTGGATGTGACCCCGTGACCCCCCTGTTCCAAGACCTCCACTGGCTCCCTGTAGCGGCTCGCATCAAATTCAAGGCGATGCTACTGGCAAACAAAGCCGTTAATGGAACTGCCCCTTCCTACCTCCAAACATTAGTGAAACACGGCTCCTGCTCGAGCACTCCGCTCAATTACCTCAGCTGGTCGACTGGTACCGTTTTGGCACCGCAGTGGTGGAACGAGCTCCCTGCCAATGTCAGGACTGCAGAGTCACTCCCCACCTTCCGGAAGAGACTCAAGACCCAATTAGCTTTATGCCGAGCTCCACTATTTCCTGAACTTAAACAGGCTCCTTTACTTCCTGTCTTACATTATTGGACAAACTGATTAATCCAGGTGTGTCTGACTCTGACCTCAGTAGTCACAACAATGGTCAGACACACCTGGATTAATCAGTTTGTCCAATAATGTAAGACAGGAAGTAAAGGAGCCTGTTTAAGTTCAGGAAGTAGTGGAGCTCGGCATAAAGCCTATTGTTCAGAGTTCACTTGAACCCTGCATAACCCTACCCTCATGCTCTTATTTGTTGTATGGCTTGGCACTTTAATGGCTCTTTGTAACTTGGCACTTAGTCAGAGAAGTTGGATACTAGCAATGGTTAACCTAGCAATTGAAATGCTTGAAACTTGTTCTGGTGACTTTCGTACTGTATTAGCATCAATTAAATATTTCACTTTCTTATATGACAAATGTACTCTTTGTTAAGTCGCTTTGGATAAAAGCGCCTGCTAAATGCCCTAAATATAAATGTTAAATGGATGTTTAGCACAGACACGCACCAAACACACACACACACACACACACACACAAGCACACCAAAGATGTATTTTGATCCGAAACCATTTAGCGTGTTAAACACTACTGGGGATATTATGTGGAACTCAATTCTCTGGCAAACAGGAAGCCTGTGTAGTGATCCTGGCAGCGTGGAGTACTGTGGTCTATTTTCTGAGTGTAGTGTGTGTTCCTCACCTCAGCGGCACTGAGAACCATGTCCAGGATCTGTGTTCTGTGTCTGAAGGGACTGTACTCGGCTATGATGAAGGCCCCGGTCTTGCTTTCCAGAACCTTGTGGATCTTACCACTTTCTGTATGTGTGGGGAGGGGGGGGGGGGGGGGGGGGGGGGGGGACATCATGGGGTAATTTAGCAATTAGTCATGAGAGGGTGTGGATTATGGAAAAATAAGGAATGCCTGAGAGGCGTTCCTTATTTTTCCATAATTCACACCGTCGAGTGGCTAATTGCTATTCTAAAACTGTTACCAACGCGGCAATATGAAAAATCATGTAGCAATAAAAACGCTTCCGTTTCACTAATAATTCACTAGATGCGCAACAAAGTAGTTCCCAGATACAAGGAAGTAGTTCCCGGCCAGGTTGCAGAAACAACACGTCGCTTGCAAACAATCACTTTATTTTTAACAGCCCCTTTCCACAAGCAGTTTATCGACCATAGTTAGTCCATCCAACAAATCGAAGTTAACTTTCCATTCCATAACAAAGCAGAAAAAAGCCGGTTCCAAGTTTCTTTATTGTCGTCGTCGTTGCTATGCGCGGAGTGATATGTGAAGCGGTCAGCAGCAGCGTTGGATGGGGACAGGTGTACTTTATCGTCTCATAAAGCACACCTATCAGCCAATCAGAATCAAGCATTGGGACTAACAGTTTTAGAATGATGAATATGGAACTATGGAACGGTGTGAGAGCAGAGAGAGGGTTGCCAATGTGTGTTGCCAATGTTTGTAGTCAGGCACCCAAACCCAACCTTGTGTCCACACAATGCGTGGTGGACAGCCAGGATGCTTAACACAAAACCACTAATGTCTCAAAGTGCAGACAACAGGTTTGACGACATTCCTGACTCAAGGACAGGGTTTTTCAACTAAAAGCACTGCTGGCTATTTTCAGCCAACGCATGATACGCTAACCATGTGTTGAGCATAACTGTTCTCTTGTTCTCATGACTAGGAAAGTTTTTTGGATGAATCAGAATTTTCTGCCTTACTGATCTGCTTGTTTTCGTTTCTTTTTACTCCCAGTCAAAGACATGTGACTCAAACCTGATTAGAAACATGATTTCACTGAAAGTCGCTTCTGGTAAACTTATCTTCTCATCTTTGACTATGAATGGCAGAGACAAACCTGTTACTGTAAAAGGAGCTTATGCGTCAAGCATACATCTACGCTGAAGTCATTGGCTCGATAACAATGCCGTTGTAGATCATGATAAATGATACTCAGTTATCATTATTTTGGAATTCACCAGGTCGGTATCTGGTTGCACAGACCTCATCATGATGACTACACACACACGTTACTCACCCAACGAAAGATATAGGAGTATGGGGCAGTCGATCCTGTTGTGTACAGCATGCAGGCGGATGAGAGTGTAGCGGTGATGATGACTAACCAGCAGTGTTCCATTTATTGAGAACACGCGCTCAGACATCTCTGGGTGCCTCTGCACTAAGCTCAGCCTCTTCAACTGGGTGTCTGGTTTAACCTGGCTCTGCGTGCACTGAAACAACACAGCGTTTACCATTCAGGAGGGACGGAATACACACGGGCAGTATAGTAGTGAGGTCAAAAGGTTGTAGGTTCAAACCCCGAAGTTCATTGACTACCTGTAGGCATCTTCCATGTATATATCTACCGGTAACCCTTATGTGTCATGCATTTGTTGTGAAAGCATTGGCCACAGAGGTCAAACTTTAGTTTTGATCCATTGTTATTGGTTAGTGGTTATTAAACTGCATGATGTTGTACATGATGCTTACTGTGCCAGGCCTTGGACTGGGGATGGGGTCCTTGTTTCCCTTGAACGGGGAGTTTTTAAAGACATCGTTGATGTTGTCTATTGAATAGACACACACAGCACTCATGCCCCTGCAAGGAAGAGAAGCCAACAGTGGAGCCAGCATGTCTATAAAAGGGCTGATGTTTTGAAGCAACACAATTTCATCTACGCTATGAAGTGACAAGGGGGAAAGAGGAACATTTTATTTCCACGAAATCTCCATCAAATGAGTCAACAGGAAGTTAAACTAATAATGACCAAAGTGTCAAATGTCTCAAACATTAATTCACTCTGTCATGCATTCCCTGTCTCTCTCTCTCTGCCTTTAATACTCTCCATCTCTAACCCTATACCTTACTCTCTTGCATTATTAGTTTATTATTGTGCATAGAAATGCACAATCCTGTTAGCCTTCTTTTTTCTTATTCTTCCCACCAAAACGTGAAATTAATTCAGCTCTTCATACTGGATCATATGATACAATTCAAACGTCATGACAAAGGTCTTGTTGAGCCTAGGTGTGCTACTATATTTTCATATTTGTAAACTTTATACTTTTTGAGATACAAACGATTTAAAAAGTAAAAATATAATAGGCTTTCAATGGCTCCCAGCTGTTTGACCACAGCTCGAGGACTACTAATGAGGCGACCTTTCCAGCTGGGTACATTTAAACACGCAGCTGTGTGAACCTTATCGTCGGCTCGACGTCGTGCTCCTAGCGATAACGTTTGATTCACTCGTAAGACTCGCCTTTGAGATATATTTCTGAAATTACATTCAGAATTAAGATAAGTGCTACTGTTTTTGGGTCATTCATTTTGTCGTCAAATGTTAGTCTCGATATGAGAACGCAATCCAAACTAGCGCTAGCTGCTAGCAGCTACTAGCGCTACCAACTAGAACATAGCTAGTTATTATTATTATTATTATTATTATTATTCACACTGAAACGTGAAATTAATGTAAACGACTGAACCTCGACTGTATTACAAAGGTCTACTTCCGTATGGCTGTGCTTTATATTTTTCTTTTTTGTAAACTTTATACTTTGTGAGATATTTGCGATTTAAAAAAAAAAGCAAATAAACTCAGAGATAACAGTGAGCCTAGATTTCCAATTATTACGTTTGACTCCGCTAATTGCTTTCCAGCTCAGGCAGCCTCAAATGAATTCAACTCAATGATCACGGGCATTCCTATGCACAAGTAATTCCTCGTGTGGAATTACATTTTCTAGTTATTATTATTATTATTGTGTCTCAACCAACTCTTTCAATGCATCACAATGTGCAGCTCACTATCTTAAGCGCTCCTTACCATTCATTCCGGAAAAGCGCGTACACTCTAGAGACGGCGCCATTTTCCTCGTGGTGGAACGCCACGTCCACCAGCTCCGCGTAATGCTGTCGGGTGGCCCAGTCTCCACAGACCAGCTGGGCTTTTAACTCGGTCGTCCACCGGTAGAGCAGTTGCTTCTTGGTTCCACCTGTGTCTGACTGGAGGAAAAACAGTAACGGCGGCTGATAGTGAGGAGATTGTAGTTGATGCCGAGGAACAAGAAGTGCCAGGAACTCTAGATAGTTTAAGATGAAGTTGTTTATTGGTCTCGTACGAGGAGAAGGCAGAGGATTTCATCGAGCAAGAGATTTGTGCGTGAATCTTCCTCAGTTCCTTCTGCCTGCTCCCGGAAACACAGTTTATTACATACAAGTCTCAAATCGGAACAGCATGACAGGAGTGTCCCATTCTGATTGGCTTATAATGTATAAAGATTACATGTTACTAAGCAGATTTGACATGACGTAGGTGTATTCCTAACCGTACCATTGCTAGATAATATTTTTCCTAACAGCGGCCATGATGTACACCTGTGTCTCACTGGGGGAAACATAGTCACGGTGGCCATGATGTACACCTGTGTCTCACTGGGGGAAACACAGTCATGGCGGCCATGGTGTATAAACATACATGCATGCATGCATATGTGCAATTATTCAAGGATGTATTGTCAGCGCCACCAATCTGTCATTTTTTATTTTGTTTCCCCCTAGTGAGCACCCACCCATGCTCGTGGCACCTACATGTACATATACAGTACATGGGCGCCTCACGTCGCCGGACACCCACAAGACAACTCTGTCTATTTTCCACATCTATTTCCGGCATCTATTTCAGCGTGCAGCTGAAATAGCGGGCAGAATTTAAAGACAGCACTTTAATCTCATGCTGTGACTGGCGTTTGGACGACGTATCTCTGTATCTCATATCAGTTAGGACTAGAAGCCAGTCATGCAGTGTTGCTATGGTGAATAAAAGAGAACTCGGCCAGAAATGTCTAGCAACAAACACGTGCTTTGTTTTATACCACGGCCTATGGCATGCTAAGTATTTGTCCGATAATGCAGGCCGCCCGGTCCCTTTGCTCTGCAGTAAACAGAATGCTAAAAACTGCAAAAAGGGACCAGAATCCATGACGCCTACAGTGCCTGCAAGTCATTGCATGACTAGTGTTCTGTGCCATGCAGAGTCAACATTCAAAGAAAACATTCAAATTCACCATACAAACCCACCATGCAAACTTGGGAAACGAAAGGCAGCCACATGCCACTTTCCAAGTCAGCAGCAGGGTTTTTCTTTTTGAAGAAGGTATAGAGCATGTCCTCCATCTTGTCTTTACCCTTGCTTACAACCAAACCCAAAGCCAACCCTCCTGAAAGTGGAGCAGACCCAAAATAAATTGATGTCAAATGCCTGTCATCTTGTGACACAGTTATTACAGTAGGTACAATGTCAATGTTTGTCATGTGGGATACAGAATGTCACTGCCATTATGTCGGCTGAGACACCACAGCAAATTGTTCTCGCTTGCGGCAGGAGAATACTTTACTTATTCGGGTATGATGTCATTATGCAATTTAACTCCTCATAAATATGGTCAAACTAATGTTCACTGTGTTTTCCATTACCGGGTGTGGTGGGTCCAACCTGGGCCCACCCAAACTTGTAGAGCCCAATCGGGTTCTCCGTACTGGACTGAGCGACGTAGAGCGTGTGATTCACGGGGGACTCTGAAATCAGAAGAACCACACTGAGGCCCCTGAAAACAATGCGTGATCGTATATCCAAGATGGCCGTCGGTGGGAATGGCTTTGTCGCTGTATAAGGAGCGATACAGGTCCACGGATATCGCCATTAAAAATAAGTCAGTCAACTAGTAAACAAACTGTAGCGCCAGTGCTGTCCATCCTGTGTGAAAGGAAGGAAATGGCGTTTTCTCACTATTGCTTTGCAGAGTTTGTCCAAACGTGGCAGCAACATATCGTGCCATTTAAGGCTCTTACAGAGCAATTCGGCAAGGTTCTCACAGGCCGCCCTGGGCTTCTACAAATGGAGCAGTATAAACACACTTAATACTAATAATTGCAGAGGAACAGGTATGACTATGACCTAAATCACCCTAAAGCTAGCTTACACGTATTGGAAAGACATGTGACACTCCAGCAGCAGAAGGAAAAAGCTTGGTAGAATGGCAGTGCGCTATCAAACATCCTCACACAGTATTTTAGCAATAAGTTTAGCGAGCATCTAAAGCCGGTGTGACGCGTCATATAGTGGAGTTGGCTGATGATATTGTGTCTCTTCTGTGCAGTGATGATCTTTGTAGCCTACTGAGTGCAAGGCGTCCTTCTTTGACTTCAATGTGTCTAAAACTCAGAGGTTACTGCTGGCTGTGCAACAAAGTGTGGGATAATACAGATATACTTGTTCCCACCTAGTAAGCAGACACATATTTGCTGCATGCAAATATTTAACGGGATGAGGCCAGTCAAAACTTGGACTAAGCATGAATTAATCATTAGGCATCAGTTTCTTAATGAATAGCTGGCTGGAAAGACAGTCATGATGTGACGGGTATGCCATGACATCATGGACAAACAGTCACAACATGGGACATTGGTATAGTTATTATTATAATGCTCATGATACAATTCATTTAAAAAAAAAAAAAACCCTGGTGACCAAACGATGTAAAGTTTGACATGCCATATAGAGGAGGAAGTGCAAACTTCCTCCAAAAAGTCAAAACGAACCTTTTAGAAACACCCCATAAAAAGAAGAAGAAGCTCAAACGATGTACTCACCGATGAACAGTGAGTGGTCCCCCGCCTTGAGGCCATAATCCTTGATGCTTTTATTTATTTCATTCAACGTGGGAGAAGGACTGCACTCAGCCGGTTGGGATGATTTCTGAAATGAAATATCAGCATTGTTCTGAGATCAAATGTGGCAATCATGTAATGTCTCTTTCAATTAACTGATTTTCTGTTGTAAACATCGTATGTTATCCTGCTTTTATTTAGGTGATTTTGTGTTTTTTTTTTTTACACAAACTCAGCACGACTTTCAAACTAATGCAGCCTATTTTAATGGAAGTATTGTCGTGCCTGCACCACTTTTTTTTTTTTTTTTTTTTTTTTTTACAGCAAATAGGCCTACTACACTACCGATGAGCACGAATCAATAGATTAGGACTATTTCTCGAGCTGCCGTGAGACTGAGTTAGTACCAGGTAGCAGCACTTTGTGCTGCTCGGACTGCTCTGACAAATGAAAACGTCTCTCGTCCCCCTCATGTTGTGAAGCACGGTGATGTTATAGCTGCACGTCTGCAGGAGAAAAGAGATTAAGACGTTCAGACTTGACGTGCAAACGTGTCATGCGTGATAGCATTTATCTTGGTGTAAAAGTAGAGGAATACACACGGCATTTTGTCGACGAACGCCTACACACCCGTCTCCGTAGGACTGCATAGGAACATGAAATGCACGCGTTATCATAAGGTTCAAATAAAACAATAGACGTTCAAACCTACATCAAAATCTAGCAATATCTTCTATTTAAATGACACGTCTTTTCTGTTACAAACTTTTTGTGAAATTCAACTCAGTAGAAGGAAATATGACTGATATAGCCCGCAACGCGCGCGTGTGTGTGTGTGTGTGTGTTTGAATGAGATGTGATGCATGCTTATCTATAACCACGCAGAATGCAAAATATACTAGGCCTACTGTGTAACAATCAGGATTATATAGGCAATTCAATTGAACCACACTAAGGAACACGAATGAAGAAATAATGTGTACTACCGTGTTGCAGGTTCTCGACTTGAAGTTTAGATGATACAGTTGTTGATCTGCCTTCGTAATAACTTCACCATTCCCACCCTCGACAAGTTGCATGTGATCGTTGATTAGAGCATGTGACAGAGGAATACGTATTGATCTCGTATCTGAAATCAAGTAAAAAATAATATTATTTACTATCACTTGTTTTTTTTTGTTTCGTTAAAACTAAATTGCCTACCATTCACTGTAAATGCAAGTCTTGGCTGCGCTGAGCTGTGGCTTTCTAAAACGTTGGAGAGAAATCCAACTAATGCGATGTACAGTCGCATCATCATTTCACTATTACGGCTCACTTTATAAAGCGTGGATTTCAAAAGTGTGATCATGTTATCGGCCCGCTTCCTGAAGTAAAGTGCGCCTCATTGGACGGCATTTTATGCTTCTGCGTAGGGATCGCGTCGTGATCACGCAATGGCCACGCCGTTCAATAGTGTATGTCTGCAGACCCGGAGGCTGCATATTCACGACCGCAGATCTACGACCGCAGATCTACGACCGCACAGTGCCACCTACTGGGAGGAGTATGTGCCTGCTGCAGATTCACGACCGCAGATCTACGACCTCACAGTGCCTGCCACATAATATATTTTATAATATTAGAGGTTTATTCCAGCCATATACTACTTAATATACTATTAACGGTATTTTCTGTCTAACTATAATATTTAAGGTTTATTTCACCCAAATGTCAAAACAATTGTGATTCATGATATCCCAATATCATCCTAAAGATATTTTTTCATTAACTATAATATTTGAGGTTTATTCCACCCAAATGCCAAAACAATTGTGCTAATTGTGATAATACTACAGTTCCATATAGCTGTTATATCACTTTCCAGAACAAATCAATGACTGGATGAATTAAAGTTTTCTTCAATTAAACCACAACTAAACTGAGGTAATTGATTTTGGCAATAAAGAAAAGACGATTGCTGTTAGTAAATACCACTGTCTTTAAAGACCAAATACCAAGTCCGAAACCTTGGTGTACTGATACACTCTGATCTGATTTTCAGCAGTCATCAAATCAATCACCAAAACAGCCTTCTACCAGCTGAAGAACACATCCAGAGTGAGAGGTCTCATGTCCCAAACAGATCAGGAGAAGCTGATCCATGCTTTTATGTCTAGTAGACTTGGCTATTGTAATGGTCTGACAGGACTGCCCCACAAGAGCATTAAACAGCTGCAGCTCTGGTTCTTACTGAGAAAGAGATCAGAGCGTATTACTCCAGTTCAGAAGACTTTACACTGGCTCCCAGGCAGCTATAGAATATACTTAAAAGTTCTGCTACTGGTCTATAAATCACAGAACTTATTCTGTAAGGACTTTGAATTATTTAAATCCTTTACTTATTTTAACGCTGTTGCATTATACTGCACTGTGTTTTAAATTAACCTCTATTTATGCATTTTCATGTTTTAAATGCTGTTTGTTCTTTGTTTTTAAATGCTTTTAAACTTTTAATCATGTAAACCACATTGAATTGCCTTGTGTATGAAATCTGCTGTATAAATAAATAAAGCTTCCAAAAACATACCAGAAACGTTTTACCTTAATATTTGTTCAGAAACATAGGACACACTTTTTTTCAAACATCCTTTTTATTTAACAAACAAAAATCAGTTTCAACAGGGCCAACAGTGCCTAGGGGCTGGTCATCTTTTAAGTGAATGGCTGAGAGAAGGCTGGCTGCTGGGAGGACACACACTCCATGACTCCTGAGAGAGAGAAAGAGAGAGAGAGAGAGATGCCAGAAAACAGAGTAGAAATAACATGTTATTGGCATTTTTGACATTATTGACTTTTCCTCACTCTCCAATATTCAACCCCTAGATTGTGAAGTAGGTAACAGCACTACATACCAATTACAATTTCCCTTCTTTTCTCAATTGCCTGGCAATTCCTCTTTGAAACTCCTCCACTTCACTGAAATAGTAAATGGACAAGAAAATAATCACTGCTGGGTTAACAGAAATATTGGAAACACTTAAAAATGGTACATTTATTAACTACTTCTTAATTACGGTATTAACTAATATTAGCAAATAGTTGATAAAGATTTGTGTTTAAAAAAAAGTCTTACCTCTGATGATAAACGGGACCAGAGAGGAAGACCTGTTCAGCTTCCTGCAAGGAAAAATTCTGCAGCACAGACAGGCCATATATGATGGCCTTCCAAAAGAGAAAGGTTACTTCAAAACTACAGAATAGCAAACTTTTATACACTGGTCCATACACAAGTAGCACCATTGTAGCCATGCTGTTTACATAGGCTTTGAAAGTACAGGAACATGAACAAATACATAACATGGTTTGACCTACCTCTGGAAATAGAACACCCAAGATGAACTGCACTTCATCCGTGAAGCCCAGTTGTGTTGGTGTTCTATGCAGTACTGCCTTCAGAAAGGCAAACAGGATGTCCTGTTGTTCCTCACTGTCAAGGTAGACAGGCACCTGGAACGAGGACTTCAGAGGAAACCACTTAGAAGGCTTCCCGTTGAGCACACCCTATTGGCAAACCAAGACACAGGAACAATTATTTTGTGGGAATTGGGTCTTTGAGCCTATTGTATGGTAGTTGTTAATCACTGAACAGGCAGTAAATGTCAATTACATTAAATACATACATAAATACATTTAAGATAAAAATACAATAAATGAGCTGCATAGTTAAATATGTCTGTTGATGATATTCCTCACAAATGCTCTGGTGATTAATTTCTGTGAGTCAGTCAGTAATAAGAAAATCTCAAAGTACCACCAAATGCTGCTCAGCCCCCTGTGACTGTAAAATTAAGTCCACAAGTCGCTTTTCCTCTGCAGTGCGGTCAATGACAGCCTGCATGTGATCTGCAGTGTGGTGGTGGAGGTTGTTAGTGCCACTGCCGGTGTGGTGGAGGTTGTTGGTGCCACTGCCGGGGGCGTGGTGGAGGTTGTTGGTGCCACTGCCGATGTGGTGGAGGTTGTTGGTGCCACTGCTGGGGGCGTGGTGGAGGTTGTTGGTGCCACTGACGGGGGCGTGGTGGAGGTAGTTGGTGCCACTGCCGGGGGCGTGGTGGAGGTTGTTGGTGCCACTGCCGGGGGCGTGGTGGAGGTTGTTGGTGCCACTGCCGGGGGCGTGGTGGAGGTTGTTGGTGCCACTGCCGGGGGCGTGGTGGAGGTTGTTGGTGCCACTGACGGGGGCGTGGTGGAGGTTGTTGGTGCCACTGCCGGAGGCGTGGTGGAGCTTGTTAGTGCCACTGCTGGGGGAGTGGTTGCCAGAGATGGAAGGTTGTCACTGTGCTTCTTCTTGCACAAATCCAGATGTTTAATAAAATCTGGTTTGCGTAGAAGTGTTACACCACAGTAGACACAATGATAGTGGAGCTGAAGCCGACATTCCAGTCCACATCTGTGAATGGTATATCCTTAAACATAAGAGCAAAGAATTAAGTATCATTATATCATCAGTATTTTATTACAAAATCTCACTTATAAACACAAAATTTGAATCAAGTATGAAGTTGCAGCAACAATGTAACTACAAATATTTGCAAACTTTACCTTCATGGCAAACAGCCCGGTTGAAATGGATGTCCAAATGTTCCATGCACTTACTCAACTTTGTTGGGATAAACAAAGTTGGGCTGCAGAAGGGACAGTGAAAATGACGACAGCTTGTCTTGCATCTGTCCAGTTGGGGCAAGGTTCGCCCTTTCTGTATCGTAATGTGAACCTTAAAAAGAGAATGCCTAATTAGTCAAATGTAATATTTTTACACCGTTTTCAAGACATAAAATAGGCCTAAACCTAATAATGGACAAAAATACATTTCTGATCTTCCCCGGATTATCTTAATTTCCGTCCACAAAATCTCTATTATACGTCACTCGGTGGTTATCTTTGGTCTACTTTATTAACTCGGTGATTACACAACCCAGGTATGATCGAACTGCTATATCGTGGACTGGTGTTACTACCTTAAAGGTCCGGCTCCGGACAACCACACTTAGTTCCTACGCTCTGTATAACACCATTACAACACATATAATACATATATAATACATTAACTGGTAGCATGGAGTAGGCTACACTGCCAATATGCATTTCTGCCATGTCATTTCAGAAAATGTAAAGTTTCATGCATTCAATCAATAAAGTATGTCTGTCTGTCTGTCTTATGAAAACGTAACGTCAGCCTTATAACGTTACGTTATCATCCACTTAATCATTTTTTATGTTTAATTTAATGCACATGCTAAAACTCTTCGACACCGTGCTTGTACTTCGGTTTCATTAAACAAAATGTACGGTCTAACAGTTCATTTCCAACAAGCTAACATTAGCTTTAGCTACCTATTCGCTTAACCTAGATGACTATGACGTGCCCTTCAGACTATCATGGCAAATAGAGTCACATCATACGTCAAACGTAAAACATTAAAACATTGATTTTGCTGTCGAATCAACAGAATAGTTTCATGATATTAAACAAATAATTCACGTTCAATACTCACACTCCGGTCGTCGTCCATCATGGATGTACTCCTCGTGGTGTATGTAAGTGGGAAGACAGTACTCCGTCCAGTTGGTGGCGCTGCCGCTGTCGCACATTCTTGAGGGGCGGAGATCTGCGGTTGGCACATTCCTGAGGGGCGGAGATCTGCGGTCGGGAATCTGCAGCCTCCGGGTCTGCAGACACCCCCTCCTCACGCCGTTGCTCGGACGCCGTCATGAGCCCGTGATACTTCGAGGAGTGGGTGTCTGCAGACCCGGAGGCTGCAGATTCACGACCGCAGATCTGCGCCCCTCAAGAATGTGCGACAGCGGCAGCGCCACCAACTGGACGGTGTACTGTCTTCCCACTTTCTGTGTGGAGTTTGCATGTTCTCCCCGTGCTTGCGTGGGTTCACTCCGGGTACTCCGGCTTCCTCCCACAGACCAAAAACATGCAGGTTGGGGATTAGGTTAATTGGTGTCTCTAAATTGACCATATGTGAGTGTGAATGGTTGTTTGTCTATGTATGTTAGCCCTGTGATAGGCTGGCGACCTGTCCAGGGTGTACCCCGCCTCTCGCCCGTTGCAGCTGGGATTGGCTCCAGCCCCCCCGCGACCCTCGTAGAGGAAAAAGCGGTCACGATAATGGATGGATGGATGGATGGATGAAGTGTCAGCGTGAAATGCACATTATGCCCTGGAGTCAAGTACCTGTCCACGTCGTTCTCGAGTAATTCCAATTTAATGAAGCATCTTGTATACATCCACGAAATAAGCGGCACTTTTCAGCAATATTGAAAGCACTTATTATTACACAGTTGACTGATCTATTTCTTCGAGGAAGAAATCACTTACATTGCGTAAAACCATACGTACAATGGCCCTCATTTATCAAACGAGCGTAGCCCGCTGAACATGGGACACACTGTTGACTGCAACACTGATTTGTTTCCATATAGCGTTTTTTGCTTGCCCTTAATTAGATTAGATTAGATTCAACTTTATTGTCATTGTGCAGAGTACACGTACAGGGACAACGAAATGCAGTTGGCGTTCTAACCAGAAGTGCAAATGAGCGATAAAGGTGCGGGTTGAAATGCAGAATAAGGTGCAGAGTGCAAAATTGAAAAACATGAAAAGTGGTAGTAGTTATTAAAGTGACAGTAAACAGTGCAGGTGGATCGTTAAGGTAGTAAACGGTTACTAACACTAGCAGAAACAGGCTGTAAACAGTAGAAATGTAGGCTGCCGCTAAACAATGTACAGGTAGTGCGAGAAATAGTAATACAAGAAGTGTACAGATGGTGCAATAGTGCGCTAGTGCAATACAACGGAACGGGTACAACAGATGAATGTGGATTGTATGGATATGGGGGTGGGGGGTGCAACGGTAGTTGAGAATAAATAATACAATAAATAACATTACTATAAGGCCTAAATAATATGAAGTAATGTCTAGGGGGGTGAGGGGTGGGGGTGCTGGGTGGGCAGGGGTGAGTGTCCTTGGGTTGGGGGGGGGGTGCGCATCAACAAGTGACACGAGTGTCTCCATTTCTGTTTCTGAAAAAATCTGCTTCTTCTTTGCCGTTGGATGTTTCTCCTTGTCGTAAAATTTAGGGGCGAGACTTTAGGGGTGTTACTTTAATTACGATCGATCTCAGCCGCCGTATTTATCAACACCAAGCTCCTTCGTACGCTGGGATTGGTGTGATACGATACGTTTCGTAAATCTCACGTGGGTCCTATCGTGAGATGAATCATGCGTTCAGATTTGCGCTCATTTCTACGTTCGTTTGATAAATGAGGGCCGTGCACCAGTGCCCCTATATTGAAAGCTGGCCCACCCTATCAGAAGTGCCCAGCATTAACTTGAAATTCAAGGAACGAAAAAATAGCTGTGCTATTAATATAACTGCTACAAATGTGTCAAAACAAACGTCGTTGGTGTCATTTAAAAAAAAAAAAATGAAACCAAGATTAGATTTTACTTCTACAGAAAGGACCAATGCCGACAACGATGACTCGGTCTCGTTGCCTTCAACCTCGTCCACCTCCACAAACACCTCCAGTCCTTGTCGTTCAGCACTCCCCATGCCTCGATCGCCTACCACCTTGGCCTAGGCGTTTTTGTTCATATTGTAGCGACCCTGGGACGTTTGGGTGGTTTGTTGCATTGTATTGCATTGATTGTGTTTTGTTGTCCGTTGTGCCAGTTCTGGGCACATGTACAGTGATGTGCTGCTTCGATCAGTGTGGGGGGGGCTTGTGCGTTGAAGGGACCAGGGGGTTACGGGGGGCGTGGCCCGGGTTACCGGTTTGTAGTGGTTTTTGGGTTTTGATGCCGTTGGTTACGTGTTTTTGAGTGTCTTGGTGTTGGAGAATAAAAGTGAGTACAAGCATTAATGACTGGACATCCTTATGTCACCGGCGAGGTCATTACATTGGTGTCAGAAGTGAAAGCTTTTTTCGTTTTTGTTTTTACATTGTTTTTCGGTCCTGCTCGGCGAGTTGGCTGAAGTTGCTATCGCCGTTGGATTTGTTTTGTCGTCGCCTTTTCTCAATGACAATAATGCTCCCCTCGGACTGTCGGGTGAAGATAGAGATGGAAGACTACGGCGAGGGGGCGTGTGGAGTGGCTTCGGAGTATTTGGTGAGCGGGAGAGCCCAACGGGAACCGGCCACCGTTGGAAGACGTGGAGATTTGTCCCGCATGAGTTGCAGCGCCGACTACCCGCGGCCGCCACAAGATGGCGCCAGACATGGCGGCGCGTTTCTCACATCGAGCCCGGTGTCCATCAAGACGCCTAGATACACCGGTAAGGCTGACTGGGAGGCTTTCCACGCGCAATTTGAACTTTTGGCAGATGCTGCCGGATGGTCAGTGAAGGTCAAAGCGCTGCAGCTTGCGATGTGTCTGGCGGACGAGGCGTTGTCTTGCTTGTTGCTGCTTAGCCCGGAGGACAGGGGGGACTATGTTGCCCTAGTGGGGGCACTACGCAGGCGTTTTGGACTGTGTGTCGAGCCGGGGCTAATGCGCTCAGAACTGTGTAATAGGCGCAGGAAGCCGGGGGAGACGCTGCGGGCCCTGGCCAATGATATCGAGAGCCTGTCTCGGCGAGCATACGCCCACATGCCGCCAGCCGTGCAGAGCGAACTCGCTCGGGATCAGTTTCTCCAGGCCCTTTCCCCTACAGAACTGCGCACGCAGACCCAGCTAGCCCACCCACGGACTTTGCAAGAGGCCCTGGAGATGGCTATAGAGAGGGAGCTAGTGTGGGCTGGAGCCATCGACAGTCATCCTGCTCCTCAGCCGGCGGTGAGATCGGCGAGGGAGAGGAGTGAGGACTCACAGAAGCCTGCCTGGGTGGACGAGCTCACTGAACTCGTCCGCGCTGTCTCTATGAAGGCGGACCACCGCTCCCCGTCTCGTCGAGGACAGAGAATCTGCTGGGGCTGCGGGCAGCCTGGCCACCTTGTCAGAGAGTGCCCTAAAGCTGTGAGAGCCCAGGGAAACGAGCCAGGGTCCGCGTAGTTGGGGAAACGCGAGGCCCTGGTCCCCTACCCCCACCAACATCGCCTGGAGGAGCCCACCATCACAGCCGGGGGGGCGGGGCTCCACCCCCCCCAGAAGCAGATGACGGCATCCTGGAGCCTGTTGTCGTGGTGGGGCGGACCTGGGCGGGGGACTTTTGTCATGTCCCTGTCGCTGTTGAGGGGGTGGCCTGTTTGGCTTTGGTTGATACAGGGTCTACGGTGACCCTGGTAAGGCCAGACATTTTGCCAAGCTGGACAGTACTCCAACCTACAACTGTGCAGCTCCGCACAGTCACGGGGGAGAGGGCTCCCATGAGAGGGAAGGGGTTGTTGTCCATCTGTGTGGGGGGAAAGACTGTCCTCCACCCAGTGTGGGTAGCAGCTGTACAGGACCCCTGTATCCTGGGGCTGGACTTTCTGCGGTGCACAGGCTGCCAGCTGGACCTGGAGAGGGGGACGATCGGCTTCCAAGGAGGGCCCACAGTCTATATGGCCCCGCCAAACACCTACATTCGGCCCCCACCGACAACAGCTCAGTTGGACCAGTCACACGTCCCCGGCCTCCTCGACCCCCTTGCAAAGACCTTCCAACCACCCTGTCTTCACGATCCCTGTCCATCAACCCAGTCCTCCTTCCACAACCCTTCCCCCCCCCTCCCATCCCCTTGTGTCAATGTTGCGGCCCCTGCAGACTACTCCCTTGCCACCCAGGCACCCCACTCCATGAGCCTGGGCCCCTCCCCCTGCCCTGCCCAGCTTCCCCAGACAGGTGAGGAGACTGTGCTATCTACTGTGCGGGCAATATGGCAGGGGAACTGTGATGGACTAGACCCTCAACAGCAGGAACAGCTGTGGCGGCTGCTGGCGGAGTTTAAGGAGAGCTTTGCCCTGAATGAGAGCGACGTGGGTCAGACACACCTGGTGCAGCACGAAATTGACACTGGGGATGCCAGGCCCATCAGAATGCGCCCACGCCGCCTACCCTTGGCCCGCCAGGAGGCTGCGGACCAGGCACTGTGGGAGATGCAGCAGGCGGGCCTCATAGAGCCCTCGGATAGTCCCTGGGCCGCAGCTGTGGTGATGGTGCCTAAAAAGGGGGGTAAGTGGAGATTCTGTGTTGACTACAGACCACTCAACGCAGTAACAAGAAAGGACTCCTACCCCATCCCGCGCATTGATGAGGCCCTAGATGTCGTTGCTGGGTCGTCCTGGTTCTCCTCACTCGACCTCCGCTCTGGCTACTTCCAGTGCCCTCTCGCCCCTGATGCCAGACCCAAGACTGCATTCTGCACTAGCAGAGGATTGTGGCAGTTTCGGGTCCTCCCTTTTGGCCTCTGCAATGCACCTGCGACCTTCTAGAGGCTGATGGACAGAGTGCTCACTGGCATCCCCCGGCAGCAGTGTATTGTCTACCTGGACGATATACTGGCACACGGGGGCTCCTTCAAGACAGCACTTGCCTCGCTGCGTCAGGTTCTGGAGAGAGTAGCTGCGGCGGGCTTGAAGCTCCATCCTGATAAGTGCCATTTCCTGAGGAGAGAGGTAACTTTCCTTGGTCACAAGTTGGGGGGAGAAGGCATTAGCACCATGGAGGACAAAGTGCAAGCTGTCCAGGACTGGCCCACTCCCACTGACACCAGACAGCTGAAAAGCTTCCTCGGACTGGCGTCTTACTACAGGCGCTTTGTGAGGGGCTTCTCCTGTACAGCCGCTCCCCTGTTCCGCCTGCTACAGAAGGACAGGGAGTTTGTGTGGGCAGAAGATTGCCAGTCTGCCTTCGAGACCCTCAAGGGAGCTCTCACCAAAGCCCCAGTGCTCTCCCCTCCTGACCCTGCCCTGCCCTTCATCCTGGACACGGACGCTAGTAACGTCGGCAGTGGCGCTGTGCTGACACAGGAGGGGCCGGAAGGGGATAGGGTGGTGGCGTATTACAGCAGGACATTTAATAAAGCTGAACGCCGCTATTGCGTCACCCGTCGCGAGCTGCTGGCAATTGTTAGAGCGGTGCGCCACTTCAAGTACTATCTCTGCGGCCTGTGTTTCACTGTAAGGACTGACCACTCCGCGCTCCAGTGGCTGATGTCTTTCAAGGAGCCAGACGGGCAAGTCGCACGGTGGATCGAGGAGCTGCAGTCCTACAGCTTCAGTGTGGTGCACAGGGCAGGGGCACGTCATGCTAATGCAGACGCCCTCTCCCGACGCCCCTGCAGTCAGGATGGCTGCCGCTACTGTGAAAGGAGGGAGAGCCGTGAGGAGGCGCTGTGCAGCCAGGAGGAGGAATGTTCTGCAGTGGAGGTGGCGTCCCCAGTCTGCTGTGAGCTCCGGGCGGTCGACACTGCAGGATGGAGACGGCAGCAGGAGGAAGACGCAGACCTTCGACCAGTGCTCCAGTGGGTGGACCGACAGCAGCGGCCCCCATGGGAAGAAGTGGCCGTTCTCTCCCTGGTCACCAAGGGACTGTGGGCTAAGTTCGAGGCCCTACGGCTGTGGGATGGCGTGCTTCAGCGGGCCTGGAAGGAACCCGCCACCGGAGAGTTGAGGTGGCAGGTGGTGGTGCCTCGCTCTCTGCGTGGGGAGGTGCTTCGAGCGGTCCATGGTGCTGTGGGCTCGGGGCACTTTGGGGTGACAAAGACCCTGCGTCGCCTCCGCCTGGGCTTCTACTGGGGGCAACACAAGAGGGACGTCGAGGACTTCTGTCGCCGCTGTGATGGCTGCACAGCTCGCAAAGGCCCCGCGGAAAGGTCCCATGCCCAGTTACAGCAGTGCCCTGTGGGGTTCCCTATGGAGAGGGTTGGGGTGGATGTGGTGGGCCCGCTGCCCTGCACAGAGAGGGGGAACAAGTATGTCCTCACGGCCATGGACTATTTCACCAAGTGGCCGGAGGCATACGCTCTACCTGACCAGGGAGCAGAGACCATAGCGGACGCTTTAGTCGGGGGGATGATAAGCCGTTTTGGGGCAGCGGAGTCCATCCACAGCGACCAGGGGAGGAATTTTGAATCCTGTGTCTTTGCGGCTTTATGTAGCAGGCTGAACATGCAGAAGACCCGTACTACCCCCCTGCACCCACAGAGCGATGGCTTGGTGGAGCGATTCCATCGCTGTATGGAGCAGCAGCTGGCCATTGTCTCGGCTGAGCATCAACGGGATTGGGACACTCATCTGCCTCTGGTGCTCATGGCCTACAGGTCAGCTGTCCAGGAGTCGACATCCTGCACGCCTGCTCTGCTGATGTTGGGCAGGGAGCTTCGCACCCCTACTGACCTGGCGTTTGGGCGGCCGCCCGATTCTCCCCCTGTTCCTCCCGGCCCAGAGTATGCCAGGAGACTTCAGGACCGCCTGGAGACGGCTCACTCCTTCGCCAGGGGACAGCTGTTGAGCGCAGGGGTGAGGCAGAAAAGGAACTACGATGTGCGTTCTCGTGGCAGACACTTTGAGGCTGGAGAGCTGGTCTGGACCTACAGCCCGCAAAGAAAGAAGGGAAGATGCCCGAAGCTTGATAGCGAGTGGATCGGGCCATGCAGGGTCCTGGAGAGAATGGGGGAAGTGGTGTACAGGGTCCAGCTACCACCTCGGGGAAGGAGGGTGGCCCTCCACAGAGACAGGTTGGCCCCTTATCGAGGAACCGCCACCCCCCAACCTGCTCCAGCGAGCCCTGCGGCTCCCCGCACCGGTGTGAATGGGCCCCGGACACGCACACCACAGTCAGCAACTTGTCCCCCAGCCCCGCCCCTCCCTTTCCCCCTCCCCCCCCCCGGGCCTGGCAATCGTGGGCCCCTTTCTCCCCCAGGCGGTTCTCCCCAGCCCCCTGTAGCCCCAACACGGCCTCGTAGGGAGGGGAGAGCTCCGGGTCGCTTCCGGGATTTTGTTTGTTCCCTCGAGGACGAGGAACTTTGAAGGGGGGAGGCAATGTAGCGACCCTGGGACGTTTGGGTGGTTTATTGCATTGATGTGTTTTGTTGTCCGTTGTGCCAGTTCTGGGCACATGTACAGTGATGTGCTGCTTCGATCAGTGTGGGGGGGGCTTGTGCGTTGAAGGGACCGGGGGGTGACGGGGGGGCGTTGCCCGGGTTACCGTGGTGTGTGTTTTTCTGGGTTTTGATGCCGTTGGTTAAGTGTTTTTTGAGTGACCTGGTTGTAGAATAAAAGTGTGTACAAGAATTAATGACTAGACATCCTTATGTCACCGGCGAGGTCATTACAATATCATTAAACTATTCTGTTGATTTGACAGCAAAATCAATGTTTTAATGTGTTACGTTTGATATGATGTGACTTTATTTGCCATGATAGTCTGAAGGGCACGTCATAGTCATCTAGGTTAAGCGAATAGGTAGCTAATAGCTAATGTTAGCTTGTTGGAAATTAACTGTCTGTTAGACCGTACATTTTGTACAAGCACGGTGACAAAGAGTTTTAGCATGTGCATTAAATTAAACATAAAAAATGATTAAGTGGATGATGTGAGAAAAACACGTAACGTTATAAGGCTGACGTTACGTTTTCATATGACAGACAGACAGACATACTTTATTGATTGAATGCATGAAACTTAACATTTTCTAAAATGACATGGCAGAAATGCATATTGGCAGTGTAGCCTACTTCATGCTAACAGTTAATGTATTCGTTTATACTTCCGCGTCGACGCGACGCGTTGGGACGGCGGACCCACGGCGGACCCTTTGCGGACCCTTTACGTCCTCGACGTGCACCTCCCCAAATCCTAGACGCGCGTCGAGGCGACGCCGTCCCAACGCGTTGGCTTTGGCTGTGATTGGTCCGCGAACTACATTTGCTGGAGATCGCTTTTCCGGTTTCCACTCGTAAACACCGCCACGGTGTAAACACAGCCTTGATAAATGCTTCGACTGATTGGCGACAAAATATATGACCGTATGTAATGACCATAATGGTCATTACGGATTACTAGCGAGTTAAAAAAAGTTTACAGAAATGAAGGCAAAAGTTTCATATATGTATATATATATATATATATGCCTTCATTTCATTTCATAAACTTTTTTAAATTAGTAATCCGTATGTAATGACCGGAATGGTCATTCTGGTCCCTCTATTGGTGTGGCAATGAATTGCATTTCGAGACGTAAACCCCACGCAATCCCTCCGCAGAAGTATCACGGGCTCATGACGGCGTCCGAGCAACGGCGTGGCCATTGCGTGATCACGACGCAATCCCTACGCAGAAGCATAAACCAGGCTTTACGCTGTGCGCGCATCAAAGTTGAGCAGCAGTACGAGAGGTCGACTAAAGACGTTAATGTGAATCAGCTAGAAAGAGATGGCGAGCCCAAGTAGTCCAAAAACAGCTTTCTTTAAATGGAAATATAGCCATTACTTTTCCCTCCAAGAAATTAAGGGGACAAGTGTAAGCGTGGGCGGCACGGTGGTGCAGTGGTTAGCACTGTCGCCTCACAGCAAGAGGGTTCTGGGTTCGAATCCACCTGGGACCCAGGACCTTTCTGTGTGGAGTTTGCATGTTCTCCCCGTGCTTGCGTGGGTTCACTCCGGGTACTCCGGCTTCCTCCCACAGACCAAAAACATGCAGGTTGGGGATTAGGTTAATTGGTGTCTCTAAATTGACCATATGTGAGTGTGAATGGTTGTTTGTCTATGTATGTTAGCCCTGTGATAGGCTGGCGACCTGTCCAGGGTGTACCCCGCCTCTCGCCCGTTGCAGCTGGGATTGGCTCCAGCCCCCCCGCGACCCTCGTAGAGGAAAAAGCGGTCACGATAATGGATGGATGGATGGATGAAGTGTAAGCGTGAAATGCACATTATGCCCTGGAGTCAAGTACCTGTCCACGTCGTTCTCGAGTAATTCCAATTTAATGAAGCATCTTGTATACATCCACGAAATAAGCGGCACTTTTCAGCAATATTGAAAGCACTTATTATTATTATATTATTATATTATTATAATATTATATTATTACACAGTTGACTGATCTATTTCTTCGAGGAAGAAATCACTTACATTGCGTAAAACCATACGTACAATGGCCCTCATTTATCAAACGAGCGTAGCCCGCTGAACATGGGACACACTGTTGACTGCAACAGTGATTTGTTTCCATATAGCGTTTTTTGCTTGCCCTTAATTAGATTAGATTAGATTCAACTTTATTGTCATTGTGCAGAGTACACGTACAGGGACAACGAAATGCAGTTGGCGTTCTAACCAGAAGTGCAAATGAGCGATAAAGGTGCGGGTTGAAATGCAGAATAAGGTGCAGAGTGCAAAATTGAAAAACATGAAAAGTGGTAGTAGTTATTAAAGTGACAGTAAACAGTGCAGGTGGATCGTTAAGGTAGTAAACGGTTACTAACACTAGCAGAAACAGGCTGTAAACAGTAGAAATGTAGGCTGCCGCTAAACAATGTACAGGTAGTGCGAGAAATAGTAATACAAGAAGTGTACAGATGGTGCAATAGTGCGCTAGTGCAATACAACGGAACGGGTACAACAGATGAATGTGGATTGTATGGATATGGGGGTGGGGGGTGCAACGGTAGTTGAGAATAAATAATACAATAAATAACATTACTATAAGGCCTAAATAATATGAAGTAATGTCTAGGGGGGTGAGGGGTGGGGGTGCTGGGTGGGCAGGGGTGAGTGTCCTTGGGTTGGGGGGGGGGTGCGCATCAACAAGTGACACGAGTGTCTCCATTTCTGTTTCTGAAAAAATCTGCTTCTTCTTTGCCGTTGGATGTTTCTCCTTGTCGTAAAATTTAGGGGCGAGACTTCTTTTATAGAGGCGTGTTACTTTAATTACGATCGATCTCAGCCGCCGTATTTATCAACACCAAGCTCCTTCGTACGCTGGGATTGGTGTGATACGATACGTTTCGTAAATCTCACGTGGGTCCTATCGTGAGATGAATCATGCGTTCAGATTTGCGCTCATTTCTACGTTCGTTTGATAAATGAGGGCCGTGCACCAGTGCCCCTATATTGAAAGCTGGCCCACCCTATCAGAAGTGCCCAGCATTAACTTGAAATTCAAGGAACGAAAAAATAGCTGTGCTATTAATATAACTGCTACAAATGTGTCAAAACAAACGTCGTTGGTGTCATTTAAAAAAAAAAAAATGAAACCAAGATTAGATTTTACTTCTACAGAAAGGACCAATGCCGACAACGATGACTCGGTCTCGTTGCCTTCAACCTCGTCCACCTCCACAAACACCTCCAGTCCTTGTCGTTCAGCACTCCCCATGCCTCGATCGCCTACCACCTTGGCCTAGGCGTTTTTGTTCATATTGTAGCGACCCTGGGACGTTTGGGTGGTTTGTTGCATTGTATTGCATTGATTGTGTTTTGTTGTCCGTTGTGCCAGTTCTGGGCACATGTACAGTGATGTGCTGCTTCGATCAGTGTGGGGGGGGCTTGTGCGTTGAAGGGACCAGGGGGTTACGGGGGGCGTGGCCCGGGTTACCGGTTTGTAGTGGTTTTTGGGTTTTGATGCCGTTGGTTACGTGTTTTTGAGTGTCTTGGTGTTGGAGAATAAAAGTGAGTACAAGCATTAATGACTGGACATCCTTATGTCACCGGCGAGGTCATTACATTGGTGTCAGAAGTGAAAGCTTTTTTCGTTTTTGTTTTTACATTGTTTTTCGGTCCTGCTCGGCGAGTTGGCTGAAGTTGCTATCGCCGTTGGATTTGTTTTGTCGTCGCCTTTTCTCAATGACAATAATGCTCCCCTCGGACTGTCGGGTGAAGATAGAGATGGAAGACTACGGCGAGGGGGCGTGTGGAGTGGCTTCGGAGTATTTGGTGAGCGGGAGAGCCCAACGGGAACCGTCCACCGTTGAAAGACATGGAGATTTGTTCCGCATGGTTTGCAGCGCCGACTACCCGCGGCCGCCACAAGATGGCGCCAGACATGGCGGCGCATTTCTCACATCGAGCCCGGTGTCCACCAAGACGCCTAGATACACCGGTAAGGCTGACTGGGAGGCTTTCCACGCGCAATTTGAACTTTTGGCAGATGCTGCCGGATGGTCAGTGAAGGTCAAAGCGCTGCAGCTTGCGATGTGTCTGGTGGACGAGGCGTTGTCATGTTTGTTGCTGCTTAGCCCGGAGGACAGGGGGGACTATGTTGCCCTAGTGGGGGCACTACGCAGGCGTTTTGGACTGTGTGTCGAGCCGGGCCATCACATGGTCCATTCCTTGTCGTGGGGTGATGGCCTGCCTGCCTCAGGGACCTGGAGAGCTATGCCAGCGGGTGCACAAGCACCTGGCAGAGCCACCCATGCTGGACAGGTCAAAGGGTAGAGGACAGACTAAATTGGACCACCTCACCCAAGAGGTCAAATGGGTTGGCATAGGGCCAACATCCCTATCTAGAAAAAAAAACCCTGTTACAGAAGCATTGACGACAAAACGAAACCAACACGGCTGGGGGGAAGAAGGGCCTCCACAGAGGAGGTTTATGACGCAGTGCAGCCAAAGCCGTAAGGAAGCTGTAAGGCCGACCCCCTTGCTGACCCCTCGGACCACCACCAAAATCGCTACATGGAACGTAAGGACCATATTTGAAGCGGGGAAGACAGTCCAGGTAGCGCAGGAGAGGAGAATTTACAACATCTCTCTACTGGGACTGTGTGAGACAAGGTGGCTACAAACAGGGCAGATGGGCTTATCATCGGGGGAGATGGTGCTCTACTCCGGGCACACGGAGGATGGCGCCCCCCACACAGAGGGAGTTGCCATCATGCTGGCTCCGGAGGCACAGCGCTCCCTCGTGGATTGGGAACCGGTGAGCCCAAGGATCATCACTGCCCAGTTTGCCACTCAGAAGGAGGACATCAAGCTGAATATTATTCAGTGCTACGCTCCGACCAATGAGGCCATAGAGGAAAAGAAAGATGACTTCTATGACCAGCTGCAGGGGGTGCTGGACAGACTCAGAGCAAAGGATGTCACTATTCTCATGGGTGACTTCAATGCCAAGATTCTAGCGGACAACAACGGCTATGAAGACATCATGGGTAAGCACGGGCTGGGCCAGATGAATGAGAATGGGGAAAGGTTTGCAGACCTGTGCTCCCTTAACCAGCTGGTCATAGGAGGCAGCATCTTCCCCCATAAGCAAATCCACAAGGCCACATGGAGATCTCCAGATCACGTAACAGAAAATCAGATAGATCATATATGTATCAGCCGTAAGTTCAGGAGGTCATGTCAAGATGTGCGAGTGATGAGAGGAGCAGATGCAGCGTCAGATCACCATCTCCTTCTGATGACTACAAAGCTGTGTCTCAAAAGGTACCCCACCACTAGCAGCACAACAACAAGATATGACCTCAGACTTCTCAGGAATCAAAAAGTAGAGAAGAGTTTTCAGATCAGCCTCAAGAACAGATACCAGATACTACAGTCTGAAGAAGGGGATGGAGATGGAGATGTAGAGACTCAGTGGCAGCTATCAAAAAAGACCTGGTTCGACACCTGCGAGGAAGTCCTCGGAAAAAGGAAAACAAAACATCAAGACTGGGTCTCCGCTGAAACACTCCAGAGGCTGAAAGAAAGGAAGGAGAAGAAAGAGAAAATAAACACAAGCTAGAACTAGAACAACAAAGGGAAGGGCACAGGAAGAATACACCCAGGTTAACAAAGAGGTGAAGAAAAGTATTAGAAAGGACAAAAGGGCCTACATAGACAACATGGCCCAACAAGCAGAAACAGCGGCAGCACAGGGAAATATGAAAGACCTATACATGACCACCAAGAAGTTAGCGGACAAGTTCCATCAGACAGACAAACCAGTGAAGGATAAACAGGGAAACATAATTCCAACCATTCAGGACCAGCGGAGAAGATGGGCCGAACACTTCAAAGAAGTCCTGAATCAACTGGTACCAGTAGAAAGACCGGACATACCACCAGCAGACACAGTTTTACCAATAAACTGGGAGAAACCCAGCAAGACAGAGATTAGGAAGGCTATCAAGGCACTGAAGTCAGGAAAAGCTGCAGGGCCAGCAGAGGCAATGAAGGCCGACCTAACAACCACCACTGACATGCTCCACAGCCTCTTCACGAGAGTCTGGAAGGAAGAGAAGGTACCTGAGAACTGGAAGGAGGGAGTCATCATCAAAATACCAAAAAAAGGAGACCTCACCAACTGTAACAACTACAGGGGAATCATGCTCCTCTCTGTACCAGGCAAAATCCTGAACAGAATTCTACTGGAAAGAATGAAAACAGCAGTTGATCCCCTGCTCCGAGACCAGCAGGCAGGCTTCCGCAGTAATAGATCCTGTACTGACCAGACTGCCACCCTACGCATCATAGTAGAGCAATCAATAGAATGGAACTCCTCCATATACATCAACTTCATCGACTATGAAAAGGCATTTGATAGTGTGGACAGAGAGACCCTGTGGAAGCTAATGAGGCACTATGGTGTACCGGAGAAGATCATCTCCCTGGTCCAGAACACCTACCAGGGAATGTCCTGCAGGGTCTTACATGCAGGCCAGATGACAGACAGTTTTGAGGTCAAGTCTGGAGTGCGACAGGGATGTCTACTGTCGCCCTTCCTGTTTCTTCTTGTTATTGACTGGATAATGAAGACCACCACAACAGGAAGGAAGAATGGCATACAGTGGACTCTCTGGTCACAACTTGATGACCTTGATTTTGCTGATGATCTGGCCCTTCTGTCACACAGCCATAATCACATGCAGGACAAGACCACCCAGCTAACAACAACATCTCTTAGAGCAGGCCTCAGGATAAACAAGGAGAAGACCAAACTGATGAGGATTAACACCCCGACAAACACCCCCGTCACCATAGACGGCAGACCCATCAAAGAAGTTGACTCCTTCACTTACCTTGGCCTGCCAGGGTAGGCAAAGCTAGAGCAGCCTTGATTATCCTGAAGAACATCTGGGCCTCAAGGGAAATATCTACACCAATGAAGGTGCGCATCTTCAACTCCAACGTCAAAAGTGTCCTTCTCTATGGATCAGAGACGTGGAGAATGACAAAAAAGACGACGCAGAAGATACAGACATTCATTAACAGCTGTCTGAGGCGCATATACAAAATAAGGTGGCCGGACAAGATCAGCAACAAGGAGCTGTGGCAAAGAGGGAACCAGGAACCGGTAGAGAGCCAGATCCGGAGAAGGAAGTGGGGATGGATTGGCCACACCCTGCACAAACCAGCAGCTACCACCACACGCCAGGCCCTGACTTGGAACCCCCAGGGGAAGCGGAAGAGAGGAAGGCCCAAAAACAGCTGGAGGCGGGAAACAGAAGCAGAGCTGAAAAGACAGGGTACCAGCTGGGGAGAGGCGGAGAAAGCAGCCCAAAGCCGTGCTGGATGGAGAAGAGTCGTCGATGGCCTATGTTCCATGGGGAGTCACGGGCATGAATGAAATGAATGTCGAGCCGGGGCTAATGCGCTCAGAACTGTGTAATAGGCGCAGGAAGCCGGGGGAGACGCTGCGGGCCCTGGCCAATGATATCGAGAGCCTCGGCGAGCATACGCCCACATGCCACCAGCCGTGCAGAGCGAACTCGCTCGGGATCAGTTTCTCCAGGCCCTTTCCCCTACAGAACTGCGCACGCAGACCCAGCTAGCCCACCCACGGACTTTGCAAGAGGCCCTGGAGATGGCTATAGAGAGGGAGCTAGTGTGGGCTGGAGCCATCGACAGTCATCCTGCTCCTCAGCCGGCGGTGAGATCGGCGAGGGAGAGGAGTGAGGACTCACAGAAGCCTGCCTGGGTAGACGAGCTCACTGAACTCGTCCGCGCTGTCTCTATGAAGGCGGACCACCGCTCCCCGTCTCGTCGAGGACAGAGAGTCTGCTGGGGCTGCGGGCAGCCTGGCCACCTTGTCAGAGAGTGCCCTAAAGCTGTGAGAGCCCAGGGAAACGAGCAAGGGTCCGCGTAGTTGGGGAAACGCGAGGCCCTGGTCCCGTACCCTCACCAACATCGTCTGGAGGAGCCCACCATCACAGCCGGGGGGGCAGGGCTCCACCCCCCCCAGAAGCAGATGACGGCATCCTGGACACTGCTTGAAAAGAGGAATTTACGGCAGTAATTGTCCCTGTGAATTGCAGTGGAAGTCCAAATTAACAGCTGTAAACAGAAATTCCTACTCAGTGCTGATAACTGCCAATAACTGCGAGGAATTGACGTAGACTGTGAGTTTCAAGGTGTGAAAGTCCCCCCCCCACCCCTTAGACTGGTTGAGCTTTTGACATGTTAATTTAATTGGCCTGGATTTAATGTTTCAAGGTGAGAAACATTCAATCAAGGTCAACCCCTGCCCTCCCCTGTTAACGGCAATGCTGTGAGCTATACAAATACAAATAAGGCTTTAGTAAGTGTGTGTGTAAAGAAAGGATTCCAGAAAAACACTTTCCAGCCATGCTCCATGTAAAAGTAAATGTGTTATTTTGTAAGTGAATATACTCAAATTGTCCAGATTTCCAAAGGTCTTTCTCTTTACACTGAGATTGTTACAATACATTTAACTGTGGAGTTAAACTCACATTTCTTTTTTTTTTTCTTTTACCAGCTTTTCATGGTAATTGGTAGTATGATTTACACTTGCTAGATTCCAGTTCGAGAAATCTGTTGTTTCCAAGGAAATAGGGAGGGAACACAAGAAAATAATTTCTCAATTTTTAATCTTTCATGGGTACAACATATTTGAAAATATTTACAAGCTTACAGAACTCAGTGTCATCCTACAGGAGTACTTGATTTAGCTCTTAATATGCTCAATTTCAGCCAGCGTGCAGAGTGGCAAGACAACGGTGACCTTTTCCCTCATCTTGCTTAACTGCACAGTGGATGTGTGTATAACACATCTTCCAGCAATGCGTTCTATAGGGAGGAACGATGCTGGGTGGGAGGTGTCAGTTCCATGCAAACTCCAAACCTCTACTGGCTTTCCATAAAAATGTCTGTCAGGATGGGGATGAAGCCAAGAAACTTTTGCAAGAACATGTTTGAATGCATTATCTTTAGACATGACATTAACAACCAAGAACTGCTTAATAACAGCTGGTCTTGGTTCAGATAGAGGGTCGATAATGGGCTCCTCAAAACTGTTAGTGTTGGCACACCACTTGGCATATACATACGCTGATCTCTCTGCTCTAGATTGTTATACTTTCCTAGTATACCATTAAATATTAAAACGCTCAAATGAAAAACACCAGAAAGAATAAACTGGTCCATAGTCTAAAATACACTCCTTCAAATGAAGGTGTATATGCATGTTAGGGGTGCAGTGCAATGGGCCAAACAGTTCAACAAATTTTTCAAGGAATGTCTGTAGGTACCCATCTGCTACTTCCAGTCTTTGGATGGATATAACTCTGGAGCAGAGTACAATACATGCCTGAACAAAGTCAAACCACATATCATAATGTATTTTGCTAATAAGCCCCTTCAGACAAAACAATGAGTATATGGTTGTCCAGTTTTTCCATTGATCTGCTGTAAAACCTGCGAAGCCAGATGAAATCCGCAAGGGAATTCTTCCAACCTCATGTGGTACTTTGATGTTTTCCACCCTGGCTTGAAGTTCATCAAGGCTCTTTGTTGTTAAAATTCCACGTTCGGTCCACAGTCGGAATACATGCCTTGCAGTTCCAAGATGTACAGCTGTAATTCGACGCACTGGGCTCCAAAACAGCTTCTTCGAGCCTGGCCTTCACGTCTGTAACTTCGGCCTTCAAGTCTTTTACTTCGGCCTTCAAGTCTTTCACCTCGGCCTTCAGTTCAGCAGTGTTCTGTATCACCTAGATTTATATGTACATTATTAATTTAGCAGACGCAAAGCGACGTGCAAAGGAGAGAATGTTAAAGCTACAAGCAAAAGATTATATAGTATAGTCTATTATTTAGACTATATAGTATGCATTTTGTAGTACGTGACAAATGAATGCGTACTACCGCCACAGTGTACAACGGAGGACACTACGCTATCCCACAATGCAGCAGAGTCTGGTAACCGAAGAAGAAGAACGCCGCGGAGAAAATTAAAAAAAATAAAAGCAGCGATATCAAGAGCCATTCGCGCAGAAAGAGACATTTTAATTCACCAGTAACGACGACAAGACAGAAAACTATGAGGTTAATTATCGGAGGTGACTTTTTAATTTTGCCGGCATCTGATCTGCTGCGCAGAGGGGAAATACGTTATCTCCAAACATCCGGTAGCGTTTTCGGTGGTGTTCGGAAGCGGTCAAGTAGTAGACACTGAACAGAAATAGTGAAACAGTAACTACTTCACAAAAAAGTGCAGGACTAATCACCTGTGTTAACTGGCGAGACAATCCACTTAGTGCACCCAGAAGTCTTCTTTCCAGGTCTGTTGCGGGACTTGGTAGCGGTGTGTCGGTAGCAGATTCTCGTCGGGTGAGATCCGGTTCTAAAACAAGAATGAAGGCCCCAGATAGATGTGATTAGTAGGGCAAAACAATAGCGATGTATTAGCCTATGTGAAGTATCAGAAAAATGTCTACGTTGCATTAGCGAATTTAGGCCCACTTAATGTTACTGTGTAAAGCTTTTTATTTTTGTATCTATTGAAACAGTAAGCCATCAGTCAACATTGAAAACCGCAACAGTGAAACACAAGCAAATACATAAAATAACACTAAATTACCGTTGTCTGAATTATCAGTCGGTGGGTGTAGATCTTCATTTGGGCCAATTTCTCCCATTAGCTGAAGACTTTTTTCACATGCTGTTTCTTCTAAAACAAGAATGAAGGCCACACATAGATTTGATTAGTAGGGCAAAACAATAGCGATGTATTAGCCTATGTGAAGAATCAGAAAAATGTTTACGTTGCATTAGCGAATTTACTGTAGTAGCCTAATCAAACATTGCAATTCAACCTAACACATTCAAACATTCAAACTATAACAATAACGTTACTTCTTACCTTTGTCGTTGTTGTCGGTCGTTAGGTTTGCTTGAGTGGCTCCAATTTCTCCAACCGAAGTTAGATTACCATCACAGTTGGGATGACTGGGTAACTGCTGCAGGCCCTGTACAGTGTATGATCCAGTCTGTTTGTTTTTTCTTTGCCAAACCCCATTGCTACAAAAACGTTTTTTGTGCTCGTAGTAATGCGTATTAGAGAGCTCGTGATCACAGTGCTCACAAACACGCCGAGGTCGTTTCTTCTTTGTTTGTTGGCCGTCCATTCTGTAGGTCACAGAGTTATGCTCAAAAACACATACTGGTAGGCCTTTTGTTGTTTGCGGAAATTAAAACGTCGGTTACGTCATCGCGACAGAGGAATCATCCAATCACACGCGTCTTGGGCGAACACGGTCTCGCGAGACAATTACCAATAAATTAGCTCACACTCCGATAACAGCTTCATTCTGAACCGCGAAATTTAAACTGCTGCCAGAATGAAAAGACGCCTCCAGTTCACGACTCCGGATCTCACCCAACGAGAGTCTGCTACCGACACACCGCTACCAAGTCCCGCAACAGACCTGGAAAGAAGACTTCTGGGTGCACTAAGTGGATTGTCTCGCCAGTTAACACAGGTGGTTCTGCACTTTTTTGTGAAGTAGTTACTAGGCGAGTTTCAGATCGTTTGCATTTGCGCATTTGTTGCAACGAGACTTGAGAAGATCCGGCGGAACTCGTCATAATCACGTCAAGTTCCCGTCTGGTCAAGGCGGACACAGGTGAACTTCTCGTCAACAACTTCCGTTCTTCCTAGCAGACGAGTTGAGGCATTGGATCTCCCCTTATTGATGCAGGCTGAGGAGCAAATACGATGAATTTTCTGCATGCACAATGGCTTGGCTATGTGGAGAAATGTGTAAATAAAATAAAAAAAATAAAAAATGCATGATGAGTGATGAAGTGAAAGTTCACAAAATCGTCTCTTTTTAATCTCTTTTTAATATGCATAGTTTGGGAGAGGGCACCAGACACGCCTCTCTGAAAGGTGTAACGTCACTTCTGACGTGGATAATTTAATTTCGGTATTCCAACCAACCAGGGCAAAGTTGAAATGATGTTGAGGGGAGTGTCTTATGTCCGCACTTCGAGAGAACATGGCCAGAAAAGCAGGCGGAAGTTGTTTTCCTGAAAACACGCGAGTTTTGAAAGCCAGGTGAATCGTCGCATCGGAAGTTCATCAGAGGTATTTCTGACGTTTTCATCCCAGAATGCATTCTGAAGCATGGCAAACGAAGCCGCATGCCTCATCTGAAACTCGCCTATTGTTTCACTATTTCTGTTCAGTGTCTATTACTTGACCGCTTCCGAACACCACCGAAAACGCTACCGGATGTTTGGAGATAACGTATTTCCCCTCTGTGCGCAGCAGATCAGATGCCGGCAAAATTAAAAACGTTACTGGTGAATTAAAATGTCTCTTTCTGCGCGAATGGCTCTTGATATCGCTGCTTTTATTTATTTTAATTTTCTCCGCGGCGTTCTTCTTCTTCGGTACACACCACAGGAGGCTCCGTGTTGGCACACCCTCGAAAAGGATAAAACCAGCTGTCTATGACTCTGAGGCTGCAAAGAGACATTTCGCGTGCTAATAAAAGTATTTGCAAGTCTGCCTATTGTATGCCTATGTTGTATTTACTGTATATTCAAATAAAGCTTTTTTTCTTCCGCAATTCCTGACTCTTCAATGCCCAAATTGTCTAAAGCAATTGCTCTCTATTACTGTTATCATGATTATTTAAAGGATCAATAAGAAAACCATACATTCAATATATAACCATTATGTAAATTAGCGTATCAATATATGATTAATATATTAATATGATTATTAATTTCATTTTTATGGCGGCAATAGCTGTAAATGGGAGGGGTTATGTTTTTGCCAGCTCGAAGCAGACCAATTGCGTGAGTTTCAGTCTCCAATCACAAGGCTTTTTAATTTAAACGCTGCAGGTTTCATCCAATGGGTCCTGAATGTGAGGCCAGACACTGATGACAATGTCAATATGCTAATAAGAGCCTTTCGCACCTCCGCCAGCAGCGAGAGGTGAGAAGTACCCCCCGCTGCTACACTCACACCTCGTCCCCCCTTTCAGCCCCCTCCCGCGTTCCTTCCCGTCCATTAACGGCACCCGAAAATTTCGAGGTGAATTTCCGCAATCTTCTAATTTGGTTTTTCGTGCAGTGGGAGCCTGTTGTGGTGGGGCGGACCTGGGCGGGGGACTTTTGTCATGTCCCTGTCGCTGTTGAGGGGGTGACCTGTTTGGCTTTGGTTGATACAGGGTCTACGGTGACCCTGGTGAGGCCAGACATTTTGCCAAGCTGGACAGTACTCCAACCTACAACTGTGCAGCTCCGCACGGTCACGGGGTAGAGGGCTACCATGAGAGGGAAGGGGTTGTTGTCCATCTGTGTGGGGGGAAAGACTGTCCTCCACCCAGTGTGGGTAGCAGCTGTACAGGACCCCTGTATCCTGGGGCTGGACTTCCTGCAGTGCACAGGCTGCCAGCTGGACCTGGAGAGGGGGACGATCGGCTTCCAAGGAGGGCCCACAGTCTATATGGCCCCGCCAAACACCTCCTACATTCGGCCCCCACCGACAACAGCTCAGTTGGACCAGTCACACGTCCCCGGCCTCCCCGACCCCCTTGCAAAGACCTTCCAACCACCCTGTCTTCCCGATCCCTGTCCATCGACCCAGTCCTCCTTTCACAACCCCCCCCCCCCCCCCCCCACCCATCCCCTTGTGTCAATGTTGCGGCCCCTGCAGACTACTCCCTTGCCACCCAGGCACCCCACTCCATGAGCCTGGGCCCCTCCCCCTGCCCTGCCCAGCTTCCCCAGACAGGTGAGGAGACTGTGCTATCTACTGTTCGGGCAATATGGCAGGGGAACTGTGATGGACTAGACCCTCAACAGCAGGAACAGCTGTGGCGGCTGCTGGCGGAGTTTAAGGAGAGCTTTGCCCTGAATGAGAGCGATGTGGGTCAGACACACCTGGTGCAGCACGAAATCGACACTGGGGATGCCAGGCCCATCAGAATGCGCCCACGCCGCCTACCCTTGGCCCGCCAGGAGGCTGCGGACCAGGCACTTTGGGAGATGCAGCAGGCGGGCCTCATAGAGCCCTCGGATAATCCCTGGGCAGCAGCTGTGGTGATGGTGCCTAAAAAGGGGGGTAAGTGGAGATTCTGTGTTGACTACAGACAACTTAACGCAGTAACAAGAAAGGACTCCTACCCCATCCCACGCATTGATGAGGCCCTAGATGTCGTTGCTGGGTCGTCCTGGTCCTCCTCACTCGACCTCCACTCTGGCTACTTCCAGTGCCCTCTCACCCCTGATGCCAGACCCAAGACTGCATTCTTCACTAGCAGAGGATTGTGGCAGTTTCGGGTCCTCCCTTTTGGCCTCTGCAATGCACCTGCGACCTTCGAGAGGCTGATGGACAGAGTGCTCACTGGCATCCCCCGGCAGCAGTGTATTGTCTACCTGGACGATATACTGGCACACAGGGGCTCCTTCAAGACAGCACTTGCCTCGCTGCGTCAGGTTCTGGAGAGAGTAGCTGCGGCGGGCCTGAAGCTCCATCCTGATGGAGTGCCATTTCCTGAGGAAAGAGGTAACTTTCCTTGGTCACAAGTTGGGGGGAGAAGGCATTAGCACCATGGAGGACAAAGTGCAAGCTGTCCAGGACTGGCCCACCCCCACTGACACCAGACAGCTGAAAAGCTTCCTCGGACTGGCGTCTTACTACAGGCGCTTTGTGAGGGGCTTCTCCTGTACAGCCGCTCCCCTGTTCCGCCTGCTACAGAAGGACAGGGAGTTTGTGTGGGCAGAGGATTGCCAGTCTGCCTTCGAGACCCTCAAGGGAGCTCTCACCAAAGCTCTCCCCTCCTGACCCTGCCCTGCCCTTCATCCTGGACACGGACGCTAGTAACGTCGGCAGTGGCGCTGTGCTGACACCGGAGGGGCCGGAAGGGGATAGGGTGGTGGTGTATTACAGCAGGACATTTAATAAAGCTGAACGCCGCTATTGCGTCACCCGTCGTGAGCTGCTGGCAATTGTTAGAGCTGTGCGCCACTTCAAATACTATCTCTGCAGCCTGCGTTTCACTGTAAGGACTGACCACTCCACGCTCCAGTGGCTGATGTCTTTCAAGGAGCCAGAAGGGCAAGTCGCACGGTGGATCGAGGAGCTGCAGTCCTACAGCTTCAGTGTGGTGCACAGGGCAGGGGCACGTCATGCTAATGCAGACGCCCTCTCCCGACGCCCCTGCAGTCAGGATGGCTGCCGCTACTGTGAAAGGAGGGAGAGCCGTGAGGAGGCGCTGTGCAGCCAGGAGGAGGAATGTTCTGCAGTGGAGGTGGCGTCCCCAGTCTGCTGTGAGCTCCGGGCGGTCGACACTGCAGGATGGAGACGGCAGCAGGAGCAGGACGCAGACCTTCGACCAGTGCTCCAGTGGGTGGACCGACAGCATCGGCCCCCATGGGAAGAAGTGGCCGTTCTTTCCCTGGTCACCAAGGGACTGTGGGCTAAGTTCGAGGCCCTACGGCTGTGGGATGGCGTGCTTCAGCGGGCCTGGAAGGAACCCGCCGCCGGAGAGTTGAGGTGGCAGGTGGTGGTGCCTCACTCTCTGCGTGGGGAAGTGCTTCAAGCGGTCCATGGTGCTGTGGGCTTGGGGCACTTTGGGGTGACAAAGACCCTGCGTCGCCTCCGCCTGGGCTTCTACTGGGGTCAACACAAGAGGGACGTCGAGGACTTCTGTCGCCGCTGTGATGGCTGCGCAGCTCGCAAAGGCCCCGCGGAAAGGTCCCATGCCCAGTTACAGCAGTGCCCTGTGGGGTTCCCTATGGAGAGGGTTGGGGTGGATGTGGTGGGCCCGCTGCCCTGCACAGAGAGGGGGAACAAGTATGTCCTCACGGCCATGGACTATTTTACCAAGTGGCCGGAGGCGTACGCTCTACCTGACCAGGGGGCAGAGACCATAGCGGACGCTTTAGTCGGGGGGATGATTAGCTGTTTTGGGGCAGCGGAGTCCATCCATAGTGACCAGGGGAGGAATTTTGAATCCCGTGTCTTTGCAGCTTTATGTAGCAGCGGGCGAGATGCCAATGGTCTAATCCGATTCAATGATCTATGCTAAGCTACAGCTAAAAGTTGTACCGCCAGACTCACAGAACGGCTGGATGAACGGGAAAAGGGTAAATATCGATTGTTTTGCTCGAGGGAAGGTGGAAAATGAGCTTATTTCCAAAAATGGCGGAATATCCCTTTAAAGGTTTATGTGAAGAAACATACTATATGTGTGATAAAATGACAATTGGTAATTCATAAATGTCTCTTTATATTCTCTGCTACCATCATCTCCTGTCAAACAGGTTTTCCTGACTTGCAAGAAGTTCTTCTATGATGCCTGAGAGAGAGAGACAGCTTCGTCTTGACTTTGTGAGTTTATTATGCAACTTGTTTTGTCTCAGATTGAAACAAAAGGTTTGATTATGATTATTTCCTGGTTGAAGATTTTCGTATTGATTATTTTAATTTAAAACATCTGCATATCTTTTAGTGATGACTTAAGTCATCCATGACAGATACATTTCACTAAGTGTCACTACATCACAAAAAGGCTACATAGCTACCTATACTTATCAGTACACAGATACTGAGTACAAGTTCTGTTTGCTGTTTCTTGCAGGTCAAGAATTTGGTGAGGAGTGGAGCTGGCTGGCTGCGGACGAGGAAGTATGGCAATATATACATGTGCACATACACATATATGAGAATGCATATCTATTCTGACCTGTAATTCATGTCAAGACTTTTTTACACAGCTATAAATAAAACTTTTCTTTTCAGTTCTCTGTTTATGGTTTCATAATGACTCACTGAGTCACTGTTAAAACAAATGAGTTTCAGCTCTAATGCTGCTACTGTCTGTAATATTTTTCTATTTAGATTATTTGTCACAATATTTTGTTATTATTGTCTGAGTCTGGTTTTAACTAATGCTGGGCTTACACCAAAAGATTTTCACAGTCACAGACTAAAAACTGAAAGGGTAGCATGAGGGTTCTTCTCCTTAATCTCGTCCCACCACTAGTCATGACATAACTTCTGTTGTGATTTGACACTATAATGTATAAAGACTGATTGATTGATTGCTATAGCTGTCAATTTTAGTCCATGAGTTCATAGATACGTGCTTTATTTGTTAACTGCTATCAAGTAATATGACTCTCCTTTGTAGTACGCATGAGAGGAGATGCTGTGAGATTTGTGGACTTCTATGTAGTGTCCACTGATAATGTAGTGGGCTGGTCTGGACAGAAAATGCCAGGGCTGAATTTTTGTCCCAGTCCACCCCTGTCTGCAGGACATTCTGGAGTCTCTCTTGTGCTCTTTCTCATCCCTGCCGTGGACAAGAATATCATCCATGTACACCTCAACCCCTTCCTGGCCTCTGAACAAAACCAACATCTCCCTCTGAAAAATCTCCGGTGCACTGGAGATCCCAAACGGGAGCCGCTTGAAGAAGTACCTCCCCATGGGAGTGATGAACGTGGTCAGCTTGGCTGTTTCCTTCTCCAGCGGGATTTGCCAAAAGCCGCTAGCCGCATCGAGCAAGGAGAACACTTGGGACTCTGCCAGCTGTGGCAGTATGTCATCTATGGTAGGTAAGACGTACCTCTCCCTTTTAACGGCCATGTTCAGTTTCTTTAGGTCAACACAGATTCTCACATCACCTGTTCGTTTGGGGACCGGGACCATCGGCGCGCACCACTCCGTTGGTTCTGTTACTTCCTCAATGACGCCACACTTCACCATTCTCTCCAGTTCAGCTTTAACTTTGGGGAGCATGGGTGTGGATACTCTCCTCGCAGTGTTCACGCTGTACGGTACAGCATCGTCTCGCAGACATATTTTAACAGGCTTTATGTTCAAGAGGCCCACATCTGTATCAAACGAGCTTTGGACTTTGTCCACTCTTTTCACTAGTCCCATGGCCACTGCGACATCACGGCCCAAAAGGTTGGTGTAGCTGTTTGTTTTGACCACATGTATGATAAACTTGTATTGCTGGCCTTTGTATTTTGTTAAAGCTGTGAACTGTCCTAAGCCATCTAATTTCCCCCCTGGGCTATCAAACTCCATGTCATCACTTGCTAACTGGGGTGGATATTTGAGCTTGTGGTAGGTTTCGTCTGATATCACACTGGTGTCAGCGCCTGTATCTATCTTGAAGGTCACAGGAGTGTCTCTGATGGCTAGTTTAACAGTCCATGGTGTATTAGTGTCTGTAATGTAGGTGTACTTTGTTTTGATCTCACCTAGAAAATGCCTGCCACTGTGATCAGCCTCCTGCCCAATTGTGGTTACTTCATTCACTTTAGCAGAGCGACACACAACAGCGAAGTGCCCAATCTTCTGGCAGTTCCTACACTGTGCATTTCTAGCTGCACAGGCTGCATGTTTGGGGTGATCCTTACCGCACCTGAAGCACTTGGTCTGTTTCCCCTCTCCGCCGCGGTGTCCCGGACCTGCGGTGTGGAAACTGTCACGTCTTTTCCCCCCTTCTCTGTGTGGATGAGCGGGAACGCCACGTGCGTGCGGTCGAGCCACTTCGCTGAGGTAGCTAGCATCGGCCGCGCTGGCTTTGGCCTGCTGGCTAATTTGCCCCTTTACCTGCTCCGACTGTCTCACAATTTCCACTGCTCTTTCCAGTGTCAAGTCCGCTGTCAACTGTAGTTTCTCTGATAACTCCTTGTCCACAATCCCGATGACCAGTCTATCCCGAATGTTCTCTATTTTCGCCGGACCGAACTGGCAGGTCTCAGCTAGCTCGTAGAGGGTACGGATATATCCCTCCGCAGATTCTCCGTGCTTCTGCGCTGAGATAAAAACGAGCCCTCTCGTGGATAACGTTCACTTTAGGTATAAAGTAGGTGTTTAATTTTTCCAACACCGTCTCATAGTCGTCAGCATCTTCATCCTCCGCGAACATGAAAGTGTTGAACACTTGCTCAGCCTCTTTGCCAAGCGCATAGAGCAGCGTGCTAACCTGCACGTCCCCGTCTTCCAGGTTTAGCTTTGTAGCCATACGGTACCTTTGAAACCGCTGCCGCCACTCCTGCCACTGCTCCGGTCGAGTAAAGTCCAGTTTCTCGGGAGGATTAAACTTCGCCATGATTAACGTCCGAGTCGCTTTACTTCTGACACCATGTAGAATCTCTTATAAAATGACTGACACTGGCTTTGTCGTTTAGGCTCTTTTATTAAAGGGATATTCCGCCATTTTTGGAAATAAGCTCATTTTCCACCTTCCCTCGAGCAAAACAATCGATCTTTACCCTTTTCCCGTTCATCCATGGGCGCAGTGATATGACGCGCCTCAAAGTATAGTTCCGGTATACCACCGGTAATAGCAGGTAATAACGTTGCTTGTATTGCCGGAAGAAGCCTACAGGGACTATTGAGGCGCTGCGTCATATCACTGCGCCCATGGTACCTTTGCAACTTTCCTTGATTATTACGCCAGAATGAGAGTATAGTTCCGGGTAAAATCAGCCTAGAAAATTGCCACGTTTCATTTTCCGTCGGTCTTATTGCACTTTCAAACTTGAGAAGAGACAAGTTTTAAATGGGAAAAATTCCGGAAATCGTAGTCACTTCTAAGCGGGCGAGATGCCAATGGTCTAATCCGATTCAATGATCTATGCTAAGCTACAGCTAAAAGTTGTACCGCCAGACTCACAGAACGGCTGGATGAACGGGAAAAGGGTAAAGATCGATTGTTTTGCTCGAGGGAAGGTGGAAAATGAGCTTATTTCCAAAAATGGCGGAATATCCCTTTAAAAACGTCTTCTGCGATAACACTGTGCAGTACAACAACTCACTGGAACTACTTTCACAACACCTCTGCGTAACCTGTGAGACTCAGATCACTGCGCGTGGAAGCATACACAAAACAGTCCCTTATTACTATACACTTATACACACTCTACTTCGCAAAATTCCACCCTGTTGTAAAATCCTGGCTACGCCACTGGCGTGAGGTTTTTTTTTTTTAAATTAATTATTTTTTTCATTAGAGGATGGATGTTATGCAGGGTTCAGGTGCATGCGTGTGCGCGTGCGTGCTGGCAGTGGGAGCCCTGCCAGACTGCAGCTGTATGTGGTCCTGCAGCCAGCAGGACAGTAGAAGCTGCAGCAGACCAGCAGTACGATGCCACAGAAGCTGGTGATCGGTGTGTCCCGAGTTGTCATGAGGCCCACGAGCATCGGCCAATCACCTCACTGCAGTGGAACCCCCAAGCTGTTTGATCTCCAGTAAGTCAAATGGGAATACAGTGGAGCTTTTACCCCATGTGGAAGATGTACTCAGTAAGGAGAACTCCTTACTTTTCGTTGATATATCCTCTTCTTGTAGTAAATATAAAAGTAGTAAAGTGTGTATTGTGTGTGTGTGTGTGTGTGTGTGTGTGTGTGTGTGTGTGTACACGTGTGTGTGTGTGTGTTTTGTTGCATAAAATCATGTAATATTGTGTGTTATATTTAGTCATCATTCAACACTTTAATCCAAAGCCAAAGGGGCGATCCCAGTGAAAACGAGGTAGACATTTTAAACACTCACTCCCTCATTTCCAGGTTTACTGGCCTTTTGTCTGCAGCTTATGTTGTATATTTTCTGTGAAAGTCTTGTTCAGGCTTCAGGACCTCCAAAACCTTCAGGAAAGTGACACCACCCTCCTCCCAGCTTTTGTGTCTTCATATCCAGACATCGGGTGGTTCTGCTGTGATGCCTCACCCGGAAAGGTGGAGGAAGAGGCGTGTGGGGGAAGAGGAGGACCATGGCCCTCCTCCACCCACATGGCAGTCCGTCGTCTCCTTCTTCTGTAAAGGAGTGATAGAAGGGCTGATGCTGTCGCTCTTCCTCTGGCTCCTCATACTGGTCCTCCACAGCAGGTCCCTGGAAGGTAATGTGTGTGTTTGTGTGTGTGTGTGTGTGTGTGTGTACATGTGTGTGTGTGTGTGTGTGTGTGTGTGTGTGTGTGTGTGTGTGTGTGTGTGTGTGTGTTTGAATGAGCAATTTAAATCCAGAATATGGGTAATCCCAGGAAAAAAAGTACAATAAATTAGAATACAGCCAAACAAAAGCACTGCCACGAAACTAGTTTATGACAGAGTTACATGTTACGTGAGTTACGTCAGAGTAACGTAGCTTCAAGGTGGACGACACTCTTCGACCCCTATCTGGTGGGAGCCCAACCTTTTACAGGTTGAACGGGTTGTAGTGCTCCATCTCACCACTAGATGGAGCCAACGAGTAAGGGTATAGAAGCCTACGACCAATGCGCCGTGTCTTGATGCTCTCAGCCTACAAATAATTATTTTCTGAAAAAAAGTATCAATGATAAAAATGATAAAATAGTACATTTACAATAATTCTAAAAATGTGGTGTGATGTAAAATGAGCCATCGTCAGAATGGGGGGGGGGGGGGGGGGGGGGATTAGAATAGAAGTAGAAAACTTTACTTGTCATTATACACAATACAATGAAATTCAATGAGCAGCTCCTTAAAAGTGCACACAAAGTAAGAACAATATAAAAGACTATACAGTAAAAAATTTAAATACACAGTAAAATGTAAATACACAGTGAAGACCACAGACAGACAACAACATCAAACATTGAGCACAGTCCAAGAGCGGTTAGCAACGTATTGACAATAGAGGTAGATTATGTCTGGTGGTGCAGTGGTCAGTGCAAACACGTCAGTACAGTTTGTATTAGTGCAGATCACATAACAAACGCTGTCTACAGCATATGGGAGGGACACGTATGTTTTAGGGGGTTCCTTTCACCCATCAGTAGTGCCAGAATCCCCACTCCACTCCAGGTTTTTGTTCACACATTGCGCAACAGAGTTGGCACATCATAATTAATGTGCACTCGTTTGTTTGACCCTCAAGCGCCTCTCATACAAGGAGGGCAAAACAGGCACACTCTGTAATCAGCGAGTGATACCCAATCTATGATCCGTGGTGAGTCTGTGGGTGGTGCTGAATAAAGTGAAGTCACAACAGCCCGGGCTCCTCCTGCGCCTCTCCAACCAGAGGCTTCGTGAGGACGTTTGATATGAAGTGACATCAGACTCACTACAGCGTGACGTGTCGAGCTGCTGGGCATGTCATTTCTCCCCAACATCAGGGGACCTAAGCCTGTAGGCCAGGGGTGCCCAAATTCTTCTCAGTGGAGGGCCAAAAATGGCTCGGGGTGGAGGGTCACAGGCCAAAATTAGACATATTGCGGTGCATTAAATTAAATATGCCTATGATATAACTGTGCAAAATAAACAGTCACACAAAGTAATTTGGAAAATCAACACTGCTGTTAATTTTCCAAATTACTGCTGCATAAAAATAATAATACAGGCCTGTGCCTTCAACCGGTCGATTTAAGCTGACGGGAGCTCAACAGCGCCACCCTAACCCCAATGTAATACAATGTTAATTTGTGGTCAGGAGAAGAGGTGCAACAATAAATAAATATTAAAAGAGATACTCCGACTGCTGGCACATAATAATAGTTAAAAAAAAAAATCGGTCGCGGGCCCCAAATTGGGCA